>JADLZN010009349.1:0-469845 GCA_018155175.1 Sinocyclocheilus anophthalmus | reverse complement strand
CAGACTGATGAGGGCTTCAACAGCTGACCGCTTGAGTCTGCAGAACAGGCACCCTCTGGAGCCAAGCTAGCTTCTTCTTATTTACCATCAACAAACCCGTTTATCCATAGAGAGATTGAAGATCTCTGCATAGTAGTAGGTCACAGCGTTCCTGAGACGGCATCTCATGCTATCGGAATCAGACATCACAGTTCATCAAAATCTCCACAATGAAAAGATGTGAGGAGACACACCAATCTCACTCTGGAGGACAAATGCAATCCCACAGCAGCTGGGGAAACAACTGGTGCAAGACTAGCATTCCCAAGTCTTGAGGAAAGGCATAGGGTGCATGCTGATTTGGTTTGATTTGATCAGTAAAGATGATCCATGTCCAGAACACAATTACTATCAACCTAGCAGGTTAGTATTGTTAACTCAAATTAAAACTGAAATGAATACTATTATAAACATTTTGGTCAATTAAGAAAAGGCAGAAATAAAATAAGATATAAAAATTTTAAAAACTTTCAAATTAAAGACAAAAAAAAAAGCACTAAAAGTACTCACTGTAAATAATTTTAAACTAAATTAAAACTCAAACGGCAATAAAAATAATTAAACCTAAATAATAATAATAATAATAAAATGTAACAAAGGCACATAACAAATTACTTATTTAATTAATAATAATTAATTAAAATTAAAATTAAATCTGAAAATATAAAGATAAAATTGCTCACTTAAAAAAACAAATAATCTTTAGCCCATCTCAAAATTAATACCCAATTTGTACGTTATAATGCTGTGATGGCTCAATTCACTTGTAGCATTTACGATTTATTTATTTTATCTTTTAGAGTTTATTTTTTCAATGTATCTGTGAAAGCTGTAACATCTGTGCATCCATACTCACAATACAATCATTTCCCAACAGCCGTTATTTTAGTATTATTGAGATACTATTATATTTTTTATTAATAGTTTGAATTAGCTTTTATTTTTTATTTAGTTAATTTTTTTTAATGTATCACTTTTTAACTTTATTTTTATTTTGGTTTAGTTTAAGCTGAAGTATTAAAATTACAAAATCTTTTTTCATTAAGTTACCAAGGCAACATTTTTACATTTCCTTAAGGTTATTTAAAACAATTTTGTAATAGTTTTAGTTCACAATAACAACACTGGTTCCCATGGATAATTTCAAATCCTATCCCACATGTTCTCCATATCCTGTTTAATGTGGATATACGTCTCCTAGAAATAAAAAGTGGTTGCAAACACTGTTGCATGCTGACTCTAACCCTAAAATCTGACTGGATGATAGCAACGTTGTTCCAGTATCAACAACGTTTATCCAGAAACACGTCCTACTTTGCGTAAACCAGCGATCCAAAAATCGATGCAAAACACAGATTGGAAAAAAATGCAGATCAGCAAGACGGCAGATAAGAGTGAGAACATTCAGTCAAACAGAACCACGCAGTACTTCAGCAGGAGAGACGAGAATAATTATCTCCTGGCCAGAGTGGCCAGCTGTTAAAAAAAAGACATGAAGTGATGCTATAAAGAGCTTTCAGTGAGAATCTAATGCGAGTTCAAGCGTCTCTTGATTGCGCTGAAGTGTACGGGAAGTGGTGAGAGTTTGAATGTGATCACTTCAGATCTGTTGTTCTGCACAGGAATTAACAAGCATCCAGGTCCTGTTATACAGCCGAAGTTTGGACCGAAGTTTGGTAATGCTGGCTGCTGAGGGCTCAGAGAACTAAGATCTTCTCAAAGCCTTTGAGAAACCAGGGCTGCTTACTTGAAAGATGTGATTGACCACCTTTAATTTATTGCAACTAATCGAGATACAATGCATGAAATGCTCTAAGAGAAGGAGACGCAGTCAGAAAGTGCTACAATAAAGAGGAAGCAGGCTGTGCAAGCGCTCCCCGGCAGTGACTCCACCATTTCCTGCAGACTGTAAGGCCCAGTAGTGCCTGATTTGGGCCTTGTCCCAAATCGCACCCTAAACCCTCGCGGTCTTCCTCTAAGCAGGATTTGCTGTCTTCTCATTAAATTGCTCTTGAATTTTAATTAACCTTTCACAAAAAAAACTACCTACTTAATACGTACGATACATATCTGTACCATATCGGTTAACGACCGATATTAGATTTTTAGGATGTACAGAATACCATATCATTTATCAACCAATATTAGATTTTTTTTGTTTATCAGTATCATATTGATTATTTAATTGTGCATTTCTCCTCATTTAAATGACCTTCACAGCCATCTAATGCTCATCTTTAAAAAACACAAAGGTTTTTAAAAACACTATTAAATGCAATCTTATGCAAGTCTCAAATATCATACCTATTTTTCATACATACATCTTTCATTTCATACATACATCTTCGTGGGCCTTTAACTCCAAATCAGGACTAATTTCCTTTTAGAGCAGGCAATCCGCAACACTCCACAAAAGGAGGATCTCCACAAACATCTCAAATCTCCAAAACAATCATTCTGGTGCATGAGGTCACATCTTCACCCAATACTCAAACTACAGGTCTTCCGGGGCTGTTTGCACACCATCCACCCATGGCTGTATTGATTCCTCATTAATTACACCTACCGGTGAAGCAATGGGGCACTTTCCAGGTGGAGCACACATCAATACATCTAACCGCCAATGTTGTGGAAGTCAGGGTGAGATGCTATCGGCAAAATATCACACAGACCGGACGGCGGTCCAGTGAAGGCCTTTACTGTCAAAATATCAGGACTGGTTCTGGTCCGGAGATGCTGCAGGGATGCTGTGCTTTACGCAGAATCTCACCGCCAAGAATATTTCACTTAGTCAACAGAACCAGGTCAAATAAACCCCCCCCACTGGGTTAGTGTGCTGTGAACTCCATGCATAAGCCAATGCTCAATGTTTTCCCTTACAAAAATGCACTGTGGTGTGGTGTTTTATGTGAGATGTTTTGCGATTATATTGACATACAGTAATAAACTTGCCAAAATTACCAAAGTGTTTCCAAAATAACATACTTAATACAGTAAAACTCTAGAAACACTAATATGCCACAACTGACATAAATACAACATTCTGAAAGCTTCTTATGCTCATTTATGAAGAAAGTGATACTGTGGCTGTACCATTCTTACCATGGTACATTGATATTGTGATGCTATATGATTACCATATGCATGCACTGTCATATTTACATCTTATCCTACTCCAGAAATGACTATGGTATTGCTCTGCTACCCTGTCATGGTAATACCATAGTACATTTTTTGCTATTTAATAGAGACCCCCGAACGAAATTCTTCAGAAAACCCTGATAATACCATTGCACATTTTTGGGAGAGATGTTCAATCCCTGTGCGTTTCTAAAAATACAGCATCACAGTACTGTCCAAATTGTATTACCACGGTACACTGTGCAAACATGGTAATACTTCAACTGTTAGGGATAATATGGTAAATTGCAATAGGAAGGGGTTCATTCCCAGTCCTGTGCGCCTCTATAATGCACCACAATAAACAGCTGCAGTGCAAAAATAGGAAGAAACGGATAAAGCGCGCGTGCGAGAGCGGATCCGTTCTTTCATGACGCTGCACTTCGGCCCCTCTCGTCGTTTTTACCTCTAAAGTGCGGATCTCCTGCTGCGTGAGATCGTTGGACGCCGCGCATTTGGTCCGGAGTCCTTGTAAACTGGAGATGGAGATGTCGATCATGTTCTGGATCAGTTCACACTGGTGTAGCGCGGCCATCGCTGCGCCACCGCCGCTGTCGCTGCCGCCGCTGTCCCTCTGTTCATCACTCTCCTCCACCATCATCAGCCCCACTCTAACGCCGTCCATCCCACTGCATCGGGCACGCCGTGGTTGGAGAGATGAGTGCAACTACAAATAATAATACAATCCACATGCACTACTACAGACGCATGCCATCAGACTGTCCGAACGGACAATAGATGCGGTCTATACTGGGATCCACAAGGGAGAGATGTGGTTTGAGGTACTCCCAAATCCAAGTCCGCTGTGGAAGCGCGTCGTGCGAGCTGCGCGTTCTGCTGTGAGTCTCTGCTCACTGTATGTCAGCTGTGGGAAACATCGCACGACGCGATGCGCACTGGGAATAGTCCGCACTCACATGTCTGTATGCTAATGTTAATAGATATATAATATATAGATAGATAGATATATGATAGATATATAGATAGATAGATAGTAATAAATGAACTTATTCATTAGGACAATTCGAATTAAAAGTTGATTTAATAACTTATCAAATCAGAATCAGAAAGATCTTTATTGCCAAGTTTGTTTGCACATACAAGGAATTTGTTATTGTGTCACAAGCTTCCAGTACACGGAGACAACACACAGATAATAAAAATAAGATATGAATAAAATACACATAAGGCCCACAAGAGGGGTAGGAAATCCAGTGGAAAAATGGTTCACATTTTAAAGGTGTTTCTGAATAGGTATTGTATTTGTTTACCTACAAATGCTCCATTGATTGGACCCTTTTGATTGACTATTTATTTTATTCCTTTCTGTTTATTTCCAAGTTTAAATTAGATTTTTAATTCCATATTGTCTTGCTTTATTGGACACCACTGGGTTGAAGTTTACGTCTTTAAAACAGTCATTGCACAACCAGCTATAAATAAAGTGTTCGCTTCAAGTTTAGGTAGGCCGAACATTTAAATTAGTCACTAGCGTATAAAAGTAAACATTAGCCGTTTTCTACATGTGCATTCAGAAATCACATCTCAAGATAGGCTGATTATTTATTGTGGCAGGGAAAAACGAACACAGCCCTTTGCTGACTCCAAGCCAATCATAATCATTGTGACGGGTAGCTAGTCGCTTATCTTGATTATTAAGCCACATTGCGCATCTGTTTGAGAGATTTCCCGCAAGCGTAATAAATGCCTGTCCCGAATGCAAGCTTGCATTTAAAAAGAAAAGGCTGAGCCTTTTTCAATAACGTTTATTACTAAAACTTGGCCTTTTTGTGTGTGTTTGAGCTGCGGTTAAATTCGGGACAGATGTGAATTTATGGGTCCAGTCTCTCATTCTCTTACCTTCCCATTAGCTTAAGTGACACGACAAGGCCAAGGGAAATCTCAAGCAATAAGGGTGATTACTTTAAAAGATCACACAATCTGTTCATATTCCCGTAATGAGTCTGATTGATTAAACTACAGGGTATAAATATTTTACAGGGTCATACCGCTCAAGTTATTGTTGCTGATTTGCCGGCTGACAAATTGGTCACATTTACTATTTAATATTTATTTCACTATGAAACTGACATTTTCATGCGGATAAAAGGGCTGGAGCTGAAAGCGGTGCCATATGTAAGGTCGTGATATCTTTGATGCCATGTGCTCATGACTCTGGGTCAATGCCGTGTAATGGTTAGAATGTAGAAGACACAGGTAGTCAGCATTTCTGTCCATCTTCTTGTGTATGATAAAACCGCCAAAAGCATTACATTTATATTCAGGATTTGGATATGTGTTTCTAAAAGGCACATCAAGTGTTCTGCTGTTAATAATATACTAGAAATCAAGATTGTTGGCGTGACTATTCATATTTAAGATTTTCGGTGGTGTTTGGTAAGGCAAGAATCACTATTACTATTTGAAAGGTTTCAAGAAACCTCTAATCCAGTGGTTCGCCATAGTCCTATAAATGCAGTTGTTCATGATATTAAAATAGTGCATTAAATATATAAAAATGTTTAGGAACCCTGGTTCTTCACCAAAAAACAAAACAAAACTCATCAGTTGTTGAGAGCACAGATTAAAATAAGAAATATTGTGATATTTAGGGGTTTTATTGCTTATTTTAATGCTTGTTTTGATTTATGCCCTCTTGTTGAAAACCACTGCCATAATCTTAATTAGTAAACTTCGGCATGTAATTTGTCCTATACGCTAATACATGTCATTATGAACTAAAGACATGAATGACACCTCAAATCATGTGACTTTTTGAGTGACTTGAAAGGGGTATTACTTTTCTGTTATTTGTATTTTCAGAATAAGGAAAAAAATTGTACAAGACCAGCAATTGCATTGCAAGTATCGCTCACATTTTCTTCAGAACATTTGAAAAATCTAGTGTAAAAATTGTAAATTACCTGTTCATATTATTAAGAATCAATAACCTGCGGAAAACATGTAAAGGCATGCACTTAGCAAGACTTTACAGTTAATCATCTTTTGCATTCTGGGACTTCTTTTCCTTTTTTTCCACAACCTTTATTTCACCTTCCCTTACAAATAATATGAAAATAATCACCACTTTGGATTATATAAAATTAGCCACCATAATAAACTGTAGTCTTCAGTATATCTGTAGAATCAGTTTTTGCTCGCCACATTCAGAGATGCTATATTTCAGAAATGGTATAGATTTTTAAAGAAAATGTAATTGGCATTTGCCTGTGCAAAAACACTGGCTAAGGTGTTCTCAGTGCTTTTAACAGCATGCTGTTTAACGTGTTAAGGATTGTTTCTTATGGGCTTAAGTCAACAGAGTTAGGGTGTATTCACACCAGGAAAGTCCGCTAGTTCACTTGCTTTTGTTTTTGTTTGGTGTGGTTCGCTTTCACACTGCCCTTTTTGCAAGTGAACCAGAAATTGTAAACAAAACCACGTGTGCTAAGGTCATCCATTAATTGGACAGAAATTCTCAAGCGTACCAGAGTTCGTTTGGAACCGGACTGAGACCACCTCTTCAGCTGAGTCTTGGTGCGGTTGTTTGGTCCGCACCTGAGTGCGATTGCTGTATTCACACTTGCCCAAAAGATCCGCACCAAGGGGGGAAACAAACTTGAGTTCGATTCAATCGAACCAAACAAGACAGGTGTGAATAAACCCTTAAAGTCAATATGATGTTCTGATATTGATTATGACTTGGGTCCCAGGTTTTTTCAGCCATTTTATTGTCTGCCAGTTCCACTTGTGTGTGCTAGACTTCTCTTATAACTTAGAGATAGCAGACCTTTCTTTATTGACTTGAGCTATCATTAATGTTTTTTTGCCTTAACAAACAGCACTAATTACAGTTTAAACATTTGAACACTGTAATATGAAGTGTAACTTCTTTGGAGATCTGTAGCATCCCCTCAAACTGTAGAGTATGATGCATGTAACTCCAAGGTCAGGTGTTTCATTCCCAGAGGATGCATGAACGGATAAAATGTAGGCTATACCTTGTAAGTCGCCTTAGATAAAAGTGCCTGCCAAATGTAATGCAAATGTTAATGTGCAATTTACCTAATCGGGCAGATTCTATGATGTGTCCTTTTCTTGACTTTAAAGGAACACTCCATTATTTTTGAAAATAGGCTCATTTTCCAACTCCCCTAGAGTTAAACAGTTGAGTTTTACCGTTTTCGAATCCATTCAGCCGATCTCCGGGTCTGGCGGTAGCACTTTTAGCTGTAGCTTAGCATAGATCATTGAATCTGATTAGACCGTTAGCATCTCGCTCAAAAATGATCAAAGAGTTTCGATATTTTTCCTATTTAAAACTTAACTCTTCTGTAGTTGCATCGTGTACCAAGACCGACGGAAAATGAAAAGTTGCGATTTTCTAGGCCGATATGGCTAGGAACTATACTCTCATTCCGGCGTAATAATCAAGGAACTTTTCTGCCATACCATGGGTGCAGTAGGCGCAATGATATTACGCAGCGCCTGAAAATAGGCTTATTGGAAATTACCTAGCTGGGGACTATTTTCAGGTGCTGCGTAATATCATTGCACCCATGGTACGGCAGCAAAGTTCCTTGATTATTACGCCGGAATGAGAGTTTGAATTTGAGCGAGATGCTAACGGTCTAATTCAATGATCTATGCTAAGCTACAGCTAAAAGTGCTACTGCCAGACCCAGAGATCGGCTGAATGGATTCGAAAACGGTAAAACTCAACTGTTTAACTCTAGGGGAGTTGGAAAATGAGCCTATTTTCAAAAATAGTGGAGTGTTCCTTTAAAACCTATCCAGTGTAAAACTGTTGAGGGTTTCATTGACAACTCTCAAGTTGTAAAGTCCAATATCTCCTGTCAGGAAGTGTATGCTATTCACCTTACCCAGGAAATAAACCTGTGTATACTCCAATCTCTGAAAATGAGTAAAATTCACTCAGACACCATCCTCTATGTCCCAGTCTGGTTCAGTTTTAACAAGGTAGAGGCACCTTTCTGAGGCCAGTTAAAAATGCATTTAATCACTATATAAACAAGCTGTCCTGTAGCCCCATGACAGCAAAGTTATGCTGTCTGCACTTGTTCTGCATTAATCACTGTCCTCTTACAAACGCCCAATAAAGTGCCTTGTTTTAGTTGTAATTCCCATCAGGTTTTTATTTATTATTATTATTTTCTGCTTTGTTGTGAATGTAAATGAAAATGAAATAACCGTGATGACATCACCACCAAGGATCTGATCACTTACTTCCTCTTCATTAACTTAATTATTTGACTATCAGTTAACCCACCTAAGTAATTCATATTTGAGAGGCCGGACTGTAAATAACCTCTTTCAGCTGGTTTATTATGGGCTGCAGATTTGGAATTCTCCAGCATGTTAATCAGCCACATTGGTTGTGTCCGAATCCGAAGGCATGCTGTCTTGCTGCACATCTTAACTTTTATTATTAAATTGATATTACAATTAATTTGTCCCGCAATAATTTCATAGCCCATCACCGCATAACTGACGCGCTGCAAGGATAATAAAGATTAGGCTAGCTTACTCCTCATTGAAAATGTTTTTAAAAAGGTCTTTCAAAACAGATTTATTATGAATTATAGGCCTATAATTAAAATTATTAACACTGCAATCATCAATAAAAAGCTTTATTTCAAGCACCAAATAAAAAAAAAAATAAAAACAACTTGTTTAACACGAAATAAGTTTCTTCTCTATTTATTATTCTTTTTTATAAATTTTTTTCCCCACTAGCCTATGTTCGGGCCACAAAATAAATATTAAGGGAGTAAATTGCTATAGTCTTACCGTTTCCGCATATGAAGGAGATTCGTCTCTGAGAGAATATGTGCCGTTAATGCAGAGTAAGATGCCGAAAGCACCGTCAGTTTTTACTTTAATTTTCTAGTGAATTCGACTGAGATTAAGAGGTTCACTTCGCATAACCTGCGCTACAGTTTGTGTTTACACCCTTTATGTGTAGTCACAGAATCATTTTTTTTTTTTCCATGCATTTGATTGAATGTATCCCAATGTGTTTGCTGTTATATTTTAATGTGATTCGTATTAACCTCAGTGCGAAGTATGGGGTGAAGCTGGCTGATTAAGAACTGTTGTTAATGGTGATCGCGGAGGAAGAGGCCATTACCAGTGCGACTCCCATGACGAAGCATCACACTGTGTTTTGTCTTGGTTATTTAAAACAGAAACTTACGCAACACCACCAGTCGGACACGGGTGGTTCTACCAGATTTGGGCTCGTCCGGTATTCTAGCTCACCTATGGTACGCGATCCAATGCAAATTAAACCACACAGAATGGCTGAGTGCGGTGATCAGCGCAGGGACCTACTAAGGGCAGCTAGCGCGCGCGGCATGGACCGTAACCTAACGTGCTCTTCCGGATGATAGCGTTCACATCCTGGCTGAGGAGGAGTAATTGCAGCGTGTGCAGAGCCAGTGGAATCACATCCAAGCTATATCACTGCGTTTCGTGTTCTTCACTGCCAGAACTATTACAGTCCTCAGTCCGTGAATAAGTAAAGGCACACTGTGCTACTGTTGCAAACAACTTCCACATACCTAACTCACTGTACCCCTCTCCATATGAACTGTTTCATTCCCTGATGGATTTCCTTATCCCGTGTCCTCCAGCTATATCACAACCACCTATACGTAGAGATTCTAGGTTGTACGTATTATTTACGTACGTGCGCCAGGTTTTCTTGCTTGCTATTATTGCTTTCGTTGTTGTTATTGATTACTGGCTCATCAATGTAATCTTCTTCTCTGCTTCGGTGTTTACTCTATGACATTTGCGTTGGAGGAATTGGCGCAGCTGTTGTTTCCATCTGTGATTGAAAGATCATGTTGAGTTGAATATCCCTGCCAAACGCTATGGAGGCAGATCTTGCGATTTGGCAAGTGACACCTGCAATCACTAGACCCCCCTGGCCATAACACCCAACCTGTCTACTGTGATGTACCACTCAACTCATCTGCTCGATCAAGCATCGCACAACCAGGAGTCATGGAATACTAGGGAACCAGCGACTGGGGATGAAATAATGTCGTTCAACAGGACGGTCGTATCATGGGGAGTTATCATCATCACTAACTTTCAGTAACTGTTGCGTGTCTCTACAAACCCACGTCTACATGCGAAGTACAGTTGCTCTTCCGCTACACCCTAAAATCGTTACTACTCAACGCGTGTCTTAAGACGTGGTACGCTGGGTTCTAGATGTGTGCAGTGCGGAATGAATGTACCCAGTTGTTGCTTTTGTCGTATGCGTACAACACAGTGGGAACCTGGCATTTATGTCTCCTCTAACATGATCTTCAGGACACTCAGTACCGTGGTATGCACAGCATCAACGGAGTTGCTCAAACCATGTACAGATAAGTCAGTATGGAGGGTGGTCTGCACTGCAGGGGTGTACGAGCTCACAACAAACAGCGCGCAGTTTGGACTTGACTGTCTATTGCCCTACTGCGTCAAGTGGTATCCGCTGTGGCTTTTACAGCACGAGATGTAGCACGTATCGTACTGAATCACCAGGTGTGACAAAGAGTCATGGAAGTACATGGCAGTATACAGTAGGGCATTGGAGAGGCAGTAGCAGACGGCAGAGACATGGTAGGGAAGGAGGACGGACATCCCAGAGTTAAAAGAAGTGTGCTTCAGTCACACATCTGAGGAAGTGTTAGCTCGAGATCTCTTCCGGGTTAATGTGGCATAAACAGAATGCACGGAGACCCCCAACAATTCCTGAGAGAGGATGGCGAAGCAAGAAACGTCAGTTTCCATTATACTACATACAGCCTGTACACAGAAACCTGGGGAGAGAATGAACAAACGATTCAAATGTGTTTCTGTTGACGATTTATCAGGCTGGTGTCTTCCCTCGTACAACCAGTTTAGGCACGAGTTGAACCTCTGCTGACGAACCGCGAGTGACAGAGACCTGCCTCTACTCATCGCTCGGTCTGCTGCTCGCCGTCCTCTGGTGCGCGGCAGTTCAGCGTCATGGTCACGTGCGGTCCGCAGCGCGCGCACACGGCCCCGTTGGGACAAGCTTCACGCCAGAGAGTGTCGAATGCCCTCAGCACCCAGTGTGAGTCCAGCCGAGGTAAGGACGCAGATTGCAATAGACAAAACGACCAGACTGAGATGATTCATCATTTAAGTGCACAAATTGAAGCTCTTACAAAGACTGTTGAATCACTTGCAAGGGCGAGAATGACAGAAGGTCATTGCCAAGTCCCTGATTCTCAGCTGTAGTGAAAGCAACGTAGACAAAGGTTTCCCAAATGTAGTAGTAAGGATGTTCCCTCTTGCAGTCATTGCTTTGCATGTGGTGAGGAAGGACATTGTGCGTTGGGCTGTCTAAGAAGGGAAAAGGTGCCGGGAAACGACCAGCGGCCACTGACGACGGGCGAGCAGTGCCCGAGCAACCCCAGCCCCAGGCTAAAGAGAAAGAAGCTTGGATGGGTAGAACAGCTGATTCATTGAATCAAAGACAACATCCCCGTGACCGAGTAGACCAGCTCATTGGGAAGAAAGCTATCCTCAAGTGCCACATTCATGATTTCGCAGTAAACGCTCTACTGGACACAGGAGCACAAGTTAGTATAATCGACTACAACTGGAAGAGTAAATACTTACCAGAACAAACTCTGCGACCACTGTCAGAGATAGTAAATGGGGGTGACTTCAGTGTCTCAGCTGTTAATGGAGAACCACTGCCATTTGAGGGATTGGTAGAATTGACAGTGAACCTGCCCGGGAATGATTACCCAAGTTTGGCTATTCAAGTGCCTTTCTTGGTGGGGAAGATACCATTAGAGCGGCCATTGCTGAGGTTTAATGTCGTCGAGGAGCTAATAAGGGGGAAGAAGGACACCGAGTGTTGTCTATGTGCATTTGCAGAACTACTAAAGATGGCCCTGGACATCAAAGGCGAACAAGTCAACGCGATAGTGAGCTTCATTCAGAGATGTTGTCATACCACCAGGCCAAGTGACTCATGTGCATCATTGACTCAATTAGACATCGGAGAAGGTTTGATGGAATTAGAGGGGACAGATCGGCCCTATGTTAGGATTCCCCTGTGCAACCCAAACACTTGTGAAGTCACTATCAGATGACGTACACCTCTAGGAAGTATACAGCCCATAGCTAGTATTATCGAAATGGAGCGACAAGACTTGGTAAAAGGTGGTGACTTGCCAGTGAGCCGGGGAGAAGAACCGGGTTCCCAAGAACAGGAGAACGACCGCAGGGCAGACAGTTTGTGGCATCCGCCGGTTGATATAAGTCATCTGGAAGAAGAACAGCAGAAATGAGTTAAAGACATGCTTTATGAAGAATCCAACGTGTTTGCTCGCGGAGATGATGATATTGGGTGCATCCCAAGCTTACAGATAACAATTAATCTGAAACATGACATCCCTGTTCAGCGAGCTTATGCCTCCATCCCAAAACCCCTGTATAAGGAGGTGAAGGAATACGTCCAGGACTTACTAGCTCGGGGTTGGGTGGTCAAGTCAAAGTCTCTGTATGCAGCCCCGGTGGTGTGCGTCCGGAAGAAAGATGGTACGCTGAGACTGTGTATAGACTACAGATTGTTGAATCAGAAGACAGTCCCAGACCGACATCCACTTCCCCGGATCCAGGACCTTATCGACACCCTTGGAGGCTACCGATGGTTTTCAATCTTAGATCAGGGGAAGGCCTACCATCAGTGATTCATGGCGGAGGGATCTCGACACCTTACTGCATTCACGACCCCTTGGGGACTATATGAGTGGGTGCACATATCTTTTGGATTGGCTAACGCACCAGCGGCATTCCAGAGGAGTATGGAGGGAATGGTGGACTCACTGAGAGATGAATTATGCATACCGTATCTCGACAACATACTTTGCTTTGGCAAAACGTTCAGTGACCATGTCCAGGGGCTTAGGACAGTTCTTAGAGTACTGAAGGATCATGGAGTAAAGTTGAGGCCAGCAAAATGCGAGCTCTTTAAGCGGGAGGTCAGATATGTGGGAAGACTAGTTTCAGAGGATGGCGTCTGCATTGACTCAAAAGACTTAGAAGCGGTCCTCTCCCTAAAAGAACAAAAGCCCGCTACTGTCGGGGAGTTGCAGCGATTGTTGGGGTTCCTCAGTTATTACCGCACCTACATCCAAGACTTTACATGGATCGCTAAGCCAGTGTACAAGCTCCTCCAGTCTCGGGGAGCAGTAGCAGCTGAGGAGCAGAATAAAGCTGGTAAAGCTGGGAAAAGAGGGAACCAGTTACCATCCCGTGCGAAAGTAGAGTGGACGAGTGTGCACCAAGGTGTGTTGGAGAGACTCATTGGGGCTCTAACCACCCCCCCGGTACTAGCTTACCCGAACTTTGAACTTCCATTTGTGCTCCATACAGACGCATCTGAACAGAGTCTTGGGGCTGTGCTCTACCAACAGCAAGAGGGCAGGCTCAGAGTCATTGGCTATGGCTCCAGGACGTTGACTCCCGCTGAGAGAAGTTATAGGCTCCACTCCGGAAAGCTGGAGTTCCTGGCACTTAAATGGGTGGTCTGTGAGAAGTTCCGCGATTACTTGTTCTATGCGCCACACTTTACAGTCTTCACAGACAACAATACGTTGACGTATGTACTCAGGACGGCCAAACTCAATGCTGTTGGACATAGGTGGGTGGGAGAATTGGCGGACTTCAGATTCTATATTCGCTACAGACCAGGCAAAGTGAACACGGACGCGGACATGCTCTCTCGATGTCCCCTCGATATCGATAAGTTTATAACTGCATGTACTGAAGTTCTCACAGAGGAGGTGGTCCAGGCTACATGGGAAGGAATTCAGGTTGACCAAGAGAACGATGTTGCCTGGATCGTGGCTCTTAATGCCCGTCAAGAGGATGTCGGGTGCCAGTTTGGAAAGAGGTCCATGACGCTTGACCTTTCTGAGTTGAGAGCCGCCCAGAGTTAGCAAGGAGCAGATTCTACTGGCCTTTTATGAAGAAGGAGTTCAAGCATTATGTCACCCAGCAGTGCCGATGCGTGAAGCAGAAGAAACCAGTGGTGAAGATCAGAGCTCCGATGGGAAGTCTTACCTCAAGTTGCCCACTGGACCTCGTGTCCATCGACTATCTGCACCTGGAGCGGAGTCGGGCAGATACGAATATATTCTGGTGCTGGTGGACCATTTTACCAGGTTCGCCCAGGCGTACCCGACAAGAGACAAGTCTGGAAGAATGGCAGCTGAGAGGATATTTAATGATTATATCTCAAGATTTGGTTACCCTTGCCGGCTCCATCACGACCAAGGCCGTGAATTTGAGAACCAACTCTTCGCGACTTTGCAGCGGATGACGGGTGTCAGGAATTCAAGAACAACACTTTATCACCCCCAAGCAAATCCAGCAGAACACTTCAATCGCACCCTGCTACAAATGTTGAGGACGCTGGAGGAGAAATAAAAGGACAGTTGGAAAGACCACCTCCCAAAGGTAGTGCACGCTTACAATTGCACTAAGCATGAGGCGACAGGGTTCTCTCCATTCTTCCTCCTGTATGGACGTCACCCTCGCTTGCCCATCGACTTGTTGTTTGGTCTAAGATCAGAGGACGACCAGTACTCACCTCGAGAGTATGCAGAGAAGTGGGCCCAACGAATGGCTGATGCTTATAAACTAGCCTCGGATAACAGTAAACAAGCGAGCACGCGAAACAAGAAATACTTTGACCAGCACCTTCGGGGTGTTGTGCTGCAACCAGGAGATCAAGTTCTGGTTCGGAATCTGAGTAAACGAGGTGGGCCTGGAAAGTTAAGGTCATACTGGGAGAGAACAGTGCATGTGGTCAAAGAAAGAGTAGGAGATGGACCAGTCTATCAAGTGTACCCTGAGTCCAGTGGAGGTCAATATTTGGCGATGATATGTACCTTGCATCGGAACCTGCTTCACCTGGTTAATGACCTACCCGTAGATCCGCCACCTCCGGGAGCTGACAACCCATGTAGATCTAAGGGAAGGAAACAAAGATTGTTAAAATCAGCAAGACAGCCTGAAGAAGCAAATTCAAGTGATTCATGTTCGGATGACAGTGATGCAAAATCAGTGATGCTGTCTACACTGCGGCGCGGCACGACAAATCCCAGACAGAAAACTGCTGCTGCGTTCTATTTATGATGTATTGACACAAATTTAAAAGGATTTTCAACGTTCGCTTTGTCGTGTCCAGTGTAGACAGACTTTAACTGTTGCGGCGCAGCGGTGTAGACACGGTGTTACTCACCTATCGAGAAGAAACAAAGCAACCTCGCATCCGATCGCAGGCCTTCCCGCTCCTTGAGTTCTCTCCAGCGCTGGAAAGCTGATCCGATATTTACACGGGTCCTTCTTCTTGCCTTATCGTAAGCCTTCTTTTGTTCCGCAGAAGTTTTCCTCTTTTGTTTTTTATCCGCCATCATTATCTTTCTGCTGCTCGGCTTGCTAATGTCTGTCTTGTGCACTGAACGCTCTCTCCTCCGCATCATGAGTAGACATGCCCCTTACTGCTGATTGGCTACAAGTTTGTTTTGGTACTCGGCCGACTCAGTTTTCTAAAGCATTTTTGAAAAAATACATACCCACCTTTAATAGTAGTACTCTAGTAAAACATTTTTAAAGATAAAATTGTCTGATTTTTAGAGATTATTTTTTATAATTATTTTAAATGATTTATATAATTATAATACCCTTAATCCATTACACAAGCTAGCTTAGTTTAAGGTATTCTATAGTCGTTGCTCACTGCACGTTGGGACAGTGATAACTCGAATTCCAGTGACATGACTACGTACAGCGTCAATGGACAACATAGTAGAACGTCATCACTGGAGTTAATAAACAACAGGCAGGACCAATCTCTTTTTGATATTATTTTTATTCTCTTCTGTTACATGTTCTTACAACATTTCAGATTAATATTAATTATAAATGAGAACTTATTAATTATAAATGTTAATTAGATGTGTTCAATTCCTGTCTAGTGATGTGTGTTTATATTGAAATGAATGGTTTGTCTTTTCAAATCTTCTATAGCGTGTCATATATTTATCGAGTTGGCTTGTGTGATTTATGTTTTACAAAATGTGACGTTATTTCCGGTAAGGGAGCATAGTAAGCGCCAATGTTCCCTAGTTTTTGCGGTGCATTGTGGGATTTTTCAGGGAGCGAATGCTCCAGTGCCCTGGAAGGATTTTGCGATTGAGACCATAGACATATGATTGAGACAGCCCTTAAAATGGCCGACTCCCTGATCAGTGCTCTGACTACTGAACAAGGGAGCTGATTGAGACGCACCCATACTTTTTAACCACAAATGCTCGTCTTGCTCTAGTCTCGCGTAGCCAGACATTCAGACTGACGGCCGAAGGTCTGGAATCCATGGCAGCTTTCATTGGCCAAAGCCCACCCATGAGGCCGTTTGACCGACATGTCAAACAACCAATCACAGTTCGTTTCATTTCAGCGTCACGTTTCAGGGCGTGGAAATGTCACCACAATAACACATCGGGGTGTAAAACTCTCTGACATAGTACCAAAATATCTCGTCTCCCTTGAACTTTTAAACTACTTCACATTTGAAAATCCAGGCGTTATTAGTTTGGTAGCCGCGATAAGCGACTGTCGTCGTGCACATTTGCTAAACCACGAACGTCTTTTCCTCTTCGGTGAGGGGTTGGCTCACGGCATCTTGGTTTCCAGGCGAAACGTTACACAACGCGACACACACGTCTCCCGGAAATCCTGTATAATTCAACCAATCCGATGCCCTTACGTTCGAAACTCCTGAGTGTTTTCACCCACTTTTCTGTTTTCTCTGTGCATTAGACTTTACCCATTTGACACTTTAGCCCCCAGCTGACTCTGTTGGCCCTCTGAGCTGAACTAATGTCTTGCTCGCCTACCACTCCTTGCTTGCGCATGCACTCTTCGGCTCTACATAATCCCGTGACAGGCGTCACAGTGCTGGCTGTACTACGCTCGGGTTCAGAAAAGTTATGTAGGGGCGAAACAGCTCCAATCTCCTTTTCTCCTCCAACTTCAAAATTTACCAACATCGTTGTTTGGCGTTTCACTTGTCTTTGCACCTGGGCCTCTCTGTTGGAAATCTTGGTATCCGGTGACCTCGTCCTACCTCTCCACGTCAGCGTGTGACACCGATGTCCCAACTTATTACGTAATGATTGAAATCCGACTTTGTCACCAACGAGCATTTGTGGATAACAAGTATGACAAATGTAGTTTTTTTTATTTTTCTAGTTTTTTTGAAATGCCTGTTGCTTTCGCTCGACTAAGACTCCGTATCTCCTCCGCTGGGATTTGTGTCGAGCCCTTGATCTGCACTGGAAACAGTCGCCATTGTGTTCCCCATTTTGTGGTCAAATCCTCCCATTGACGTCCGGACGGAGCCAAATCCTGGGACTTTTTCCTCAAAGCCTTAATTTCTTTGGCGGAACTGAAGAGAACTCAGACATGTACACATCTTCGGATGCCATGGTGTGCTGAGTAAATTACACGAATTCTTTTATTCTGGAAGTAACTAAGTCCTTAATGGAGATAAATTGACACGTGCGATCCTTTTAAATGTTCAGTACAGACAATTGTTTCCCATTTTCATTTTATAATCATTCAGCATGTTTTTACACAGCGGTCCTCGTGAGGAAATTAAGGATTCTGATTATTGAACAAGCTGACATTGGCCCCTGTTAGTTGTATAGAAAATCCTTATTGAATCTGGTTCTTTTGCCTTAATATCTGTACTCCTGGGCGTTAACTCTCTTTCTTTTCAAAGCAACAACACTCTAAGTATTCCTTAATGTGGCCAGTAAAATTGGTCCCCTCTCACTGTCTCTTACCGTGGCATTAAAAGTAAAGCCTTCTTATTGTGGGAACCTTAACCTATTGCCTGCCGAGTTCATTCCGTTTAACCTTCCATATCTGCGCATGGCATTAAGTCTTTGGGGAAAAAGGCCACGTATCCAGAGCCTACTCCCCCCAACTGCCATTGGTATTTTAAATAGAATCTTAAAATTATTTATTTTTTATTTTTGTAGTGATGTATGTAATGTTAACTTTTGTTGTGATTATTATTTGTATTGTTTTTGGTTGAGCCTTTGTCTAAGACAAGTTTCTACCTCATTGGGGACAATAAAGCAATTTGAATTTGATATTGGAGCCCTGCAGACCAACATACCCCCAACACAACCTGTCAGACTAGAGTTACGCCCCTAATGACTGGAGTATATATTTATATCACAAATTCCTCAAATATTATTGTGCTTTGTCTTTGTCATCTTTTCTTGCTCACTTGCTAATGGCAGCAAATTGTAAAGAACTCAAAGGTTGTAGTGTAATCTTCACGCTGTACAGGATGTTATACAAATTCTTGAATTTCCACCTCCGCATACTGCCTCTGAAAGGTAGCTTTAGTCAGATTTTGAATACAATCATTGCCACACTTTTGCTTTTCTTTACGTTTATTTGCAGCAATTTACAGCAACACGGACAAATATAACATTATACTGTGTATCTACCTCTCTTGCATCCTTCAATGGAAATAAATTACACAGACTTTAACTTTCTTAAATAACATTGAAGTGAACAAACAACATATAGAAATATACATGCCTCCAACTCCTTTCCATCACATAGGTAAATGATGAATATGAGAGGTGGAGAGAAAGTAAAAATAATGCATATTAATGTGCATCGCATACTTTTAATGCAAATAAATATTTATATGCATGTTGTACCTTTCAACAAACCAAAAAATATATCAAATTAAATCAAATCCAATGTATTTCAAGCTGATTTAATGTTATTTTGTTGTTCTGGTTTGACACCACATGAAACTACATACATTTATAAAGAAAATACAGTGTTTAATGAGTATATCCTTGTAGCCTTAGGAATTGATTGCATCATAAGAAGTGCCATTTCCCAGTGGTAATGTTTAATTCTTTTTTCAAAATTGTCATTATTTGTTATTATTGCTGTTAAGTATATTACATTGCTGTCAGTATGTATTAAATTACCGCACTAGTTGTACAATTTCAGAAAAGTTGCTTATGACATTATTTCTTTGGAATAATGTGCACCAATTAATAATTCACAGTAAAAAAAAATGTATGAAGTAAATAGGGTAATTTAGATGTTCTATTCACTTTTAAAACCAGCTCTTAAGATTTTTTTTTAAACTGCACACATCTAATGCTATTTACAATTAACAAAAACAATAAATTGACATTTAAGTCTTGTTGAAACAAGAAATAGCTCTCAGACATTTAATAAAAAATTGAAAATAAAGTTCTGTTCCAAAACCTAATGAGCTGTCTTGCTGCCTGCATAGGCTTTCTACTAATTAAAATTAAACCTCGTAAGTGGCTAGTTTGAAATGCTCTACATAGGCAGCATCTCCATGTGCCACACAAATAGCACACCTCACATGATTCTAATAGCGATTAAAAATGTATAGAACTTCTAAGTTAGCAACGTGATATTCTATATACAAATTAGCGAGTAAACAGACTGTTTAAATTTTTGAGTGTGTGTGTGTGTATATATATACTGTATATTGGGGTTGAATTTTGTTGGATGTATAGATAAACGATAAATATTAAACTTTGTGAAAACTGTACTTTTTTTTCAGGATTCTTTGATAAAAGAAGTAGTTCAAAAGAACAGAATAGAATATAATTTGTATTTGTAACATTATAATAGTCTTTACTGTCCCTTTTAATCATTTAGTGCATCCTTGCTGAATAAAAGTATTAATTAATTAAAAAATACTAAAATCTGGACCCTGACTTTAGAAAACGTAATGTGGGTGGGGTTGACCATACATATTAGAGACAAAATAACAGAGGGACAGATTCTGTGATTGTCCCTTTGCCGTTCTACAAGTTTTGGGACTAACAGCTAAATATGTTATTATTTTTAATATTAATGTTACTCCTACGAGTTTGCATTGACACCTGTACTTACAATCACATCATGGTGCAGATAAGTGAAATTTAATTCTGGTGGATGGCACCCGTTTCATGGGCTTTTGGTGGCTACACGGTTGGCTCTTCATAGTCGTGTTCTTTAAGTTTTTACTTGTTCCATCTACGACAAAAAACGGGACTTAATGCTGCTGTGGGTTATTTTCAGTCCTCAGTGTCCATATGGAATATCGTTTAATAAACTGCCCCCAATCTTGCCACTATCACTTCCCCCCTCCATCCATGTCATCCCAGAGAAGGCTTGTCTGGGGTGAAGGTGTATCCGAATGTAGACGTGTGGTGCAGAATAGAAGGTGGGCAACGTGGACATTAAGGTATGTGCGGTTTAGGGGGGAAATTTGTTTGTTGCAATTCTTCCTCATCTGTCCTCATCCTACACTATCAAGATCGTCATTTCATCGTGCTCCTCACACATCCGAGCGAGGCCTGCGGCATTCCTTCCGGCCTCTCATTGGTCGATTGTTCCTCCGAGTTGGACGCTCGACCTTCACGACCTTCTGCGGCTGTTCTTAGCCTTACGACTACGTTTCCACTCATTCGACGTTCTGGGAACAAGATTTGAGCTATTTTACAAACCAAATCCCCCAAAGTTATCAGCAAAAAATATAACACTTCTACAAGACCAGATAACACATAAACCAATAGAAGAACCGTAAAAGAATTATGGGAATAGAGACAACCATGGTGTTATAAGAACAGATAAAAGTGATGGTGAAGAGGAGTAATAATGTAGATAGGATCACAGAGAATGTACTGTGGTATATTACGACGTTTTACAACTCGAGGTAAGATTTTATCGACATATATCATCTATCTATATATAATATATAATATCTATATATATATATTATTATATATTATATATAGATATAATATATAGATATTAAAATGGGATCAAAAGTGACAGGAAAATTATTTTATAAGTTAAAAAAAGATTGCTATTTATCAACTCAATCCTGATAAACTTAATCCTGGTTTAACAACATATTCAGTAGTTTAAACTGTTTGACATTGACCAAAAACAAGAAATGTTTATGAGCTCAAAATCACATAAGAGAATGATGGCTGAAGGAAATGTGGACATTGAAATGCAAGTAAAAAAAAAAAATGGGCGTGTCATAACAGAAAAAACTTACATGTGGAATATATGTAAATAGAAACTGTAGTTTTAACAGGTCCAGTATTAATTTTGTTTTTTTGTTTTTTTTTTAAATAAATGCTCGGGCAGTGGGAGCATACGTGATTTTTACAATATTTACCACATATTAGGAAAAAAACCCCTAGTTAAACTTTGAAGTTAATGTTTTAAGTAACGTGGGTTACCAAGATTTTTGTTCACGCATCTAAATCTCACTACTCACTTTCACATCCTTTACTGGTCTCAGTCAGATGAGCTGATGTGGCCAATCCGAAGCGTTTGGGTATGGAAAAAGGTCATGTTAGTTTAAACTGGGGAGTTTCCAGCTGCCAGATAGTTGTGGATGGTTGAATGCGTCCGTGGACTACACGACATTACCATCCAACCAGACTGGGGGGGACGCTATAAGACACACAGAAGATCGGACATGAAGACCTTAACATAAATTATGAACCGATTACATGAAAATACAATTGATAAATGAGTGTTTTAGTGGGTGGTGTTTTTGATGCTATACGTTCTAAGGGTATGCGTGATTGTAGGTGGTTTCTACTGGTTACAAGTCAACTAAAATAAAGCACCCACATAGCAAAAGTGGAATAGGTAGTCGTTGCACCGAATATGGTTTCGATTGTTCGCTTCAGGACGTTGTTCAAGCCTGAGCAGTTAATAACATGAAATTATTCTGCTGCGTTTAAACATAATTTTTATGTCTGTCCTAAGAAAAAAACTTTAAACGGGCACGCAAGAAAATTAACAGCATTGTGTACTTAAAGCCGGACTAAGTCTTGCTAAAAACTGTAAAATTTATTCCAATTAATAACAGGCCTATTGCTGACTGTATATAAAAATTTAAGCACCAGCCATACAGAGGAAATGCAGTTGGCTGTATCCATGTTAGATTCATTGTAGTGAGATTGTAGGTTCTTTTATATAAGGTCAGGGACGGAACGGGTCAGGCACACACACACACACACACACACACACACACACACACACACACCCAACACGGCAAAGAAAAGAAAGCCAAGATTTGCATTGCTACTGATTAGAATAATATGCGTGGTTTACGGTGGCAGCTATGGTTAAACACAGGGAAGCAGGGCTGGCTAAGCCAAATAAAACGCGAGAGAAGAAGCAGAACTTAATCATGAAATTCAATGACGCTTTGGGATTCTTATTGTGAATACCGTTATGTTTAAGGTGTTTGTTTATAGTATCTCTCTTACACAAAGACAATTTCCACCGAGCTGATGTTTATGGCTTTATATAGAAGCCAAAAATAAAATTATATTATTACAGTTTCGTGTAAATCCTGGTAACACAAGATAAACCACTGTTAAGTTACATTGTCAAAATGACTTTATTGTTGAGTTGTCGTTTCTTTAACTATCCAAGGATAATATAATCTTTCAATCATGTCTATACTGTAATGTCTGTTAAATATGGTACCATATATTGGCTAATGGTTTGTTCACAACAAATTATAGTTGTTTATTTGATTATATTATATATTTAAAATGTCTGCTTTCAATTTGTAAAGATATGTTACCCTGTATTTTAGTTATTAGTTATTTCTAATTGCAAATAAATTTAGAAATAACATATAGATCCTGATACTGCCTTTTGGGTACCTATTATATCTATATTATATAATTCAGCAAACTAATTTCGCCACATGTGACCACCATAATTTCAGTTTAATAATCCATCAAACAGGAGTTATAAACATCATAATTGCTTAGTGACAAATTAACTCCAGGTCTTTCAAGAGTCACAGGTGTGTAAGCACATCTCTCTCTCTCTCTCGTATCGTCTATCATATCTACTCGATCTTGTTTGCTTTTCCTCACCTTTGATTATGTTGAAAAGGATTTCATGAGCTTTTACAATATTTGCTTTCAAACTGACAATGGCGGTAATGCAACTAAATTTGGTGTTTAACAGTAATGATACTATAATGATAGAGGTACACAATATATGTATGATTTGGATAAAACATCCAGAGATGTTTCTATTAATATCAGATGGTTTTGTTGCTTTTAATTACATAAAATTGTAGTTTCCTCATGTGAATCCTGAGTAGTTCAAAATGGAATAAAGAATATTTCTTTTTTGGGGGGGGGGTGGGGCGGGGGGGGGGGAGAACCCTTTTTTTCTTTCTTTCGTTTTTTAACAGTAATAACACTGAAATATAAAAAATTATACACTGCTTCAGGAATCTTTGGTTACGGAATAAACTAACTACATTATGGGCCTTGTGCATTGCAAATGAAGATAACTTTTTGAACAGTTAGCATACGTTAAATTAATAGTAACGACGTTAGAAACGTATGGTAATCATCATATTTATGAAAAAACCAAATATTATATATAGAGATATAGCCCTAGATAAGAAGATATAGATATAGAGATATACGAGAGATATATGATATGAGATAATGCTTAATAGACTTATTAATTGGATGCATTCAAATAGTGGAAATGTATAAAAACTTCATGGATTATAATAAATGTACAAAGGGGAAGCATTATGAATACGTTTACAAGAAAATACTCGAATTTCAGTGTAATCAGGTGTCCTTGCCGTTTCTTTTCACACTTCGTCATTCTGAAACTGTACTACGAATTTTCTGGAGTGAAAAAACTATTCCTGGACTACCACTGTTTTGGTACAAGGGTGTATCTGGTGGGTATCTAAGCCATATTGATTACAAAGTAACTTTTGATCTCGTCTCGCTAAGGGAGTATGTAATGGTCCAAGTATGGGGTGAAATCGCACGTAACAAAGTGTACCCACTAACTAGGTGTAATCGACCGGCCACGTCAGTGTGGTACCATGATGCCAGCTCGTAGCCAGAGCTCCAGGGGTAAGATACGGCCATTGCCGTGCCTTCAAGACCCGCTCGCGGAGGAGTACGCGGCGCTCGCTCATAGCTGCGTCAACAGACGCCCTCGAAGTAAAGCCAAGAGGTGGGGTGCTGATCCAAAATGATGCAAACTAGGGTACATGGGCGTTGTGTACATGCCTGGAAGTGAAGTGAGTCCCGGGTGTGGAAGATTGAGCAGCATGGTAGGAGGGTAGGATTCCGGGTGGGATGTGTATTCGGCACGGGGCCGGTTTCGAGGGGGAGGCGGGGGGTTGACCGGGGGTCGGCGCGCTGGCACGGACACGGGCTACAGATCGGGCTGTCGAGCTCAAGTCCAGGGGATGCTTCTCGGGGCCCCCGATGTGGTTCTTCAGCCAGAAGGGACGTCGATCATGAAGTGTCCTTTGTTTTCTCATTGCAACGCTGGTAGGTATTTGGCAACAAGAGAGAGCGTTTTTGGCAGGACAAAGGAACGGTAGATAGAATAACTGCGTTTTACGCACGAGCTAAAATGCGGACACAAGGGTTACGAAGGTTTTAATCGCGATTACTGATACTTTCTGTTATTTTATAACTTAGATATTTAGAGTTTAGTCTAACTAATTTTTGCCCATTTGGAACGATGAGACGCATAAAATATTTACTAAAGTAGCCTACCGTTAATCTTTTACGCACAGAAAAGTAAAATTCGCCTAGAAATGAGACGAGCGCTTAGTCGTACTATATAATACCACTCTCTCTTGTTTAGAACTGACACTCCGTCATCTGCTCTGCTCTCTGAACTTCCTTGCGCGTTCACATCTCAGTCATAACGCCTGTGTGAGCGCTGATTGGCTGCAGAGGATGTCCTGCGGGAGTAGATCACTTGACAGTTTTCTAATTAACTAATCATACTGTAGTATAGACACTTCGAGCTTGTCCTTGGACTAAGACTTACTCTTCAACCAACATCAGAGCAAAGACGATTGCGAATTTTACAAGTGCCTGACTGACATCAAGCGTTTCTCATCCTCTGACTCACTAGTAACTCAGTTAATTACACTAACTGCAAGTGTAAAGGTATGCCTAAAGCATCAAAAAGAATTAAAATAGGCTAAATAAATACATAACTTCTTGTCGCAATGTTTATTTACTTGTATAAGATTACGATGCTTTTATTTGTGACCTGAAACACGTAAATTATGCTTAAAAATCTATATGTATAAATATAATTTATTATTGTTATTATTATTTTTTATTATCGTCTCTCACATATATTCCATTGAACCAGTATGATCTCTCTGAGCAGTTGTCCAAGATGTATCCTACATATTAATACTAATAATGTGATTAAATTTGAAACGACCTGTTGTAAAGAATGCGGCCTATACGATCAAGATTGTGCATTCCGATTTAATTATGCTATTCATAAAATTGTGCATTAACACACACACACACACACACACACACACATATATGTATGTGTGTGTGTGTGTGTGTGTGTGTGTATACTATATTGATTAGACAAATAAAAATATTCTTTACAAAACAATTAAGTCAGGTCAGACCGACATAGCTCCAACTGCATGCATCCACTTTATCCAGTGGTCTGCAATACTAATATTAACAACAACAATAATAATAATAATATTTGCACGAATTTGTCTTTTTCTATGAAATCTCATTGATAATTTTCATCGACTTGAGCAATGATACAAGTACATATGAAGGGGTTTAAGATGCCTTCTAATAAATTAAAGACTGTAGTCGTTTCGATAAAATAACACATTCCGACCGCATCGTGAAATAAATAGGCGAATCATCGCACATTTATGAGTAAAAATAAAGCAGTCTACAATCTTCTGTATTTACAAGTGCAAACGCTCCGAATGCATTATATGGGGAAAATACAAATAATAAAAAGAGTTGTACACCTATATATAAAAGAAATAAATGAAACACAGGCAATTCATTCAAAACCTTCATTCCAGCCATGAACTGCTTGTCGTAAACACGCAATAAATCGAGACGAAATGAATTGAAATTCGCAATTGTAATTTTAAATATTGCCTACAAGAAACAGCAGTGGACGGTGGATTAATAACATGGAAACCAGTCTCTGCACAGGCGACATGAGGCCGAGACTGATAGTTTCGCCTTGACCCGAGAAGATTGGAGCAGCCCGCCCCTCTATCCCGCAAATGAACGCTGATGCAGGCTGTGTCTTTAAACCTAGCGTGCTGCCTAACTAGACAGCATGTTTGAGGAAGCATTAGATAGTTACTGGCGTAAACACAGTCTAATGGTCATCTTTTGCTATTTCCCGTTTTATGGTTTATAGTGTACATTTTATCGTAGGCTATATGACAACAAAATGTTAAAATAAAGAAATAAATAAAGACTATAGAGCAGTGGTTCCCAAACCTGTCCTGGAGGCCCCTCTGCCCTGCACTTTTTGTATGTCTCCCAAATCAGACACACCCAATTTAGTTATTGCAGTCTCTACTAAAGAGCTGATGAGTTGAATCAAATGTGTTAGATGAGTGAGACATACAAAATGTGCAGGGCAGGCGGTCCTCCAGGACAGGTTGGGGAAACCAATGCTAGAGGTGTTGTTAATCTAGATTATATATCGATATATAATATGATATATAGCCTTATTATATATATAGACCGTTCACTAGGTTTGAGACACATCTATAGAGCTAATTTGCTCAAGAGAAATCAAGTGCTCTCCGCATATTCCCAGCAAGCTTTTCCTCCCCTCGGCCGTTGCACTGCCCCTGGTAAATCTGTCATTGGCACCCTGTGACAGAGGTGCGCAAATGAAAAAGAATCAATGCGAGCGGTGGCACCGCCGGCCTCGTGTCACATCCTCTCTTAAGTAGAGCGCACACACATACACGTGTAGGTTTGAGGCACGCTACCAGTGATTAAATGCAATGACAGGCAGTGCTAAAACTATAGACGGCTGAAATACATGGATGGTTGTGGTAGCTGAGATGACTAATATTTAGGCTCTATTTTATTTTTGGATTCATATTTCAATTGTTTTTAAATGTTTAGATTTAAGCTGATTTACAATATTTTGCAACGGTAGATCGAGGCATTTTACTGCGCTTTATGGTGTTCTTTCTATAAGTCCAAATGGCTTTGCTTAGATGTTGCTGTTTCATAGCTCAGGTGACTTGTATCTAACTTTTATGTTTCAGTTAAGAATCAAGTTGGTCTCAGATGTTTCTCCTTAAAAGTTCCTTAATTGCTGATATACAGTAGAGCTTAAAAATGAATATAGTCCAAATTGTTCAGTTGAGGACTGATGAGAAATGTTTTAGTTTGTATTGATATCCAATTTTAATTTTCAATTTGACTGCAGGTGGGATGTTTGAGCACAAAATGGGACATTTTTTAGATTATAGAAAGTGTTTTATTTCACTCAGAATACAGCTAAAAATAATCAGATAGATGTGGATAAAATCAAATCAAATCAATGCTTTTTTTTTGAGGAATTGTATTTTAGACGGAAGCAGTTTGAAGTTGGCTAAATGATTTACATCTATATCCTGGTTGGCCAGAGGGTGAGTACATTTTCAGCAATTAAATTTTTTTTTTTTTAAATGTTGTAGATTTCATAAATAAATAAAGGATGATCAATATATAGAAAGATACATGTAATATAATATATGCTTGTGTGTGTGTGTATATATACATGTTTGCGAATATGCATGTATTCTGCTTAATATCTATATACATAATGAAGGTCATTTGAGGTCATTCTGGATGGAATTGAATTAGGACACATGTTCTCTCCCTGGAGTGTTCTCTGTATATATATATATATATAATATATATTTTTTTTATATGTTAATTTTCTTGTTAAAAGGAAAACAGGTTATACTTTGAAACAATTTAATGAAGGTTGAGTATAATTTATAGTTAAAACATACCAGGTAATTGTACATAATTGTACAATATACTCCAAGGTTCTTTATGATTTCAGTTTGGTTTAAGGTAATTAAAGCAACAGTTTTTAAATAATGAAATAATATTTAAAAGTATGGTATTTGGGGTAAAAAGCACCCCTGCTGTTGGGGATAAAGGCGCACAGTAATTAACATGATAATTACTAGATGGTGTTTTAATCATATATATATATATATAGATAATCTATTATATATATATTATATATATATAATATATTATATATAATATATATATATATATAATGAATATAATGTGTTACTACTGTAAATATATATTCAAGTATTATTGGATCTCCTTCAATGCTTTCAGAATCTTTACTTATTAAAACGATTTTTTTTTCAAAATAAGCAGAAAATAGTACAAACTTTCCTAAAGTGATTGTTTTGAACAAGTATTAACTTAGACATTATTTAAAAAAAACAAAACATTATTTTAGCTGAAGTATTTGTATCACTACCGTGTGCCTTTTACCCCATGCTGGTGAGCCTTTTACCCCGTGTGGGGTAAAAAGGCATCTGCCACTTATACATTTATAAGGTTTTTAAACAAAATAAACAACTTGAATTATTTATTTTTAAACAAAATCTGTTGCTCCATTAATGTTCAATACAACGTACAGTATATATTTTTCTGCAATTATACATTTTAGGTGCAGTGAATGGCACATTTTTTCTTGAGTTGGGCCTTTAGCCCCGTTGTACCCTACCTGTCGCATTTACAGAACATTAAAGGCATTATCACCGATTACAGGCATATTTTGCAGTCATTATCGCAGCTCAGCAAAGATCACACAGCCGTGACCGGCAGACACCTTAGTACCTTATGACCTCTCTTTGATCCTCTGCCTGTGTATTTTTTTTTATGGAAATGAAACAGAAGTCTGATTAGCATGACCCAAATTTCAGTCTGTTAGAAGTTGACCTATTGGTCACTTTTATTTTGAACTATATGCATATAAATCACATTACAACGCAAGATGTTTTGTCTGGAACAATAATAATATCCTGGAATAGTAACATTTGCATGGATAAGCACAACCACTCGTATCAGATCAAGTAAAATCTGGTTTATTATCAGATGTTTTATTAAACGAGCGCCATTCACAAGCCCTTTTATTGTACCGACTTTTGACAAATTAGCACGAGGTTTCATCTAATGCATTATACTAATTATTCCTGCTCTGAAAACATCTCTGAGGACAGGTCCTTTCCTGGCATTGCTTCTGAACACTGATAAATATGCAGCTTTTACCCAAATGCCAGAAAGTAACTCAAAATCATTGTTTATCAATGTTTTTGTCCTCGATTTGCACCTTCAGTGTAGTCTGTGCTGCCAAACTTAATATGCTTTTATCCGTTGTGGCGCATCAAGGACTCATAAATTCATCTAGGCTGGCATTAAATGATGTGGCTTTATTATGTTGATCAGTTTTGCCATGGCTACGATGACTCTGTGATGGGTCAGGAAGTAATCATTCGTTCAGATAAGACAACTTCAAAGATAATCATGACACCTCCTGTCTCGTTGTCTGAAAACATA
The DNA here is from genome assembly GCA_018155175.1 of Sinocyclocheilus anophthalmus. Lineage (NCBI taxonomy): Eukaryota > Metazoa > Chordata > Actinopteri > Cypriniformes > Cyprinidae > Sinocyclocheilus > Sinocyclocheilus anophthalmus. The sequence continues at coordinate 440,050 of JADLZN010009349.1, read as the reverse complement.
CTTCATGTTAAATGCACGGTAATTTTTGCAGTATATCATATAATATATGTCTTGAGTATTTAATAACATTACTTATTATTTTATTAAACATTAATTAAATGGTATTTAACATTAACTTCTTTTTTTTTTTTACAGATGGAGATTATATTATTGACTTTGCTTTTATATCACTTTTAAATGAACACTTCATATAATTTAACTGTTTAGTTTGAGTGGATGACTTCAGGTGCAGCACTAACATCTGGCAATAAAAAAACATAGCAAGTGTTTTTATTTTTTTTCTTTAATTAAATATTTCAATCTAAATATGTCTCCTTGGGAACACTGTTTGGGAGCACACGTTTAGCTATATATTTCATCCTGATCGTTCTCGTGTCATTACATAAATAATGACAATTATTCTATTTTATTTACGCTTCCGGACCTGGCAATAAAATTATAGCATTGGTGTCTGGACCAGAGCATATTTCTGAAAGTCTGGTATACATTTGATTAAAAATAAAAAAAAAACTACCTTAAATGAAAACATAAAAGCATATTCTGTATTTTAAAAATTCAAATGTTTCCGCAGAGCAGGAATGAGCCACCTGTTTGTTTTTTCCACACAGGTAACAAGCACACCTTATGCTTCCAGAGATGGTGTGAGGTTTATGGTGGTTTAATGGGCCGCCTTTAACAACCAGGTTTTTTATGGCCCCACACAAGGGCCTCATTGTGTGCTTGTAGATAAACAACCCATATTGTACCAATCACACACAAGAAGACATAATTACTTTCACCCTGATATCCCTGCTATCTCAACACACCATTATCTCGTCCCTTAAGAGAGAAGACTAAGGGCTTTGAAGTTTGCTTTCTCCCAGTGTGTCCTGCTATCCGTTTCCCGCTCTCCATAATCTTTCATTATCTCTCTGCCTAGGCACTTACCTACAGCATATGTGCTAATTGATGTTGGTTTTGCGATGGATTACAATGAATCGTCTTTGAAGCTAGGCGGCAAAGTGACATATAAAGTCAATGAGGAAGTTAAAGTCATTAGCACACAGTAAGTGTGGCCTTTATTGGCTAATTCGTCTGAGAATGGCAACCTTTGGTTGGGATGGAGTCAGAACGCTTTCAACTTGTTACAGGGAATCGAGACCTCTAACATATAATGTCAAATATGAGAGTAATTTAAAAATAATGAACCTGCACTGTAGCACAGATTTACTGCCAAGTGTTGCCTTTGGTTACCTTGTATTGTAAATGTCTTTAATGTAAAATATTAAAAACATTATTTGTTGATTATTACATAGCATGCAGTGTATAAACCGCTAATCGCTACATACTCGCTGCATGATGTGGCCTTTGGTCTTTCGATTGCAAGGCATCATGATATTTACTCATGCTCAGTGATATCTAAATTTTTAAGTGCATGGTGCTTTCATCAGGCCAACATAACTATTACTGATGCTTATAGTTGGAGATATGAACAAACCTGTAACCATAAATAATAATTAAAAAAATGGTGTGTAATTGGTCCCATCATTTGTGCTACAAACATGAATAATACCCCAAATACCCTAGTAATCACTTAGCAACACACTAGTAGTTATTTTAATGTCATTTATATACTACTGTAGCATTTATTACTGCTTTGAATTAGATTTTTTATGTATTTTCAGTTTTCACTGTAATTTTAGCAATTTTACATGCTTTTGTCAATTGTATTCGTTTTTTTAAATTTCAATGTAGATTCTACTTTTTTATTTTTATTTTTTTACTTTTTTAGAAAGATAGGTGTCAGTGTTATTTTTCTATGCTATTATAGTATTAAATACTTTTGAATGAGCTTTTATTTTTTTATATCAGTTTTTGTTGTTTAACAATTTTAATGTTGAAGTGTAGTTTTGTTGCGCATTTGTCATTTTTTTATTCGTTTTTTTTTTTAAATAGCTTTATTTATATTTCAGTCTTAGTTTTAGTAGTTTTCATACTTCAACTTGCACTGAAAAAGAAGTGGTGTAGAAACAGTTTTCACTCACAAAATTGCTAGTGAAGTTCACAAATAATTACAAAGAAACAGCAAGTAACACCTTAAAACATACTTCAATGTAATACATACTTCAGTTCAGTTTTTTTCAATTACCAAAATTATTCTCAATAGTTTTAATTTTAGTTAAGAATAACCAAGCATAGGTTTTGCGCAAATGAGCAACACTTTTTATTCATATAGTTTCATACATCCTGTCTATATGCAGGATAATTCTAATACTATCCACTAAGATACTAATTTTTATTTCTGTATTAATTTAATCATTGACACAAGGATTTTATGATTATAGTATTATAGTAGTTTGACTGAAAATTGCAACTCAAGTCATTCTCAGAGGAGGGTGAGAAACATCTCCTGCTTAGACATTGACCTCTCTTTGCCTCCCTGTAGTCTGAAAGCTTTATCTCCACATCCTACGAGAGGACAACCCTCAGAGAACAATGCACCACCAGCCCTCTCTATTCTTCCATTGTCTCACTCACACGTTCCCTCTAATGACCTGCGAGAATTGAAGACTTCCTAGACAACAATTGTGACAGCTGACACAGCGCCTAAATGGCTTGATTAATGATATAGACATGTTATGTTAAAATGTGAGTGTGTGTGGGCAGCAGATGTTGACACCATCTATTAACCACTTCAATTTGTCCTTGGTAAAAATTTGCATGGATATGCACAAACAGGACATACAGAAAAGTGGACATCAGACTGTCTGATTATCATAAAGGGTGAAAGAATAACCATCTGTTGGACCAAAATGGAAATTTCAGAGGGCATGTGTTGAGTTGAAGTATTCATGAAGAAAATGTAATTTTATAAGAAACATGGACGATCACTGTTCATTGCCTCAGTGATCTTTGCCAAGTTTCTCTAAAATGTAGAATTCTTAAGTTTTAATCTTGCATGTATTTTGCAACATAGTCTTATTGAAAAAAATGACCAATTTGTATTCCTTTTTACACAAGGCATGTTCACAGGGGCAGGTGATCGATTAATATTGACTTTCACACAGTTCCTTGCACAATACTATGCTAACCTCAAAAAACTTTTGTCATAGTGCATGATTTAAACTAATACATTTTGACATTTGCCCTCCATGTAACCACTCATACTGTATGTTTTTTTTCTGATGTAGTAAACTTGCTCGGTAACACACCTTGTATAGCGTTGCACTTGTTAAAATGGCATGATTGCTTTCAACCACAATTTCTTTTTCTCTCCATACGTCTGCTTTATTAACACGATCCTTAGGGTTAAGTTGGGTATTGGTATAGGTATGGAATTATTTCAAATCCAGGGCTCGTATCAGTAATGTTAGCGCGACCTCCCCAGACATTTAGTAGTCCGACTCTGCCACTATACATACATCCAACCAATCAACATAATACCTAAGTTGTTGGACGTCACTATGCTTTTAACGCCACTTCCCTGAGATTACTTGAAATTGTGCAAAAGCAGACTAATTGATGTTTGCCTAAATCGTTTTTTTTTTAATGTTAAGTGAATAGTTCACCCTAAAAAGGAAAATCCGTTTCTAATTTACCACTCATACTAATCGCAACCCCGAATACTTTCTTTCTACTGTGTAGGAGAGCATGGCCACCCTAATCTATGTTTTCACTTTCCCAATTCCTGTGTAAATATCCACATGGGGTTTAATGAGTATAGGTTGATTTTCTTTCCCCACATTAATTCCCAACTTGTCTATACAAATGTGGTTTCGTTCATAATTACAGTGTATCTAGTCTATTTGTCTTCTTCTGTATTTCAATAAGAAATTAATCACTTTGCACCCATAATACTAAGGACAACACTTTACCAAACCCAAAGTACGAGAAATGTACACATTCCCCATATAGTTATGAACATGTAACACTGATGAGCCTGTGTACATGCCATATTGGCATCTTAGAGGTGATTTTGATCTTAATGAAAAAACCTATAAGACATACAAACTAACATATTTTATCACATAAATTGTCATTACTTTTTGGGAGTTTGCACTGACCCTTGTCAACCAGGGCCCTACTTGGACGGCCTGATCGCAACACAGGCCCATACAGCACAGTTTCAGCAATGGTGCAATCAGTATGAAGAAACCACATTCTGACATTCAGGCAAAAACCACCTGAACACAACACCTTCCATCCTTCCACACACAGCTCTTCACAAACAGGACGACAAATAGAGGAGCCAAAATTCTTTACTTGTTCTCGTGCTGTAATTAATTAGTTTCTGAAGCGTTGCCAGTGACGTCATTTTTGATCACCTGTTTTCTCATGTTTCTCAGTACATTCTTGAAATCTAATTAGTGTAAATGACGATCTCTAATATCACAGATATAACTTAGTTCTTATAATCGCAGGGTAATTGAAAAATTTACTACCAGTTTTCAGTGTCTTCTGCGAGTTAGTGACGCATTAAGCAACTAACTAACTGCTAATAACAGTTGGAGGTAAATCATATCATATTTTGTCTCATTTGAAGAAACCTAACAACTGAGATAAATTTACTCCGCAAGAAAGTTACTTCCTAAGTTCATTGATATCTTAAAAGGCATTTGTTCGCGGCAAGGTGTTGATATGGTCACTAGTAAATACGTAAATGTTGTTATGTCTAGAGCCTGTTTGGAATGTTTCAACATGTGTGTTACACTCAACCATGCTTAGTTTGTGCCCTGCACCCCTTCACACATCTAAATGACTGGTTTACTTATATCTACTATTACTGAATGAAAATACAACATTAACGAAACCATTTTCAGGTCGACGTTTTCTTTTTTTTCTTTTAAGGGTTCACGTTCTTGTTCTTCCGGTCTGTGTGTATGCCAAGGAGAATCCTGTATATCTAATTATTCAGCCTACATTTAAATAAAGTTGCTTTCTGGCTTCTTTGGCTTCTGAAGCTGACCCTTCTAACAGCCATGGAACCTTTCTATTGCCGAAGGTTCTTAAAATGAAAAAAAGGTTCGTTAGAATAGTAAAATGTTCTTCACACCAGAACAACGTTCACTGAAAGGTTCTTGAGAACCCCCAAAAAAGGTTCTTATTTGGTCCTGAAAAACAATGCTAACAATCTATTGTAATGCCCCTGAATTAGTTGTCGATTAAGTATACTCTCCGAATACTGGTACAACAGGCTTTTCACTGGGCTGTACCATGTTTTTGCACAAGGTATTATTTTGGATACATAAACGGTTCATTTTGGTATCCTTAAAGGACAATGGTTTACTAGTGTCAAGTAGCACCTACTAGGTACAAACAAGTGTACTGTTGAAAAGGACCGCCTCAGAGACAGCTGTTGTCAACCTCTTATTTCTCATAGTGTTGGTTTGTGACTATGACGGTTGCTTTTATGTCGATTGTTACTTAACCTTGGAGGATGTGTGGTCCTACAGAAGATCCCTTCTAAGTAGAAGCAATTAGTCATGTGCTAGGAAAAGTCGGCTTTAGCACTGGCGGGTAGAAGTCGATCTGAGTAGCTTTATGCACAAATTTTTGTTATGACTGATAGATGGAGGATATTGACGTTAGTAGGCGGGTAAAGCCTTTTGCCAAGGGTACCCTTGTTACATTTGCAACATGTGGCCGTTTTAACACTTCACTCTGTAATTCGCGACTCTTTGACCACTATGGATTGTTAAATGACAAAATCACACTACCAGTCTAAGGTGACCGAATTTTATTCAATCCCATAAATGTCGGACAACTGCTGGCTTGTGATTTATGATTGATGTCTGGTGCACTTTAGCTTGTGATCAAATGGAGTTCTCAACATCTCACCCGAGCTCTTATTGATTACTTTTATTCATCAACTCAGCTTGCTAGTAATGGCCTCTCGTCAAGCTGCTGCAGTGGGCTGGCACTACAATATCAAACTTCGAAACGCAATGAACCTAATATTCGACTGCTGCCTGAAGACATTTATTAGCACAGTGCCACAGTGCTCACTATGTTAGTACAATAAGCGGCTGTTCCTTGTTTGCGTTTTGATCTAAATCACGGTACCCTATACAATCTATTTTATCCTTACTGTGATCACTGCTATTCCTAATTTTATTTGTGTGACTTTTTTTGTTATCGACTGAGTCATTTTTTAAAGCAATGTGTTTCATATCTTAACTACTGACCTTACTGATATCATCATGTATCCCGTGTGTGGACTGATTTAACAGGATACAGAATGGAGTCCATTTTTGATCAATAGGACAGGACATGCAATGCAACAAACGATACAAAATATTCGTATTAAATTGTATTATTTATTTTTTTAAATTTTATTAAATGGTTTACAGAAAATCAGCTTACTGCTGTTTTTTAATAGATTTTACAATTCAAAAAAAAAAAAAACTATATATATATACATATATACATATACACACACACACACAAAATATATATATATATATATATATAAGATATATATATATATATATAATTATATATATATATACCGGATTTTTCACATAGATTTTTGAAGGCCTGGGTCAATAACTTAAAGATAACATAATTAAAATAATACAGTATGAGAATAAACATTGTTTCAACATGATTCAACGATAAATGAATTGAAATAATTTCTGGGAAAATTTATCTTAGATCTTCTAGATTCCATTATGTTTACACATATTGCAATTGTTCAACTGCTACAAACAAAAAAATAATAATTATAATAATTTTGAAGGCCTTGATCAATAAATGAGAAAAAGAAAATATATGTTTGAAAATACATATTGAACATATTGAAAATAATATGTTTGGCCTTGTTCAACAGTTCCTATTAAAAATGTAGATAGATAGATAGATAGATGGATGGATGGAGGGATGGATGGATAGATAGACGTGTGTGAGTGTTTGTTTATTTGTCTCTTTTTCATACGCATTTCTGAATCGTTTGTCTCAGAATGCCCCATGAAGTAGTTCCCGGTCCTCTCCAAATCCTTGGATCTCTGCTGGAAACTCTACTGAAGTTGAAGGTAGTCAGCGATGTCTTTGATAGATGCTATGGGGGGATATAATACTCAGTTCATTTCATCAGTAGGGTTAATTAACAGGCACTCGATTGGACCTGAGGTTAATCTGTGTGCCAATCTGACACATTGCCGTTCATCACTCTCATCACTCCATCCCCCTCTCCTCCTCTAGTGCGCACTCGTCCAGGGGAAGACAGGTCAGTTAGTTCATTTCTTTTTACATGGCCCTGGTGCTGGCAGCTAATTGACTGAAATGAGCAGCCACGCCCCCTTATAAAACACTTTCAACATGTTTAATCAAGGATTGGAGGCAGTGCATACTGCTAGACTTAAACATAAAGGATTACTCATTGCACACACAAATGTAAATGAAGGGAAAATTCGTTCTAAATGCCTCCCAAATGTCACAGAATAAAATGTTTACTTTTAGCACTTGTTGATTTAACATAACACTTGCCGCATGAAATCTAAGATTTTACTTACATTTTGTTTATTTATTCATTTGTAATAATCCTTGCAAATATGACAACTCATTAACTAGATTTGGGAACAAAGTAATCTCACTCACGTATGTGCTTGACATGAATGATATCTAAAATATCATTAAATCTAGCAGCTTGTTGATGAAAGGTGTGTTATTAATTTTCTAAGCAATCTGACATACAATCATTGCTTACAGAATGACATGTCATTGGTTAAAATTCATTATTCCTTATTCAGAAGGGATGACAAGAAAACATTGTCTACTCTTCTTACTTTAACCCTTGTATGGTGTTTGGGTCTGTGGAACCCGATTTCATTTTTTATCAAAAGAAAAATTATATGATTAATTATTTTTTCAAACTCAGACTCATTGGCCTTGGCTCATTTTCTGTGAAGAACATATATCAGAACTAATTTTCAATGACCACACATTGTACCCCCCCCCTTCCCCCCACCACACACCACACCCACAGACACAAATTTATATTACACGTTATATTACATACAGGATGACCCGGGGCTAATAAATGTGTGGAATTTGTAGGTCCTGTGTACCTTCACTCTGTCCTCCTCCTGTCTGGGCCTGCTATTAGTATGTGTGCATGTGTGTGTGTGTGTGTGAGAGAGAGAGAGTCTGTGAGAGTGTGCGTGTAAGTGAGTTTTGTGTTTCTGCCCCTTCCATTCCCACACAAGGTTGTAGCACTTTAATTCATAAATGTGATCTAACAAAGGTAAAGGGCAAATATTAACCATATATGCTGTTTATATTGCTTGTAATTGGAATAAAGTAAAGATCTGTTGATTATTTTAACACAAACATTTTGATTGTATCAAATTAAAAACCCAAAAATGCAGCGGGTCCACCAGACCCAGCGGACAGTGGCTGAATAACAAATATATGAACACCACACAAGGGTTAAATAGCATTATTTAAAGAAGACCAGTGGTGTGCCTACAAGAGATACAGACATTTTCCAATTAAAAAATAAATGTATTTTTATTTTTTATTGCATTATATGAGATGCACATGTGATGCTGCTTAAATATTGATATCAAGACTGCTGTATTTCCAGTTATCAACAAGGTATTGAATCGACTGTATAGGCACGAGACTAAAGGTAATGCTAATATTTGGGAAAAATATATGATTTCCTGAATGAAACAGAATTTCACCAATATAATTCATTAAATTAATAATTCATTGACTTACCCATAAAGAGAGCCACTTTGTTTTGTTCCTGCTTTTGAAGAAATCAGTTGAATACATGATTCAATGTTCTCACTTAGTAAGCCATTTGTTTCGTTCCTAAATGAATCAGCATTTTTGAAAAAAATCAGTGAATGAATGATTCAATGACTCGCTCATAAATATATCCACTTGTTTTGGTTCCCGAATGAATCAGTTGAATAAATGATTCCATAACTCACTCATCAAGACCTGAATCCTGAATGAATCAGCGTTTTTTGAACGAATCGGTTGAAAGAATGAACAATGCCTCATTCATAATGACAGCTGCTGAATTTAAAACTGCATACGAACATACTTCCTTTACTTATCACTTATTTCGTTTCTGAATGAAACAGCTTCTTTTGAACAAATTGGTGAATGAGCAAATAAAGGCAGTCACATGTCGCCACCTACTGGTGTATCAATTTAACCAAAGGAGTAATTGAAAAAATCCCCACCATTAATACACAGACTGTTCTATTATCATTGATATAATAACAGGATATTACTATGTATTACCCATACACATCCTGCATTAACCACAAACACCTAAAAACATAAATGACATGGACATTCCTGTAATGATTAATACATCTCACCAGACACGTAAAATAGCCTACTCTTGTGCAAAGCTTCACAGAGATGAATGGCTGTGCATATATGTACATGTATATGCGTGAACCTGTGTATTTGTGTGTCTTGAAAGATTACACCCCTCATTTATCAGAGCACTTCAACTTGTGGCAGAAGGTTGTAATCCAGAGTGGAACCATCCACTTGGTATAATTACACCCATTAAAGGTACTGCCATCCTGAGGTCCATCACCTCATTCACTGTATTCCCCTCATCACTGTATGTTCCTCTAAAAAGCTAACATACCAAAGCTAACAATAAAGGCTTTTCAGGCAAAAGTAACAATAATGTTTGCATTTCCAAAATAGTTTTTCAGTATTATAAGACGTTGCAGCAGTCAGACAGCATGATAGTCACAAAGTGCATGAAATGCATAGACATACAGTATATAGTTCATACAGTCATTTATAAACTTGATATAGCAACAAAGAGGTGAAAAATCCAGTTAAACACTCTCTTATAGATTAATTTTGACAATTAATATCCATATCAAATAATATTACTCTTAACAACTGTTCTTGTGTCAACATTCCAGCAAAATGTTTAACGCAAACGGTTACCGCTTTCTCACTGTAATCACGATAAGTGATACTAAAAAGTAACTGGATGAATGTGTGTGTTTGTGTATGCAATGAGATGAGAGGATGAACAGGGTCCAGGGACAGATAACAACGTGTCACTCCATCTTTGCATTTGTCTCTCCACACTCCATCAATATGAAGCTGCTGTCAGCTTCCTATTTCAGGAAAATGACAGGCTTACGGTAAAGATGCTCAGTGAGGGAGGGGCGTGCATGAATTTATGAGTGTGTTTATAACCTCTGCTTAACAAAAATGCAAAAGTGCTAAAAAAAGTACCTAAAAAATACTTTTAAATGTGTGCAGTTGTGCAGAGCCTATGAGACCGGGGCTAGTTGTCACACATTTACTGCAGTGAAAAAGTTATTTTCTCCTTGTACTTTAACTTTTAGAATTTCTATATAGACATAAACCATAAAGTCTTGACTACAAAAAAAATATATATATCCATGGTTATTTCCCAGGGAAATCAATCAATCAAGTTCTCTGAACACATGTTGACATGTCAGGGAAAAACAGCAAAGCAATTCTGAAACATTTAATATTATATTAAAAAATAATAATCATATAGAATCAAAAATTGTACCTTCATTATAGATATATACATATATATATATATATAGGCTTTCTTCTGAGATATGCTAGTGTGGCTTATGGGTTCAATTGTTACCAATGAACCTTATTAAAAAAAGTAATATTTTAATTTTTAGTATTTAATTTTTGATTGTTTGTAGTAGTAATTGTAGGATTTTTGTCCATTTTATGTTTTTAATGTTATAGTTTTTATTCATTTTTATTTCAGAATGTCAATTTAAACTAAATAAAAATTTAAATAAAATAAGTTTAAGTTTTGGTATGTTATTTCAGTTCAAATGTATTGTATTTCAAGAAAATAAAATGTTTTTTATGGTTTTATTTTTACTTAACTAAAATAATCCTGCATTATAGTTACTGAAAAATAGCCCTTCCCTGTGTGACAACTAGCCCCATCATCCTCTATTTTAATGCATTTGTGTGCATACATAGTAATTATTCATACATGTTTCCAAGACATTACAATACAAAGAAATGGATGCACACATAAACGCACACACTTTTCTCGTATGAGATTGATTGCCTGCAAAGCAGTCTCATGCAGATGGCATCTCTCCTTTTGACATGATAATGACTCTAAATTGATGAAGACACCTCACTCATTCTCTACCAGCTCGCTGACAGGCCTTACCCAAACACTTCAAGCTGCTACAACTACCCATCAATCACCCGCAGCCCCTCCCACCTTATGTCCACACGCTTGTCCATTTTAATCAGCTAATTCTCTCCTTCACCATCACCCCGTTCCCCGATACAACACTGTGTTTTGCCCATCTTCCCTCACACTTAATCTGCTTTAATGAAGTCCTGATCTGCCAATTAGACCCAATCACAGCCAAGCAGAAGGTAAAAATAACCAACACACTGGTCAAGCTGGTGAAAGAAAACACTAAAAGAGATACAGATACAGTAAGCAAGGACAGTTCAAGGACTTCTGAGATTTTGTTGGTAGCTGATTTCTACATTTGGTGTCAAGACTGCAAGATTTGTACTGTAGGAGGTGTCTTGATTATCAATGAATCAATGAATCTCCTAATGAAATGTTCGAAAACCAATTGAGTGTGACATTTAAAACAAACCCTAACCCTAACCCTAAGTATTAAACTGCATCCTGCACCGTTTCTGCTACAGACATTAAAAACACCTCGCGGATTGGTCATCTGGCAATTCTGCCAAATGTCAGAGGGGCCGGACCATTTTGTTTAATGTGGGCCGGTCAGATTTTTTCTAAATATATATAAATAAAAAATAGGGATTTTTAGCGGGGGGGACCCAACAGCACATAGGACAGGTTTTTATCTTTTGCACGATTTCTCTATGGTTATAATAATAATAATGTTAATAATTAATAAATGTTAAGCATTTTTCCCAGTCGGCCACGACCGGCTGCCTGGTCCCGAGATGAGCCGACCGAACTGTTCAGTCAAAATCAAGCACGTCATCAGTGAGATTGCAACACGAGCTAATTTTCAGTAAAAGTTAGATAATGGACTGTAAAAAAGGAAAGGTGGTGCAGAAAAACTTTGAGAAAGGAAAAAAAGGGCTTAAGTTGCTAACTGCGTAAAATTTACCGAATTATTTTCAAAAGGTTTAAATTCGGCTGCTGCAGTGGAGGACAGTTAGTGCCGCAGAGGTAAGAAAAAAACAGAAAATACAGCTAGCACAAGCCATTTTCACACAACTTTAATGGGTTAGCGCCTGCGTACATAATAGCTTACCACGCTACCAATCCCTCCACGTCTTCGAAGGTCGCAAAAAAATTCTGGACTTTTGTCAGTACTAGAGAGAGACAAAAGTCCACTAAGGGGTAAGCTTTTTCGCATTTGCTTTCACAATACTCTCGGGAATAGCCTTCCGGGGATACCGTTCGGGAGGTCAGACAAAATCGTATTCGTTGTTTTAAATCTAGATTAAAGACACATCTCTTGGCCAAGCATTCAAATAATGCAGCTCATAATCTTTTACTGCAGTTATATCAAATCAAATGCACATTATTATTATTCTGTAGTTTGAGTTGAACAAATCATTTTTGCTTGGTTGGAACAGGAGCTACGCTAATTATGTTTGTATGTGTTTCTCTGTTTTTTTTGGACAGCGGGATTACATCCCCGATGAGTAACTAGGAGTTACACCAAGTTCAGTCGGGAGTGCCCAGAACACCTGAGAGAGATGAAGTGCAAAAACCACCGTAAGAGGGACGCCAGATGAATGGACAACCTGAAGCAAAATACGAACTACACGATTTTGCTATTCAAGTGTGATGCACATTAATACTTGCTGTTTAATATTATCATAGTCGTTTTATTCCGTCTTAATGCATTTTCCTACTGCTGGTGAGTATGGTCAGAGGAGAACTGGTCCCTGACTGAGCCTGGTTTTCCCAAGGTTTTTTCCTTCATGTCCGATGGAGATTGGTTCATTGCCAGCAGTCGCCTCTGGTTTGCTTAGTTGGGGACACTTCATTTCAAGCGTTATCGTTGACATGATTGCAAATATATTATTTAAAATGAGCTGGATGTTGACATCACTGAATTCAATGATGAACTGTCTTTAACTGAAAAATGAGGGTTTACTATTGTCACTTTGCATTATTAACACACTATTTTCCTAATTAATACTGTTCAGTTGCTTTGTCACAATCTGTATGGTTAAAAGCGCTATAAATAAAGGTGACTTGACTTGACTTCGACTTCTGCCAGGTAGCTCCTGGTTTTTTTTTTTGTTTGAACACAGACCACAGTGTATTAAACAGTTGTAAGCCTAAACGCTAAACCCAGTATATTTTAAAATGCATTGACTTCATGTAAGAATTGAGTTAACTTACAGTGATATTACTGAGCCTGTTACGTGAATTTAATGGCTGAAAAAAAATACAGCCAGATAAAGTGGGATTTAGGGGTAAAAACTGATGGTAGGCTACTGCAATATGTTAACAATCAAAAAACTATAGACAATAGCCATAGTACCTAATAGAAATTTGTTTGTGAACTTTCTTTTTTGAACGTTCTTAGTAGAGTAGTCATTATTAAAATAAAACAAATCATTGAGCAGCAGGACATGTACCATAAGTTCCAGTAATGCAACTTCCATTAATGGTGGGTGGGACTGCGAGTCAAGTGTCCAGGAGGTCGGAAGACACCAGAAAAGAGACCCCACCCTGATACAGATGCTGCCCGTTTTCTTAATAATGTGGGCTAATAATGAACTATTAATTAACTTAGTGATACGGACGGAACCTGTGCCCGGAGTCACACAGCACACACACCAGACACACACACACCACCACAACAAACCATAACACACCAAGAGGACGAGAAGAGAGATACTTTAAATTCAAAAATAATTGTATATGCAAAGAAAGGGATTACTGCTGGTACTTTAAGTTTTTTGCTATGATTACTTGTTTGTATTCATGTGTATTCCAATGTTGAGAGCAGTCAGTGAGAAAATATTTTGTTGTAATGTTTAAGTCCTATACTGTGTTCATTAATAGGATGTTGCTGGAATCAGTACAGCCGGAGACCCTGCTCTTTCAACACCAGTGCTGTGAGGAAGAATGCTACAGTAGGCCAAGCAGAGACAAGGAGGAGTGTGGTAGAGGTAGGAAAAACCCAACAGACACACAGTGACAACAAAGAACAACATACTATAGAGAATGACAGTAACGGCAGACAAATGACATAAACAGACAGCACACAGACTCTAAAACATCCTCAGATTCTTTTTCTTTTGTTTTAACTGTATATGTAAATTTGTTATAAACGTGTGCTCTTTAAAAAAGTAGTAAGCATTGTTTGCCAGACACATAAATTAAATGTTTAAATATCCGTTACATATATGGTACGGGCTCATATATATGTGAATGCTGTACAGTGTGTACGGAGAGTATTCAGACCCCCTTATATTTTTCTCTCTTTGTTATATTTCAGCCATTTGCTAAAATAATTTAAGTAATTTTTTTCCTCATTAATGTACACACAGCACCCTTATTATATTGACAGAAAAACACAGAATTGTGACATTTTTGCAGATTTATTAAAAAAGGAAAAACTGAAATATCACATTTACATAAGTATTCAGACCCTTTACTCAGTATTTAGTAGAGGCATCCTTTTGATCTAATACAGCCATGAGTTTTTTTTTGGGAAAGATGCAACAAGTTTTTCACAACTGGATTTGGGGATCCTCTGCAATTCCTCCTTGCAGATCCTCTCCAGTACTGTCAGGTTGGATGGTAAACGTTGGACGACAGCCATTTTTAGGTCTCTCCAGAAATGCTCAATTGGGTTTAAGTCAGGGCTTGGCTGGGCCATTCAAGAACAGTCACAAAAAGAGTTGTTGTGAAGCCACTCCTTCGTTATTTCTGTGTGCATAGGGTCATTGTCTTTTTGGAAGGTAAACCTTCGGCCCAGTCTTAGGTCCTGAGCACTCTGGAGAAGGTTTCGTCCAGGATATCCCCGTACTTGGCCGCATTCATCTTTCCCTCGATTGCGACCAGTCGTCCTGTCCCTGCAGCTGAATAACACCCCCACAGCATGATGCTGCCAACACCATGCTTCACTGTTGGGACTGTATTAGACAGGTGATGAAATGAGGCAGAAGAGTGCCTGGTTTTCTCCACACATACCGATTAGAATTGAGGCCAAAAAGTTCTATCTTGGTCTCATCAGACCAGATAATCTTATTTTCACCATCTTGGAGTCCTTCAGGTGTTTTTTAATGTGTCTTGCACTAAGGAGAGGCTTACGTCGGGCCACTCTGCCATAAAGCCACAACTGGTGGAGGGCTGCAGTGATGGATGACTTTCTACAACTTTCTCCCATCTCCAGACTGCATCTCTGGAGCTCAGCCACAGTGATCTTTGGGTTTATCTTTACCTCTCTCACCAAGGCTCTTATCCCCCGATAGCTCAGTTTGGCCGGACGGTCAAGGACGGCCAGCTCTTGGAAGGGTTCTGGTCGTCCCAAACGTCTTCCATTTAAGGAATTGAGGCCACTGTGCTCTTGGGAACCTTGAGTGCAGCAGAAATTTTTTTTGTAACATTGGCCAGATCTGTGCCTTGCCACAAATCTGTATCTGAGCTCTTCAGGCAGTTCCTTTGAACTCATGATTCTCATTTGCTCTGACATGCACAGTGAGCTGTAAGGTCTTATATAGACAGGTAAAATTAACTTAAATGATTTTAGCAAAATGGCTGCAATATAACAAAGAGTTTGAAAAATATTTAAGGGGGTTTGAATACTTTCCGTACCCACTGTATGTGTCCGTGGGTGGGGCTATATTGGTGTGGTAATGTGGGCCGATGTGGCTACAGTGCCAGGGCTGAATTTTTGCCCCAGTCCGCCCCCGGCTCAAATCATACAGTTTGCTGAAGCGAAACTTACTCAGAATATTTCATTTGAGGATGATTAACAAGGTGAAAAAAATCTGTTTAGTTATCGATTGCACTGAAAGAAAAAAGAAACCCTTATCAAGAGCAGAAATGATAGCGGACAATTGTATTGAGCACCCTAGACAACGGACACAGAAACTAGTCATCCCGAAAAATAAAAAAATTTGCTTAAAAATGTACTCACCCTCAGGGCATCCAAAGATGTAGATGAGTTTGTGTCATTGAATTGATTGAAACAGATTTGAAAAAAAAGTGAAAAAACAAATAGAAATAGAAGATAAATATGCACAGATAAAGCACTGTTTCTAAGCGAAAAAGTTCAGAACAGTTCTAAACAAATATGTTGGTGAAAAAAACTTTTTTTTCACTGGAGGAAGCAAAATTATGGATTATGGACTTGAATTTTTGCCAGAAGCGATGGTTTAACGGTGAAATGACTAATGCTGGATTTGTTAAGAAATAAGTCGTAAGACGTTTATTGTTAGACTGGGGCGTGTGGATAATTGTATGAGATTGTATTTTTTATCGTGTTTGGACTCTCATTATGACGGGCACCTCATTCACGTGCATATGAATCCATTGGTGAGGCAAGCAGAGTAAGCTAAACCCTAATCTTCAAATATGTTTCAATGAAGGTCTGAGGGTGAGCAAATTTTCAGTAGTTTTTCATTTTTTGGGTGAACACTATTCTTGTAAACATCATGCTACCTCAAATATCATGGAGACATCCAATTATTTAGCAACAAATCAATGGTAGCAGTGATAAATCCAGAATATTGACCGTATGTTGGAGATATACAGTATGTATATAAATAAGTATCGCTTTTTATTTCTCCCTTTTCCTATTACTTGTTTCGCTTCTGTTTTAGTTTTTATAACCATTCCTTACTATGTGTAAGTAAGTTGTTGTTTTTAGCATGTGCGTTTGGCAGTGTTATTTTTTAGGATTACTGATAAACTACTATCATTTGATTGGTATTATTTGTATTTGTTATTTATTTAAAATTTAATTAAATTATGTCTGAATGATAGTATACAAGGTTTTTATTAAGTTTGTAGTTTTTTAATTTGAGGTTATTTTAATACTTCAACAAATCTAAATATGGAAAAGTAAATAACCCCTACATACCTATATTGAACTTGAGATAAATGGTCTCAGTCGGCATAATTAGAAAGTATCAGGCTAATATATATATATGTGACACCCACCCCCCCCCTGTGACGCGGTGTGCGGCGTGGAATACACACATTGTAGTGTTTTTTTTGCCCGTGTTTGGCGGATCAACATCAAGTAAACCAATCACCATCTTTGTATGACACATCTATCTATGGGTGTCATAGTATTCATGATAGTAGTAGGTAGTGCTGCCAGATCTAAGAGGAGGGAGGCAGCGGGATGAGTTAGCCAGTTTCTAATTACGGTGTCCTGGGTTCAACTTAAATATGTACATAAATGTAAGGATGTGGTGCATGCTTGGGAATAATCACTTTGGATGGATGGATGACTTTTCAAAGTTTTGTTAAAAGATACAGTTCACAACTTTGAAGGCATTTTAATTATTAAAAAAATTCAGAACCAAATAAAGTTCAAACGGACGGATTTTTTTATGGTATTATTTCCAAACACTTAGTGAAGTGGCTTTTCTTGAAAATGGCTGTGTTGTTTTTCTATTTTCATAAATTGCTTTTTTTATATTTGTTATCAGACATTTTTGCATTCAGATAGACCTATGTGGTTGCCATTATAGGCCGTTACTGTAAAAAGCGTGATGTTTGGTTTTTGGGCTCCAAATATTGAGATGAAACCATCATGTCAATCTCATTAAACTGTTCATGCTCTGCTGGATCTCATGAGGACATTCATTTGAAAAGAGCAGGACAAAACAAGGAGCCTGAATGCTTACAAATGATGGTGTTCTGAAAACGCAAAGTGTGCATGAGGCGCCATCTATTGGTATGTTTGCAAAGGTAAATATCAACGTAGTTTCTTTTATTATTATTCGATTTCACCTAGACTATAATACCATTTTCATCGTACACTTTACGTCTCCTTCTTGTTTTGCGTTTCTGTTTTTGAATAATTATATTGTACATAAAACTAAATAAAACACTCCCTTGTCTCGTTAAAGTAGTGACATAAAAAACTACATTTCCCATCATGCATCCACGTGGATAAAACTATTGCATCCACGTGGTTTGATTAACATCGAGCTGTGCACGAGACACTACAGCACAAATCTCAGATTTACTCTGCTTCACCTGCAGCATGGCATCAGAAATAGGTAATCATGTATGTTTGTAATATCATGGTAATGCTTTGTGTTTGTTTTTGTTGGGAGATACAGTGCGCAAAGAATTGTGGATCTTTCACAGACTTTATTGATATTAACATAAAACTTTATAGACAATCTTAACTTTACAAAAGAGTTTGTGTTTGAATCTTATTCTGAAAACGGATCTATGATTTTTGACATTGCCACGATGGTAACACTATAAGCCAATATTTGAACTTGTCTATTTTTGCGGTACCATAGTAATACAGTACTAATGTGTAGTTGTGAGTTTTTTTTTTTGCCAAAGTATTTAATTAAGTACCTAGTCTATCATTAACTAAAGCTAAATTTGTGTAAAAGTGATGCATCATGTGCAGTTGAAGTAAGCCATCCTGCTGCAGTTTTTAAAATGTTAATGCATTTTCTTGTGCTTGCACAGGTTATGATTGACCAATTGATGATCTTTTTTCAGCATTGCTGAGTGTTTCGGATAAAACCGGACTGGTGGAGTTTGCCAGGCGACTGATATCAGTGGGTCTGTCATTAGTGGCATCAGGTGGCACCGCCAAAACTCTCAGAGATGCTGGACTCACTGTCAGGTCACATTTTTTTTGTTACTGTAATTTAAATTTATTTACAGTTGCTGTGATTTGTTTGAAACTAAAGCAATACAAAATATTTCAGGTAGCCTATAACATTGACTTAAAGCTGTAGTTGATGTAGAAATCATTATCTACTTAACCTCCTCACTTCAATAATGTTTTTGTCTGATTTTCATTATATAATACAGTGGGTACGGAAAGTATTTCAGACCCCCTTAAATTTTTCACCTACTCTTTGTATATTGCAGCCCATCTAAAATCATTAGTAATTTTTTCCCGCATAATGTCACAGAACCCCATGTGACAGGAAAACACAAATTTTTGCAGATTTATGAAAAAAAAAACTGAATATCACACATGGTCCTAATTTTTTCAGCCTTTGCGTGCCACTCATATATTTAACTCGGTTCTGTCCATTTCTTCTGATCATCGTGATATGGTTCTACACTTCTTTGAGCCAGCTTGTTTGATTATACTGATTGGACTTGATTAGGAAAGCCACACACCTCTCTATATAAGACCTTACAGCTCATAGTGCATGTCAGAGCAAATGAGAATCGTGAGGTTAAAGGAACTGCCTGAAGAGTTCAGAGACAGACTTGTGGCAAGGCACAGATCTGGCCAAGGTTACACAAAAATTTCTGCTGCACTTAAGGTTCCTAAGAGCACAGTGCCTCCATAATCCTTAAATGGAAGACGTTTAGGATGACCAGAACCCTTCCATTAGAGCTGCCGTCCGTCCAAACTGAGCTATCAGGGGAGAAGAGCCTTGGTGAGAGAGGTACAGAAGAACCCAAAGATCACTGTGGCTGAGCTTCAGAGATGCAGTCGGGAGATGGGAGAAGTTGTAGAAAGTCAACCATCACTGCAGCCCTCCACCAGTCGGGGCTTTATGGCAGATCGGCCCGACGGAAACCTCTCCTCCCTCAGTGGCAAGACACATGAAAGCCGCATGAGTTTGCTAAAAAAACCCTGAGGACGCCCAAGATGGTTAAGAATTAAGATTCTCTGTTCTGATGAGACCAAGATAGAACTTTTTTTGGCCTTAATTCTAAGTGGTATGTGTTGAGAAAACCAGGCACTGCTCATCACCCGTCCAATACAGTCCCAACAGTGAAGCATGGTGTGGCAGCATCATGCTGTGGGGGTGTTTTTAAGCTGCAGGGACAGGACGACTGGATGCAATCAAGGGAAAGATGAATGCGGCAAAGTACAGGGATATCCTGGACGAAAAAACCTTCTCCAGAGTGCTCAGGAACTCAGACTGGGCCGAAGGATTACCTTCCAACAAGACAATAACCCTAAGCACACACCTAAAATAACGAAGGAGTTGCTTCACAAAAACTCTGTGACTGTTCTTGAATGGCCAAACCAGAGCCCTGACTTAAACCCAATTAAGCATCTCTGCAGAGACCTAAAAATGGCTGTCCACCAAAGCTTACCATCCAACCTGACAGAACTGGAAAGGATCTACAAGGAGGAATGGCAGAGGATCCCCAAATCAGGTGTGAAAAACTTGTTGCATCTTTCCCAAAAAGACTCATGTTGTATTAGATCAAAAGGGTGCGTCTACTAAATACTGAGCAAGGGTCTGAATACTTAGGTACCATGTGATTATTTCAGTTTTTCTTTTTTAATAAATCGGCAAAAATGTCAAAAATTCTGTGTTTTTATGTCAATATGGGGGCCTGGGGGTGTGTGTACATTAATGAGGAAAAAAAATTATGATTTTAGCAAATGGCTGCAATATAACAAAGGTGAAAAATTTAAGGGGGTCTGAATAATTTACATACCCACTGTATTATATATATAGATATTATACCTTTATTTTTTTTTCATATAGGTATTGTCCCGATCTCACTGGCATCCCTGTAAATGCTGCAGGGAAGGTTATACCCTTCATCCTGCTGTCCACGGTGGCATTTTGGCCAGACAAACTCCCTCTGATAAGGCTGATATGGAAAAACTAGGGTTTAGTCTCGTCAGGTAACACTGTTCAGCAAGAAAAAAAAAATTCCAATTCTATCTGTGTTAGAGTGATAATACTATGGGACTTGTTTTGCAAGTCCTGCTTTTTTGATTTTAAATTTAGGTCATGCTATTTCATGAATGATTGTCATGTGACACGTACAGATATAGTCCGTTTTAGTGGTGCTAACATGCTTTCCATTGGCTTTTTGTAAGAAGTCGAGACTCAGCTTTGGTAATCTAATCACTGA
Source organism: Sinocyclocheilus anophthalmus (assembly GCA_018155175.1). NCBI lineage: Eukaryota > Metazoa > Chordata > Actinopteri > Cypriniformes > Cyprinidae > Sinocyclocheilus > Sinocyclocheilus anophthalmus. The sequence continues at coordinate 419,040 of JADLZN010009349.1, read as the reverse complement.
TAATTCCTCCTACGTGGCTCTCGCCATGTAGAGTTTTTTGATTGGCTTAACTGGTCTGATCCTGTGAACTAAGTATGGTATATTGTGCATTAATTATGACATGCGACGTGTATGTCTACATATTTTTTGTTAATTGGTAGCCACTCCAAAAAAAATTTTTTTTTCTTTTTTCTTTTTCAGTAGCACTTTCATATTTATTTCAACTTGTGTTTTTCAAGAGTGGTCGTGTGTAACCTTTACCCTTTTGTGAAGACTGTTGCATCCCCGAATGTGACTGTGGAAGACGCTGTCGAGCAGATTGACATCGGTCAGTACACTGTTGATGGTTCACGGGGTTTTGATTAAAGGGCTCAGAATTCACCCCTTGTTTAATATAACTTGGAATCAACAATGTTTTTGTATGTTTAAGAAATGTAATTTCTATAGAGGCAAACTTTTATATGCGCTTTAGAGAGAACATTATTAGCAAGATTATAAAGTGCAAGAGTTAGCAAAACTATATTTTGCAGAGAAAAAAAATAAGCCTTTTTTCATACCAATAAATCACATTTTCCTTCAAAAGTAATCTTTAATATTCATTTTTACATGGAATAATACATTTATACGTCAGTCTATGGCAGGGTTTTTTTAGTATAATGTTATATTATAGAATACTATTTAGTATGCTATAATAGTACTATCATATTTATTATGAAAAAAAAAAATGGTTTCGTTTGGCAGAATTTGTAAAAAATGCGTTAAAAGAAATAATAAGTGTATTGGTATATGTTTTATATTTTTGCTGAAACATAGTACAAATATATGAAATTTGTGGTATAATTTTTCTATATTTCAGTAAAGTCACATTTTGATTTTTAATTATTTTAAATCAAATACATTTATCACTATAACTACTTATTTGGGTTAATGTAGTATCTGTGTAGTTGCATCCAGAATGTATCGTGCTTTATGTTGAAGTGGGAACATGTGATATTTTCTCTACCTAATCTCACCACTAATCCTCATCCTTATTTAGGTGGGTTCCTCCTTCTTCGAGCGCGCTAAGATTTTCACGCCATAGTCACTGTAGTGCTGCGAATCCCATCTGACTACTATGTTGTTGCAAAGGAAATGGATATTCCTTCCGCAACTGCGTGATAGCACAATGGGAACGCCTCAAAACCTTGCGCTCAAGGTACCATGACAGTCCTATCTGAGAGATAGATTTTGTTAACGCTTTTACGACCCCTGACTTTTTGCGCTCCAAAAATCTTGAACAAATCATCTAATTTGACCTAACCCGTGAACTTCTGTAGAGGATTTCCCCCTAATAAATTATGAGCAGACAGCTTACTTTATGAATACTGACCCTAATATAGACTTATTTTACTATGGCGAAATATACTTATAGTATTATTTAAATAAATGATATATAATATCGTTGTATACATATATGTGTGTATATATATATATACACTACATTACAATTATAAATGAATTAGACCCTGTTTAGATGCAAAGCAGACACATGGGCTACGTTACTGAATAGCTAATATTCAGAATTTTGTGGTAAATCATGATCAGACATGCACAAAGGTTTGCCGTTACCATTGAGCAATAGGCTTGCTCATATCTGTTTCATGCTTTCAGCCCTTTTACCTGAAATAATCAGTCAACATGGCCTATTAGTCAAAATCAGCTTAATCAAATCTAATGTTTTAGATGACCGAGGAGTTCACTGCTGGGGCGTTTTTGGTCTCACAGTTTAATTAGCAGGGGCACTTTCGTCACTTTGGGAGTCTTTTTGCTCCGGTTAAGTTCTGACTCATTGACTTCTCATGTTTACCTGCACTGATAACCCTTAAAATAAACAATACAGCTGTCAAGTAGATCAAGTGTTTCTGCTGTTGCTACCGCATGTTTTTGATCAGATTGGGTTTCAGATGTTTACTGAAGATGCTATGCAGATGTTTGCTGAAGTTCAAGCTAGAGGTCGTCTTGGGTCCTAAAATCTGTACCAGACCCGAATCACTTCTTGACCAACGTGCATTAATTATTAAAATTTTTTTTTTTTACAAATAAATACCCAACCTGAGACCGACCCGATGAAATTAGACCCGAGTCTGACCCGACTGTATTTCGAACCCGACTGGACCCGAATGTAAACGGCATTGACGTGTGCACAGCCTGCAGCCCTGCAGTCAGTAAAGAAAAATCCCGGTGTACTGCTGACTGATTTGGCCGCTTCTCTATTACTTTGATTTATTTAACATTTATTTAATTTACTATATATTATTGCCTGCCTGATGGATACAACTTATTTTTGAGTTCGGCTTTCAATTGTGACCAGTGAATTGGAAAAAATAAACGTGATAGCTCGATAAAAATTTAATCGATAGCCTAATAAATCATGGATTCACGTTGTCTGCTCTGCAATGCTATTTACCTCATCTCCGCCGAAGGGATTCTGCACACAAAAATGAAAAGCCCTGCCCTACATGACTGTGCACCATAATGAAGCAAGTGGCTTTTCCTGATGTATCTCAATCTATAAGATGGATTTCTGTGTGCGAGGTTACAAACGCTTGTTCCTTTTCTACGTGCGTTTCTCAAAAATGCACTTAACACTAGCATGCAAGTACGTTAAGGGGATCAAGTCTTAACGGGTCCATTTGGAAAAAGCACATTTATTTAAATTACCCGAGACTGAACTGAACCCGAGACTGAACTGAACCCAAACGGACCTCAGGTTTTCAGATTAAAATGGACCCATGAAGATCTCTAGTTTAAGCCTAAAATGTTATCATGTTTGTTGATTTTTGTTTTCCACCTGTGAGGGGAAAAAAAGAAAGAAAAGTGTCTGATCAGTTTTTGTTCTTAATGAGCTTTGAGCTGTGCTGACATTTGTTTGGTTATTACTTTTGCTGTATTTTAAGAATTATCCTTTTTGTGTTGTAGTGTTTTTTTATTAATTTTTTTTAATCTGTTGATGTAATTAGTGATATGTATAAATCTGCCCCCCACACACACACACACATGGCCTACTTGGGATGACATCACTGAGGAATGGAAAGTATTAAAAACAAACCAACCGAAAACTAGTCACTGCAGACGTCTAACTATGTGGGGAGTAATAAATTAATGTAACAGCCTTACGTAATTTAATTACAACGAAATAATTAGTTCCTATCCAAAGAGACTACAACAACTAAGAAAAAGTAATTAAAACTAAAAGCTAAAAACTTTAAATACTATATATATAATATATATATAATCTATATATATTCAATGTGTGCGTGCTATTGTTGTATGGATAGGTGTATATACAGTGGGTACGGAATGTATTCAGACCCCCTTATATTTTTCACTTTTTGTTATATTGCAGCCTTTTGCTAAAATCATTTCAGTTATTTTTTTCCTCCTCATTAATGTACACACAGCACCCAATATTGACAGAAAAACACAGAAATGTTGACATTTTTGCAAATTTATTAAAAACGAAAAACTGAAATATCACTAGTCTAATATCAGACCCTTTGCTCAGTATTTAGTAGAAGCACCGTTTTGATCTAATACAGCCATGAGTCTTTTGGGAAAGATGCAACAAGTTTTTCACACATGGATTTGGGGATCCTCTGCCATTCCTCCTGCAGATCCTCTCCAGTTCTGTCAGGTTGGATGGTAACGTTGGTGGACAGCCATTTTTAGGTCTCTCAAGAGATGCTCAATTGGGTTTAAGTCAGGGCTCTGGCTGGGCCGTTCAAGAACAGTCACAGAGTTGTTGTGAAGCCACTCTTTTGTTATTTTAGCTGTGTGCTTAGGGTATTTGTCTTGTTGGAAGGTAAACCTTCGGCTCAGTCTGAGGTCCTGAGCACTCTAGAGAAGGTTTCGTCCAGGATATCCACTGTACTTGGCCGCATTCATCTTTCCCCCGATTGCAACCAGTCGTCCTGTCCCTGCAGCTTAAAAACACCCCCACAGCATGATGCTGACACCACCATGCTTCACTGTTGGAACTATATTGGACAGGTGATGAGCAGTGCCTAGTTTTTTCCACACATACCGCTTAGATTAGTAATAATAATAATAATTAATTAAATTTATATAGCGCTTTTCTAGGCATTCAAAGCGCTTTACATTGTCAGGGGGATCTCCTCATCCACCACCAGTGCGCAGCATCCACCTGGATGATGCGACGGCAGACATAGTGCGCCAGAACGCCCACCACACACCACACACCAGCTTATTGGTGGAGAGGAGACAATTAAGGCCAAAAAGTTCTATCTTGGTTTCATCAGACCAGAGAATCTTATTTCTCACCATCTCATTAAACTCCATGCGGGCTTTCATGTGTCGTGCACTGAGGAGAGGCTTCCATCGGGCCACTCTACCATAAAGCCCTGACTGGTGGAGGGCTACAGTGATGGTTGACTTTCTACAACTTCCCGACTGCATCTCTGGAGCTCAGCCACAGTGATCTTTGGGTTCTTCTTTACCTCTCTAACCAAGCCTCTTCTCCCCCGATAGCTCAGTTTAGCCAGACGGCCAGCTCTAGGAAGGGTACTGGTCATCCCAAACGTCTTCCATTTAAGGATTATGGAGGCCACTGGGCTCTTAGGAACCTTAAGTGCAGCAGACATTTTTTTTGTAACCTTGGCCAGATCTGCGCCTTGCCACAAGTCTGTCTTGAGCTCTTCAGGCAGTTCCTTTGACCTCCTGATTCTCATTTGCTCTGACATGCACTGTGAGCTGTAAGGTCTTATTATAGACAGGTGTGTGGCTTTCCTAAAAAAGTCCAATCAGTATAATCAAACACACCTGGACTCAAATGAAGGTGTAGAACCATCTCACGGATGATCAGAAGAAATGGACAGCACCCGAGTTCCATTGATGTGTCACAGCAAGGGTCTGCATAACTGGCAGCATGTGATATTTCCGTTTTTCTTTTTTAATAAATCTGCCAAAATGTCAACAATTCTGTGTTTCTGTCAATATGGGGTGCTGTGTACTACTGAGGGAAAAAAAAATTAACGTCCCGATTTTAGCACCTGGCTGCCCTCTACCCCCGCGTGAACACTTTAAGGGGGTTGACGACTTTCCGTCCCCACTGTACTCTATATACTATCTATCCTCTCTCTCACACACATTTCCGACCATAACATACCTCACCTCATGCAACTGCATACACCCCCCTTTCCCAAACAAAAATTTAAAGCCCACCCAACCAACTCCGCCTCACACCCTTCAAACCACCCCACTACGCCAATGTAAGTCCCCCTCCCCCCCACGCTCAAACTCTTAATACTATTATATATATCTAATATTATATATATCATATATATATATATATATCTATATCTATATTATATTATATACCATAACCATTTAAGACAAAAATTAAAAATGACACAGGCATACAACATTTCAAATCTAAAACATTAAAGGAACCAAACCCTACAGCTCCACACAATTCAGAATATTAAAGAACAAAAGGTATGAGTATAATTGATGATTTAACATAACACTAAGCCAAACACCAAAAACAACTACATATGTGTATGTACAGCCAATATATATATACATATGATATATATATTATATATCTATATATATATATATATATCTTCTGTTTAACTTTTAAATCGGGTAATCTTTACTATTACTTTTTCAAAGGAACCTTCTAACAATGGCTATAACAGTTGAGGTATACTTGGATTGGATATAATTTATAATTTAATTATTTTGTTAATATTAGCGGTTATGTATGTAATTGTATGTTTCGTCTGCTGTCATTAAATTATTGCAACATATACAAATATGTATCTGTATTTTATTAGCCACATTTCTCTTTAGACATTTGTATCAATCCTTGATAAACTTACAGTTGGCTTAGGGGTTTCTAATTTGATTCCCCAGTTTCAGTTCTTGAAATATAACTACTTGTTTACTTGTAATATCTCAGGCCTTCACACATACTGCTCAGTACGACGAGGCCATTTCTGATTACTTCAGACGTGAAGACAGTCGAGGAATTTCCCAGCTGCCCTTGCGGTATGGCATGAACCCCCATCAGGCACCTGCTCAGCTCTACACTTTACGCCCAGCACTTCCACTTACTGGTATATATGATCACATTTGCTGCTACCAGATCAGTATTTAATCACAAAAGATAGAATACTAATATTCCACTACAATTCTGACTCTGTCTCAGTGCTGAATGGATCTCCAGGATTCATTAACCTGTGTGATGCTCTGAACGCCTGGCAGCTGGTGAGAGAGTTAAAGAAAGCTCTTGGGTTGCCAGCCGCCTCTTCATTTAAACACGTCAGCCCTGCAGGTATGAACACAAAACTTGCTTCCCAGATGCCAGTAAAGCTCACGTCTTTCTTGTAGAGTTTCAGAAAAGGGCTTGGACTTTAAGACAGACATTTGAGACAAATGTTCACCTTTCACCACAGGAGCTGCAGTGGGCATCCCTTTGAGCGAAGATGAGGCCAAGGTGTGTATGGTGAATGACATGCGCCAGGATCTCACCCCTCTCGCCACTGCATACGCCAGAGCCAGAGGTGAAACTTCTCTGCGTGCATCTTCACTTTTTCACCAAGAATACATTTTCAGGCATTAATCTCACAAGGTGGATGTGTAGTTTTTCCATGTTTAAGCCTAAAGTATGGAAAAATCTGAAAATATTGTAGGTTCTGACAGGATGTCCTCTTTTGGAGACTTCATTGCTTTGTCTGATGTTTGTGACGTCCCCACTGCCAAGATTATCTCCAGAGAGGTGTGTGATTAACTTTTTCTTTCATCACATCTAAGAGTTCATATTCTCTCAAAGCATTAGCCCCTTATTTTGTACAATTTATACAAAACTTTGCCCAATGTTTTTAGGTGTCAGATGGTATTGTTGCTCCTGGTTATGATGAAGAAGCTCTGCGAATTCTCTCCAAAAAGAAGAATGGAAACTATTGTGTCCTTCGGGTAAACCATGCTTGTTTGTTGATTTAAAGACAAAGAAGAATAGTTATTTGACTAAGTTTGCTCCACCGTTTCCTGTTCCATTCACTTTTTGTTTAAAACAGCCCTTACTAAAAATAATTTATATATTTTTGTTGGTTATGCTGTACCATGGTATTGTGATATACATGTGACCCTGGATCACAAAACCAGTCTTAAGTCACTGGGGTATTGGGTAGCAATAGCCAAAAATACTTTGTATGGGTCAAAATTATCGATTTTCTTTTATGCCAAAAATTATTAGGACATTAAGTAAAGATCATGTCCCATGAAGCTATTTTGTAAATTTACTGTAAATATATCAAAACTTAATTTTGAATTAGTAATATGCATTGCTAAGGACATCATTTGGACAATTTTAAAGGCGATTTTTTCAATATTTAGATTTTTTGCACCCTCAAATTCCATATTTTCAAATAGTTGTATCTCTGCAAAATATTGTCCTATCCTAACAAACCATACATATATGGAAAGCTTATTTATTCAACTTTCAAATGATGTATAAATCTCAATTTGACCCTTATGACTGGTTCTGTGGTCCAGGGTCACAAGTTTGGGGTCGGTAAGATTATTATAATTTTTTTGATGTTCTTAATAGTCATTAGGACTGCATTTATTTGACCATAAAACAGTAATATAGTGGATATGTAATTTATTACTGTGATGCAAAGCTAAATTTTAAGCATCATTATTCCAGTCTCCCCCCAGTGTCCTGATTGTTTTTTAAAGAACAGCATGTTTGCAATATAATATTATGTAAAAACCCTTTAGGTCACCTGATAATATTTTTCAGACTCAAAAAAAAGCTTACTGAACCCAAACTTTTGAACAGTACTTCAAAGAATGCTCCAAAAGCCCATGTGCTTCTGAGCCTTCATAATGTATGTCCTGTTTTAGATGGATCCCGAGTATGAACCTGATGAAGAGGAGGTGAGGGTGCTGTTTGGTTTGCATCTCAAACAGAAGAGGAATGGAGCTCTCATTGATAAAGAGCTCTTCAGCAACATTGTGTCAAAGGGCAAGGTGAGAAACGCCATTACTTTTGTGTTTATGTAAGTTCTGATTTTAATCGGGCATATTGGTCAGTGCTTTTTTTTTTGGTTTTTGGGGGATGTGAATTGTGAAACGATATTCTGTAGTTAATAATGTAGGGCACATTATTTTATCGATTGCAATTTGATTGGGCTGTGGGAAAAGGGCAATGATATTATTGTTAATATATAAAGAAATGTATTTTTAATACAGATTTTTTTTTTCTTGTGGTCTTATTAAAGCTTTCTGAGAGTGCCCTGCGAGATCTCATTGTAGCCAATATCGCTGTGAAGTACACTCAGTCCAACTCTGTGTGTTATGCAAAAGATGGTCAGGTAACCAAAACTTTAAAAGCAAAAAGGTTTTAAAAATGCAATTTTTATTGTCAAAATATATACATTTTTGAAAATTAATTAAACATAACTTCATACGTTTGTGTGTGTGTGTGTTAGGTGATTGGCATCGGCGCTGGCCAGCAGTCTCGTATCCACTGCACTCGGCTGGCAGGAGATAAGGCCGATAACTGGTGGCTCAGGCACCATCCACGAGTGCTCAACATGAAATTCCACAGTGGAATTAAACGTGCAGAGATGGCTAATGCCATTGATCAGTATGTCAGTGGAACAATTGGAGAGGTATTGTATCCAAAAGTTGGTTGTTTGTACTAGTCATAGAGGGATATATTGGCCAGCCTAATTACCTTGAAAATATTTATTATAAACCTTATCAGTCAAATCTTACAATCAATAAAATCTGAGAAGTATTTTTATGTATCACAATGCTTTTGTAGATTGCTGGGATGTGGAGTTTTTCCTGATGATATTGAATATTTGTTTGTACATCAGGGCCCAGATAAAGAGGTTTGGAAGGGTCTGTTTGAAGAAGTTCCTGAGACTCTGTCAGAGGTTGAGAAGAAGAACTGGATCAGTTCTCTGCAGGCTGTGGCCCTCAGTTCTGATGCTTTCTTCCCCTTCCGGGACAATGTTGACCGCGCCAAACGGGTAAACACCCTCTCCTAGTGTTACTAAGATTAAGTCATTATCCTTGCTGTTTTATGCACCCTTGTATACATCTTGCAATATAAGTTGCTTGTTGCTATATTATACCATCTTAAAAATACACCCAAGTATGTATATGAATGATGTAGGTGAGTGACTGTGATGAAGTGATGTTCTATCTTTGTATGGTTTTAGAGCGGTGTGGAGTATATTGCTGCCCCCTCTGGCTCTACCGCGGATGAGGTGGTCATCAACGCCTGCAATGAGCTGGGAATCACCCTGGTGCACACCAAAATCCGTCTCTTCCATCACTGAAAAGCACTACAAAACATCCATTTGAATACAGATATCTAGCTAGGTTCACTGTTACAAACGTTTAGGGTTCCTTTCTCTTTAGATGTACATCTTTTACTGTAAAACTGAGTTACTACCAATGTTTCATAACCTTGCATTATAGCTAGCCTGTCCATTTTTACATGAACTCATTTATTCGAATTTTGCAAAATTTCTCTTTTTACTCAAATCCTAAAGCCAACAAAGTGAAATTTGTTGCTAAATAGTTAGGAACATTCTTCATACATAGCTTCTAAAATACTGATAATCCAAATAAGATGATCCACTTCAGTTAATTTAATATATTTTTCTTTGCTTAATTTGTGCCATGCCGTACTTGTTGGTAACTGCTGCTCGAAACATTTTCAATGTGAAATTGCCTCCATACACTTCCTGATGGATTCCATTGTGCTGCCTTTAGTGTCCATGAGCATTCCAAAATAAAAACACAAAGTATGATAGTTTGTCATAGATTCCATCAAGGGTTTATTTGCATTTATTGACATGTCTTGTTTTTTTGCAAGGTTTGTTTACTTTAGAACCTAGTTCCAAAATGATTGCTTTTAGTAAAATTTTATAAATGCAATTTGTTTTGAATCCTACAATGCATCAAAAAATTGATTTAACAGTAGTGAAAACTGGTGTAGACAGTAAAACAATGACAGATAAATGAGACAAACAACATTCTATACAATCCAAACACTTCTGAATTAAGGGGATAAATAGTCAAAGAATTTAGAAAATTAAAATGTGTATCTATCTAAAAACAGTGCTGACTCTAAATAATCAATGAGCCATGTTGAAAAAAAAAACACATAAAAGACCCATTGAGACTTAATTTTTGGTACCTCAGTGTACCCCCAGTGGTGTTCTAACATTCTTATAAAACAGTGCTTATTTTTACTACGTTCTCATATTTGCCCAATATCAATTTATAAAGACTTAAAGATTTATGAAATCCTCTGACAATAATGGTAAGGTAGTTTTTATAAATTTAATTCAATTGGAAAGCTGCAGAGAAAGTGAACTTTCCTGTTATAGTTTTGGTATCAAATAGATAAACGGTTTTAACTGCATTGGGAATTATCTTCATTTAATATTGCAAGACGTTTTTTAATTGATGTATATAGCACACTAGCAAACAAAAAAAGTTAAATCTAATCAAATTCCTCAACCAAACAATAGTCAAGCACAGGCTGTAAATGAATCCAGCTGTTGCTATGGCATCACAACAGCAGCTGTAAAGCAGCAGCTGGATGGCAGTGGAGATGTAGTAACAAACAGGGAGGTTTTAAGGCAGTATGTGAATAGTACATTCTCATATAACATCACATCTTTATTACATGTCCCAAGTAAAATGTTGCATAAAGGAGGCAGAATGTCATGGTGCAGTTCGGTCAGAAATGGTTTTACTCTTGGGTTTTGGCATTGGCCACAGCATCTACAAGAAGCTCAGGTCGGAGACATTCGATGGGGCATTGAATGTTCTGGAAGAACAAAGGGGAATATGTCAAACAAAGGAAACCAGAAATATTTATCTGCATACATTCAAATATATGTGAAACGTATCAATGCATTTGTCAATGCACATCTGCCAAAAATATAACGGCTATACTCACCACCCTGTGGCCGATGTTTAAGCGGACGGGCTTCAGCAGGTCAGAGCCTATCTCGGCACCAGGCCTTCTGCAATTCTCACAGCGCCAACCCTGAGAAGCAGCACATACACAATGCATTCCAACCGTACCCAAGCATATTAATTTGAAACACCCTCTCTGAATCTCATTTTAGTTCGTGTTTTAAAAAAATACATTATCTTACCGTTTTGAATTTTTTGTTCTATAATTTGTAAGTTCTGTTCTTACCTGCTGTCCTCCATAGCATGTGCATGTGCAAATGGCCCCCAAGTATTCTTTCTGCCACTGGTTTCCGACCTGGTACATCTTTCCGTCATCGTAACATATGGACTCATCTATAACGAAATGCAAGAATTCTAATTCCACTGATTGGAAGAAACTTGACTACATAGTGTCTGTTGAGAGGAAGCACTTACGTGGTTCACACTTGAACTCTCCTTTGCCATTGCCCAGGCAAGTGCAGCTCATCAAGTGACCATTTTCTGCCCGTCGCTCCCACTTTTCACCAATGCGGTAGTTATTTCCATTGTCGTGACACCATTCTGCGTAAAAAATGGTATTTAGAGTGGACACACTCATACAGAATACAGGATCATCTTTATGGTGCCCAATCCTGTTCCTGGAGATCTACCATCCTGCAAAGTTCAGCTCCAACCCTGATTCAATCCACACCTAAACAAGCTGTAAACAATTACAGACAGCTGTGTTGGTGCAGGGAACTTAAATCGGCAGGTAGGTAGTGGGGCTGAATTCCGAATTCACCCCACACCCTCATTCACTATTTCCTACATTAGGCCACTAATATAGTTCACTTGAAGGAGTGAATGAAAACAAGCGAGTGAATTCGGACACTGAGTGCACCAGAAGGACTGACGCTTTTGCATAGTTTGCTTACTGTTTAATAATCATTTGAAACTGGCAAATTAGCAGCTCCAGTAGTAAGATGAAAGTATTTATCTTGAACTCTGTCATGGAAACTATGTATAAAACCTAATTAAACAATTTAATAATCAATTTACAATACATTTTTACCAGTGTTGTATTATGCTGTACGCCGTGGATGAGCGCTTTGTAAAATGAATGGATGGATGATTCAGCTGTGGTTGCCATCTTCTGGCGAGATGTGGCAATTCATTCGTTGCATGACTCTCACAGTGCATTATGGGTATTCTCTAGCCTTTGAGCATACATCAGTTGAACACTTGTTATTGCTGTGGGATTGAATAAGTGAACTCGATAATGTAAGGTTTCAGATACCACTAAAAATGGCTGTGCTTTCAAATAGTTCCCTATTTAAGGGTGTAGGGGACGGTTTCTGACACCGGGTGGGTATAGAAAAGAATCACCCAACTTTAAAATAATCACATTTTGCTGCTTTTCAGCCTGTAATGAAGACGGACACAGTTTTTGTTTTAAAGGGGTCATATGATGCGATTTAAATTTTTCTTTCTCTTTGGAGTGTTACAAACTCATTGTGCATAGATAAGATCCCTGAAGATCCCTGAAGACCAAAGTCTCAAAACCAAAAAGATATTCTTTTTTATAAAAGAGTAAGCCACGCCTACCTAAAACGGCTTGTTCTAACACTCCCCCACATGTATATGTCATGATGTGGGAAGATTTGCATAACGCCGCCCAAATGTTCACGCAAAGAAAGAAGGCGTAACTTTTATTCTCACTGTCCTGAAGATGCTGTGTGCTTCGTTGTGAAAGCGAAACTACTTTGTTTGGTCTTCCAAAAGAGGATGATATCCGCTTCGTCATGCCTAGAGCTGATCCGTGCTGGTCGCTGAGGGAATACATCAACTTAGTGCTGTGGATCGACGGATCGGCTTTCACCGTGGAAGAAGCCCGGGTTGTAACAGGATGCCGCTCCTTAGTCGGATCCGCCGGCTGCGCCGTTCTCGACCCCGTCGCCTTTGCTCACTCTAGCCCGGCCTCAGCTCACGCTAAGCCGGGGCTTCCGCTAGGCCGCTGTGTTTTTCGTTGTGAAAGCGAAACTACTTTGTTTGGTCTTCCAAAAGAGGACACAACTACAAATCAGTGGTTAAGTTGTATTTACAACACTGTTCCAGAACAGTTTAACCCAAATATCCAGATGTGTGCAGCACATTTTATGGAGGACTGTTACTGATCCTGGTAGAGTAAGTAGACCTAAATGCCGGCAGTTATGACACGTAAGTACGTTTTTCATATTTAAAGGATTTGCCACTGATGTTTCAAACGCGAGTTTTGGGCAATGTGGAGTAGCACTTGTTGTTTGTCATTTCTCTGATCACAAATGCAGACAGGGTTTTATGTTACGCTCCGGCTGGACAGCACGAAAGCGTAAAAGTACAATAAGTCATTATAATCAGTAATTATGTCCCCACTGGATGCAACAAATGCCTCGTTTGTAATGGGTTTTAATGTTTTTGTCTCGTCGCTCCGGCCGGGACACGGCATCAACAGTATGGTGAGGGGCGTAACAGTTCCGTCTCACGCTTGAGGTATTCGGCCAATCCCAACACACCGGATAGCTGTCCAATCAGAGCACACCTCACTTTTCAAACCGATGAGCTTTGTAAAAATCGACGCGTTTCAAAAAGGCGGGGCATAGAGGAGAAACAATAATGTACAGTATGTGGAAAATAATGTTTTTTAGCAGCATCATATGACCCCTTTAACCAACTGTATTTACTCAGTACAACTTATTATTCAAGTTAAAGATATAACACCAACGTCAGAACAAAAATAAAAAACATAAAAAAAACAATCACTGAGTTGGAAAAAGGATCACCCCCCTCCTAAAAATAATTGTAAACTCAATCAGGTGTAGCTAATCACATTCTCAATGGCACACAAAGCCATTTGACTTTAAACTGTGATCAGCTGTGGTCATTTTTATTAGAAGCATGAAAAGAGCTTTCCTGGAGCATTTCAGTCCTTGGTAGTGCAACTGAAGCAAACAATCAAGTATGGGTGGCAAGGTATTGTCAAAAGATATCTGAGGTAAAGTTGTGGACAGGCACAAGTCAGGAGATGGATACAAAAAAAATGTCAAAGGCTTTATCAATGCCTAGAAGCACAGTGAAGTATATTATTAAGAAGTGGAAGGTATTTGGTACAACACAGAACCTCCCTGGATCAGGACGTCGCTCCAAACTTGAGGAAACTGTTCAGAGAGGTTACCAAGAGGCCTACAGCAACTCTGAAGCAGCTGCAGGAATTTGTGGATTCAAAAGAGTGGTCATTGTGTGCATGTGACAACATCACAAATTCTCCACAAATGTGGCTTGTATGGGAGGGTTGCAAGAAAAAAGATACTCCTCAAGGAAGGCCACATGCAGTCACGACGCACTTAGAAGATTCTGAGGCAGATGAGACTAAAATTGAATTATTTGGCCTCAACACCAAACAATATGTCTGGTGGAAATCCATCCAAATAACCATTCCTACAATAAAGCATGGAGGTGGTAATATCCTGTTATGGGATGGGGCAAAATACCGTCAAATTCTTGAGGATAATCTGCTGCCCTCTGCCAGAAATTTGTCAATGGGAAGAAGGTTTATCTTCCAACATGACAATGACCCAAAGCACACAGCAAAACTGACCACACAGTGGTTAAAGGAGAATGTCCTTGCATGACCTAGTCGGAGCCCATACTTAAACCCCATTGAAAATCTGTGGAAGACTGCAGTCCACAAACGGTCACCATCAAATTTAACCCTTAAATGCATGAATGTTTCACCAATCATTATTACATATAGATAAAAGTTACGACCTATATCTAATACGATGGATCTCTAACTGCTGCAATAGCAAAAAACTATCTTGATATTTTAAGAACAATTACAAAAGAATAAAATAAAGCATATTTCGTTACCTTTTGAAACTTAAAAGGGCTCAATTTGAGCAGATTATTTTACCATCGCTGTCATCGTCAGAGCGCACTTCCACAGTACATTCAGCATCTGCCTCATATTCACAATCTTAGCCATATTCTCAAAACTATCGTTTTCAAAATCTTCAAAAACAACATTTTGATCGCTGGCAGCTTACTCAACACATCCACCATCAAATGACAGTGACATTTATATTCATTGCGTATAGTAATTGCTCTGAATTAAAGCCATTCAAACCACTTCAATTTTTGCTGATGATATTCGTTTGTGTTATGCCTGCGGTAATTATGAGTGAAACTTCACATCATCATTGTATCAAACAGTGCCACCTTAAGGAAAAAAAGATGCATTGCACCTATTGAGTCATCAGATATGTAAATATAGTTGCGCAGGAAAAAATACTTACACATTTACATGCCTCGGGTCTCTAGCGACCCTATAAACTTTTTACAAAAAATTAATCAGAAAACTGGCATTCTTTTATATTTTACTATTTTTTTTTTCTTGTTATATTGTTTGTAATTAATAGATTGAGGAATACTAAGAAAGTTGATGTCTAACTTTAAAAAAATGAAGGAGGGAGAGGGTAGAGAATGATGTCCCGGGTCCCGAGTCTAGATGTGCAAAGTTAGTAGAGACACATCCCAACAGACTAAAGGTTGTAATTAAAGCAAAAGGTGGTTCAACAACATACTGACACAAGGGGGTGATCCTTTTTCCAACTCAGTGATTCTGTTTCTTTTTTTTCTGACATGTTGGAGTTATATATTTCACTTGGATGTTATAAGTTGCACTGAGTAAATACAGCTGGATAAAACAAAAAGTGTGTCCGTCGTCATTTCAGGCTTCAAAGCAACAAAATTTGATTATTTTAAAGGGGGGTCATTCTTTTCTATACCCACTGTACATGAAGAGGAATATCTACAGGATAAATCCACCATTTGATCTCCAAGTGTGAAGTTACTCACTGGAAGAGTCACATCTGAAATGTCCACTTCCCAAGCCAAGACATTTGCACCAGAGTTTGAAGCCAGTGTCAGACATACGCTCCCATTCCTGTCCGACATCATGGTAAGTTGCTGTGAAGGTGTCATAACATGAGTCCTTGCTAGATGAAACATCTCCTGGAACTGTTGATTTTAACAGGAACAAAATAAAGAAACAATAAGACAAGCATCATTAGCATTTGCATTTTTGAGCTTTCATCAAAGTTCATTGATCCTTGACCTGTGTTTCCAGCGGTGATCATTTCCTCCAAAATTTTGTGTTTGAGGGCTCCCTTCAAGGCCTCCACAATGACATTATAAGAGGCACCAGAGGTGAGACCAATCAGGGTTGCACTTGTGGATGATCCTGGGACATGCATCTGCAAAAATAGAAAGGGTGAATCTGAAAATAAGCTTAAGGTGATAAAGGAAGTTTTGGGTAATTTTTCTTTTTCGTTCATCTAAAATTTTCTGTAAATCCTTCCAAGGTCCTCACCTGAAACATCTTCTCATCTGGATGGGTAATGGGCTGACAGGACACCAGGTAACCAGAACTCTGCTGGTAGGGCTGCCATGAGATGGTGGTTTGGGTTTGGGCCTCTTGTGGTCTTCCAGTCTTGTCTTCTGGAAAATCAAAAGGA
This sequence comes from Sinocyclocheilus anophthalmus, assembly GCA_018155175.1. NCBI lineage: Eukaryota > Metazoa > Chordata > Actinopteri > Cypriniformes > Cyprinidae > Sinocyclocheilus > Sinocyclocheilus anophthalmus. Next base: position 402,535 of record JADLZN010009349.1, on the reverse strand, counting down.
TGGCCGTTGCCAGGCCTCTCACTAACCTGAATAATTTGAGGCACACGGCCCCCATCGGGTCCCACCATGGGGATGTAGACTAGGGTCTCCCCAACTTGAGGCACATAAGGCTGGGGTCGGGGTTGGTTAGGTTGAGGGACTGGTTGACGATGTTGAGGCTGGTAGCCTCTGTTGGGTTGATTGGGCTGATTATTGAATTCTGTGTACTCCACATGCTGCCCATGTGCATCAGATGAGTCATGCCCAGTGGGACCCACTACATGAACTCTGTTGTCAGGCTCAGGCACATCCAGCTTGTCTGGGCCACCATGATGGGGCAGACTGGGCAGATCGGAGGTCAGCTCTGGGCGGAAAAAAGTGTTAAAAGCAAAGCAGCATGTAAAGAGGCAGCCACAGTTGCATCTACCAGCCAGTAAGTTACTAAAGATTCAGTCAAGTAATGATCGTACAGTACTTGCTGATATCTTTTTAAAGGGAAGTGGATCCAAGAATTTTCTCAAAATTCACCAATGTTTTACAATTAAACATGAAGGAGGATGTGCATTATATAGTTATACCAGCTGATTTATGGCGCTTTTCCACTGCGTGGTACAACTCGGCACGGCTCAGTACGGCACGGCAAGGCTCGGCTTGGCTCGGTTTGATTTCCACTGCAGTTTAGTATCGCTTTAGAGTGGGCGGGATTATTCACATGTCGTTAGTTGCGCCGCCTCTACTGTCGCGACTCCTGAAAAACTTTTTCATTCCGTGTCGCCCCATCAAGCTCTCGCTGGATCCGCTCCTCTGCTATCAACGAAGAGGAATGTCTGTACTTCCTCAACAGACAATGAAACAGCCAATTTTTGTTGTTAAAAAAGGTGCGCTCGTTCAAAACAGTTGCGTTCGATCCTTCGCTGGCTGTGCTGATTTAAATCTAGCGGTTCTGTTGTGTTTGTGTCACAAGTCCAGTGACGCATGTAGTGACGATTCTCTCCGGCCAATCTGTGATCAGTAGAGTTTACACGTCACGTTTTGGTAATGGTACGGTTCACTTTGAACCTCAACCGAGGTGGTACTAAAAAAAAGTACCAGGTACCAGGTACTGTACCCAGTGGAAAACCCCCCAAAAGTTAACCGTACCGAGCCGTACCATGCAGTGGAAAAGCGCCATTAGAGTCTGGATATCAAACTAAACACATTCAAGTTTCTGTCCTGAACTGTGACAAGCTGGATTTTTTGGATGTTTGTTTTCAGTTTGTCTGTTTGTTTGCTGCCCATTGTGAAATCTAATTTGTCCAAAATTCCAGATGCAACTCTGCTTAAACATCAAATATGTTCCAATCGGCTGAGGTTTTGTAACATTGTTATTGGAAATTTTTCCATCATGTTTGGTTTGGATATGGTGTAAGATTCAGTTCGAAGAAAACACTTTTCATCAGAGTGAAAACATTGGTGAAAGACTGGACTAGTATGGACCAGCCCTTTAATAACTGATCAAAGGATTTGATCATAGTAGTCCAATGAGGGAACACTTAGTTTAAATAAATTAAACAGTGTAGTGATGGGCTAGCAGTCCAGTCAGTTTGGTGCATCAATTAAGCAACATTAAATGCAATGTACCTCCATTTTGCATTTCAGCTCTGAGTGCATTTCATCAATAAAAAGCTAAGCAGTGTAAAATCTGTGGCTTGGCCAAGTGTACTAGTGAAATGCAAGCCAGCGCAATGTCAAGCTTTTATAAAATCCAGTGTGGGCTAGTTAGGCAAACTGCTGTGTGCTGTATCTATGCTCTGTCCATTTCAGTTGCTACTGCAGTAGTAGCCATCATGCTTGCAAACCACATTTTCATTTGCTTGTACCATTCAGCAACAAATCATAAGGGCGTACACCTTATGTCTCAATATGTGCATTAACATTGTATATTTACATTTATTCAATAGTCAGACACTTTTATCCAAAGTGACTTACAAATGAGAAAAATCTATGTTTTTGTATGAGCAAATACTTACGAGTTGTGGCTGTGCCAACCAGTGGTGCGCTTCTCTGGTTATTTAGTAGGGCTATGATCTTTAAGATGTATTCGGTGCCTGGTTGCAGACCTGTTGTTAAATTATCACAATGGTCACATTATAAATTGTGTTTTACAAGCCTAATTTACCAACATTTACAGTATGTATACCATAACTGGGTGTAATTTGATGCATTCTGGGTCATACCAGTGATGGTGGCATAGTTCTGGCCAGCATTAGGGCGTGGTATAAGCTCACGAGGCGAACCACCTGATTCTTCATAAGTAATGTAATATCCTGTAATGTGTGTTGGAGGGGCTTGCCAAGTGAAGGAGATGGAATTGGGGGTCAGCGAAGTGAACTGGAGGTTAGTTGGAGACTGAACAGCTGGTCGAGCTGTGATGATATATAAGATAAAAAGGTTAAGGTCATACTGGTAAATTTAAATCAGTTTATTTTCAGACTTATTGCATTAGCATTTATACAGTATATTACTCTTTCCACATGGGCAGATTTGCTTAGTTGTACCTGTGTTTACAGTCATTGTGAAAGGAGGGCTTCGACTATTTCCATTCAGTGTGTACATGTTGACCACATACATGATGCCTGGCTGCAAACCTGAGGTAAGGAATACATTTCTTTCAACAAACAGCAATAATTCCAACATGGTTAAAAAAGTTATTAAAAAACATTTTTGAGTTTATCCAGACAAAGCAGGATGCAACATTTACAATAATCTACCATGGTAACCCCATTGATTTTAGACACTTCTGTGATGGTAATGCCATGGTACTCTTTAAAGTAACTGAATACAATATAAATACCATGGAAGTTAATAATACTAGTCGTTTACGTATTGAGCAAACAGTGGCTAACCATTAATGTTTAAACAGATGGCCAATAAGGGGGTTACCTATGGATTGTACAGTAACTTACCAGTGACAACATAGGTACGACGGTCAGCAGGAATAGTTTGCCTGAAGGTGGGGTGACCTCCATTTTTGGGTGTGGCTTCAATAAGGAAACCTGTCATTGGCTCATTATTGACAACACGCCATGTGAGAGTGAATGAAGTGTCTTTCACGTCAGTGATACGGACTCTGCGAGGAGGGGTTATATCTGTGGAGTTAATGAGATGATAGTTTCCATTTAATACAGAGAAACCACTAAAAATCACTCTACTGTGAAAATATGGGAAACCGACTAACTGTCAGCGGTGGTGCATTCTCCAGTGAGAGGTGAACTGCTGTCTGAACCTCTCAGTGCGTAGACATGAACCTCATAAGCAGTGGCCACCTAGAAGTAAACAACAGATATTTAGGCCATAGATGGCAAGTCATAATTCATTCAAAATAGCTACCAATACCTGAACTCCTTTGCTTAAAACTTGGTTGAAACAAAATTGAAATGTAGAAACCAAAATGTCAAATATCCTATATTTACGACATGGTTCTCTGGTTAAATTGCAGCATTCTGTTGTCAATTATCTTTGTATAATGACCACAAAACTGTATTGTCCATTGTCCCTGGCAATAAATAACTTTTACTAATTTTTCTACTTTTACTTGTGCCAACAAAGATTAAACCTATTGGTAGAGTGCAAGGTAGTAGACATATTACCATGAGCCCAGGCACTAAGACTTGTGTGGAGTCTGGTGAAACATTCATTTCTTTGGCTAGGGCATACAGATTCTTCGGTGATGCCACCACACGATAGCCAGAAAGTCTGGCATTGGGTGCCTGCCATGCCACAACAAAAGAAGATGGACTAATGTCGAAGAACTCTATATTGATGGGAGCAGGAACAGCTGGGAAAGGTGAAAGGACAAGAATCAGGACAGATCCCCTCTAACACTCAATCCTATTATCTAACTGACTAGCTTGAGAAGCTAAGTTGAATTCAGAGCGGTCATACCAGTGGGCTGAGTCTCCTCATGGGTAGTTTGCTGAGTGCCCTCAAGAGTACGGACTGGGTAACGTCCTTTCATGGGAATTACTTTAATATTGTACATGGTGCCTGGACGTAGACCTTGGAGAACCACACTGTTATCACGACCACTTAGGGCTGGTTGGTACTCTCTTTCTCCCTCCTCTGGACTAGAGTACAGAACCCTGTAGGAGGTCACTCCTGCAACCCGTGTAACATCCCATGTCACAAGCATGGAGGTGGCGTCCACATCAGAGAAGGTAAGATCTCTTGGATGCTGCAAACTTGCTAGAGAGTTGGAAGGAGATATTTAAGGGAGTATGTATTGGGTGGTGTGGCATAGTGGCTAAAGCACATCATTTTTATAACTAGAAGGTTGCTGGTTCAAGGAACAACAGTGAATTATAATAATTGATCTCTTGAGCAAGTCCTTAACTCCAAGTTGGTCCAGTGAACAAGTTAGACCTGAACTACGATTTCAAAGGTTAAAAAGTTAGGTAGTTTAAAAAATAGACAAACCACTAACCTGTTGTAGCTTTCTGGACTACTGGGGTGCTCTCTCCTTCTTGGCTGAGAGCAATCACATTAATTGTATACTCTACTGTGGGCACCAAGCCACGTACGGTCATTTCTGTACGCTCTGAATAAGGTAGAAACAGAATAGTTTATAAGTCCAAGTACTGAACCAGTTCTTCCAAATCAGCTTCAAGGTTGTGAGTAGGAATAAAAGCTGAGAAAAGGGTAAAGAGCAAGAGATGTCTCACCAGGGCCAACCAGCTCAGAGAATGTAGGACCTTGCCCACCCTTGGGTGTCCCTGTTACTCTGTAGCCTGTGATGGGGCCTCTAGCTGGGCTCCAGCGGACAGTCAAGGCGTTGTCTTGAATATCAGTAACATCTAAATCTGAAGGGGATGGAACACCTGAGAATGGAGAAAAAAACAATATAGTCACACAAAATTTGTGGTAAGCTAATGGTCAGAAACCATAATAGATACAGATGTCTTGAGCATGAGTGCTTACTTCCCCCTGCAGTCCTGTGTGTGATGATGACTGGTGTACTGGAGGCTGGACTGTCCCCTCTGCCTGTCACAGCATACAGTGTGATGGTGTAATCGGTGTCTGGACGCAGGCCTTGGATGGTGGCAGTGGACTGTGTTCCTGGAACAGTGAACTCTCTGGGTGCATCTCTTTCACCTGAGGAACAATGAGAAGGAATCAACTGCATTTACAAGCTCAAGTGAACATACAGCAACAGAACACAACACCACACCACACCACAAACCATTTGTCATACCTGTTTCACCATGTGTGATCTTATAGTAGCGTACAGTGACTGCAGGGGCGTCCCAGGAGATTGTGATGCTAGTGGGAGTGGAGGACGTCACAGCCAGGTCAGTGGGAGCATCAGAGACTACAGGAGAAACAAGAGTCACATCATTATACCTCACAAAGATGAACAAAACAAATCTTTAACTTTTCTAACTTCTCACCAGTTGCTTGTGTTCCAGTAAGTGGTAGAGACTCTTTATTGCCGCTGACAGCATAAATATAGACCGTGTACTCCGTCTCAGGGGCCAGGTCCACCAGTGTTAAATAATTTCTTGTCGGGGGAAGTCTCTCATTTTTAGCGCGCCCACCACTTGTTGGCTGATAGCGTAGGCGATAATCTGTAATGATGGCACGTGGGGCCATCCAGTGCACGGTAAATGAGTTGGTGGAGACATCAGAGAAGTCCAGATTTGTTGGGGAGTCCAAATCTGTGTGTATGATGGGAACAAATTCAAGTGGAGAAACTGACAGACCAGAACAGAGAGTGGTCAGAAAACTAACAATTGAACACCATTTCTTATACCCAGATACATACTTGTCTTCTGAACACCAGTTACAGGTTCACTTTCTCTGTCGTCATACACACACACTAATTTCACCAGATACTCTGTGTTTGCCAGCAAGTCTGAATCGAGAAAATTCAGAATCAGCAAGTAAAACGTGTTAGGACTGTAAGAAGCACATGGGTGAAATAAAGAACTTTGAATGAAAGCATTAGTAAACCCTTACTCTGAAGGAGGAAGCTGTTGGTGCCACCTCCTACATTGACTTCCTGAGAGTCATCGTCATTTTTTGTGGGATGGTAGCGGATGACAAAGCGGCTAATTTCAGATGGCTGAACAGAAGGTGCAGTCCATGACACACGCATGGAGTCTGAGCCCACCTCCGCAAAGTTCAGGTTTGTGGGGGCTGGAATAGCTAAACAAGAGGAGAGAGAGAGACAATAATGTCATAAATTGAAAAGTAAAAAGTTTGTCAGCATAAAAATAAATAGCTAAGGAGTATGTTATTTCACCTTTTTTGTTAACATGAAACAGAAATACAATAAATACAAACAATATGATACCCCACCACGTGGAAGTTATCATAGTGCATTCCCCAAGAATGCAAATAACGAACATTCTCCCAGAAATGCATCAATATTCTGAAGTAAGCAGACGATTGATTCAAAAAGCTGCACTGAGTCTGGAAATAGCTAATTGTTAATCTTGGATAGCTGGACTAGGAAGTAATGAAATGAAGTGGCTTGAACAAATGATGGTTGAGGGATGAGGGTCTCAGCCTCTCGTTTACGTCCATATTCTCCATTCCTTTCCCTTTTCTTTTACCCCCACCCTCTGAAATGTAACAAAAAACCCATGTAGGATAAATCACCAGTTTGGGTTTGCTGTGTGATCACCGAGGGCACACTCTCTGCCTCATCTGTAATGGTGGACACACTGATGTCATAATTGATGCCTGGCTCCAGTCCACGAATGGTATAATAGCTGATGGAGGAGTTCACCACGTCCTCAAAAATAGGAAAACTCTGGTCTGCCGTAACAACCGTAATATGGTATCCAGTAACTGCCGGGTAATTTAGCGGGGTCCATCTAATTCCGATTGTGGTATCCGTGAAATCAACAAAGCTGAGATCACCCACCTTGGGCACATCTTTAATTGGTTAACAAAGTTGCATTTATGGGAAAGGGAGAGAGAAAACAAGACACACAGAAGCAGTGACAATGACTAATTAAGACAAGCAGCAAATTACTGTTCTCATGCCATCAGTGCTAAAAAATGCTAATAGTTAATCATCAGAAGACATGCACACAATAATGGAAAATAAACAGGCTTTTGATTTGAATTAGTCATTCTACAAAAAAGAGAAAGTATCAAGCTCCAACTTTTCTTGCAACTATCAAATTCAATAGATATTTTCAAACATTAAAAAAGTGAAACAGTTGAGAATTATACAATTATTTCATGATGCACGAACAGATTAAACAACACCAAGGATTTATTGGAAAAAATAAATTACTGGATTTTCTTAGAAGTTAATTTTCTAATATATTAAATGCAGCTGTTTTTATGGATCTTTGCAGGATACATGTGATGACATCTAAAAGGATCAATAGCAATTAAGTAGAGTAGAAGCAGGATTATGTGGTGTAGTAGATATAGATAAAAGATAGAGACTGAGCTTAGGCTGGAGACTGGTAGCAGGTTGGAGCCCTATGAGTTGTGAGCCATGAGTTATCACCATTGTGGCCTTGATGTCTAGAGGTTATTTTTGTTCCTATTCAGTGCTTGTTTGTTTCTTTAATGATGTCTAAGCCTTCTATTTAACAATAGCAAAGCTGAAGTCTGTATCAGAGGAAGCCATCTCTCAGTTGGGTTTAATACCAGATACTATATTACCTTATGATAGGTTTACTAGCTAGTTGCCATTTAACTGTCCATTATTGGTGCAAAGCCTGGGTCTATTGATAGGCACTGAACCATAGCAGGTTAAGATTACCATGGCAAAGCTGACTAACAAGACCTGTTGGCTTGACTCTTGATATTTCAGCTGCATACTTGTGATCAACAGTCTATTATTCATAATGCTTTAAAAGCAGTATTTGGCATGCATATATATGCCAAACTGAACACCTCTTTACAAAAATATTCTTAAATATCTTAAAAGGGTGAATTTCTAAATCTGCGTATAGATAATCAGGTGACTCTCTGGATCAGTCATGGTGGTTTTGATCCAGCAGAGCATGGCTTGAACTTACCTTTATGTTTGTTATTGCTGTACATGTTGATTATAGATGGAGTCTTACCTTGCGTAATGGTGGCTGAGACAGGCTCACTCTCCAGGTGGTTTTTAACAGTATAGACACTGACATTGTATTCAACGCCAGGACTCAGGTTTTCAAGGGTACATGAGGTTTCATGCCCTCGAACAGTCTCCTCTAGAGTATTTCCACGCTGCCCATTGACTGGTGTGCACGTTACTCTGTAACCAGTGATATCTGAGAGGATAAAGGGTATATTACAAGTATAAAAAAAGAGAAATACAAAATAATATTGCAACAGTACTATGGTTGAAAGATGGTAATGCCATTTGTATATACGGTAGTAGGTATATAGGTTCTTCAAAGAATACCATGGTGTTGTCCAATAAACTATGTTTTATATTTTTTGGGAAATATCATGATTAACAAGGGATAAAAGTACATGCAAACAGAAAGTTATAATTAAATGCACTAAATGTAATAAACATCACAAACAGATGAAAGATAAGTAAACAGACAAAGAACAGTGGGAGAAAAGGATGACTGGAAGAACAGATAATTCTCAAAATGGGACAAAATTAACCTGAATGTCTGAAACAGTCCCATACACATACACATACACATACACATACACATACACATACACATACACATACAGCCTACATAAATAGCCAAGGTCCTCCAGCATGCTTCAAAGAAAGGGTGAACAAGGGTACACAAGGGAAAGAAGTGGGTGTATATTCAATATTTACCTGGACTTTTGGTTCTGCTCCATCTGACATTGAGTTCACCGGTGACAGGGTTAGACACCACATTCAGGTCAGTTGGTGGGGATAGGGCTAATGTGACAGAGAAAAGAGGAATGAAGTCCAACTTTAGAAAATGTACTTAGCATTTTGAGCCCTATATTACAGGCTACAAGTGTCTACATTAACATTATATTTAATCTTTTCATATCTACCAGACCTCTGTATTTGTAGCTAATAAAAAAACCTAAGCATTTGCATTCTAAAACTTTTAAAGCTTTCAGACAATGTCAAATTTACTTGAATTAGTTTGATCAGTAACTTACATGTCACAACTTTGTTTGCGATTGGGTTGCCATGCTTTCTGCCACTGAACAAGGGTTGCAAGCTGTAGATATACTCCATTCCTGGAGTTAGACCAGAAATGTAAATAGTGCCTTCGCCAGAGGTCTTGTCTCTGGGAGCTTCACCACCTTGGCTGGGCCTCACGGACATCTGAGAGAGGGGCACATATTCACTGAATATATGACTCAAGTCATTGAGTCAAAGGGAAAATACATGAGCTTATTTTCTGGGAATGTAGAGGTAAAACCATAGTGCAGGGTTAAAATATGGAATATGGTTTTTGGAATATGGTAGCTGGTCCAAGGTGGTTTACCAGCTTGTACAACAACTTTTCACTAGGGCAACCTAGTGTTCCATCTATGACCATTACTGTAATAACCAACTTGTACTTGCTAGTACCCATATAAAACAAGCTGCCATAAAAAGCTGGCTTTTTTCCAGCAGGGAATGGAAACACTTAAAGAAAGTTAATGTATTTCCACAACTCCTGAGAATTATATGCAAACTCTATAACATGTCATCCAATATGTAATATTTACAATATAGTTGCATTATTTTCACCTGTTATACACAACAAACTGCTAATGTGGTAACCAGCAAATTGTAAATATAGTGTTTATACCCTGTAGCTGAATCGTGGTACTGGGGTCCAGGTAACAATGATAGATGTATCTGTGACATCTGTGGTGAATCGAGGAGCATTACCAGTTGGCTGAGCTGATGAAAAAAATAAAAAAATAAAGAGGATATTCAAAACTGAGCACTCCAAAATGGACACAGGAGAGCACCATTGTGTATTGTTTAAGAAAAGGTAGAGGGGTTACACACATGTTCTGAAGGCATCAGTGACTCCCTCGCTGAGCGTGTTCCCTTGCTCTGAGTGCAAGGTGACTATGTACTCTGTGTCAGGCTGAAGGTCGCTGAGTTTGTACTGAGACTCATGGCCAGGGATCCTCAGCTGTTTGGGGCTGGAGCTGGCCATGCTGATGAAGAGACGATAACCTGTGACCTGAGCTCTGGGGACAGACCAGATGACCAGAGAGCTGTCATCAGTGATATCAGAGAACTGCAGGTCGGTAGGGGCATCAGGCTCTGAGGGACGAGAATGTTGACTAGATGTTCACGTGGGAAATGCAGTGAAAAGTTGACAAAGATGGCATGTATAATATAAATGTAACTATAAACAGATTCAGCATCTTTTGTCAGTTGCATTTTAGAAAATGAATAGCTCAAAGATAAACGTTTAAATGTCACCAACTTGTAGATTTCTCCCCAACCAAAGGTTCACTTTCCACTCCTCTGTTGACTGCATAAATATGGAAGCGGTAGAGTGTGCCAGGCTGCAGGTGTGTGAGTTCAGCATAAGCATTCTGCGTCACAGGAAGCTGAAGGGGTCTCTGTGTCCGGCCATCTGTGCTTACGGGCGCAAAAGACACACGGTATCCTGAGACCTCATTAGGAGGACCAGTCCAGGTGATGGTGATCTTGACATCGGTAACTTCATTAAATTGCAGGTCTGTGGGAGCTTGGACCTCCTCTGTTATTGAGATAGAAAGCAAAATTGCAAAATTATCTTTCAGTGCTTTACTACAAGGGGAGATAGGATTGATAATGTAATGTAAACACAAGACTTTGGGCAAGCTAGGATTAGGAGTGCTCAAATCCCTAACGCCCATATGTAAAAGCAAGAGAAATGGTGATGCTTGATTTAACAAGTACTACTAAATATTTTAGTCGGGAATGTCTGTATCAACACTGCATGATTTTGTAGAGTTCAAAATAGTACTCTATTAGCTTCAAGAGTGAAAAGCAAAATCACGCAAAGACTTTTCACAGTTCTCATAAGGAAGTGTGTATTTGATAAAAAGACCTCAACTGGTAAGACGAGAACAGAGAGACACACTCAAAACTTCCCAGTCCATCCTTGTAAGGTTGTTTTGTTTATGAGAAAGCACTAAATCTCCCAGCTCAGGCATTTGCTAGAGTCAGCTCTCACTGTAAAATGTCAGAGAACTGGCAGATATCTTTACACATGAATGAAAAACATGGGCACTTTCACAAGCTTAGAGAAAATTTAGTAAATGCCTCTTAATAAAGTTGTTTGAACTCCAATGCAGACGTGTGTGAAAATGCGAAGTGTGTGTGAGCAGAAAACATTTTGATACAAACAGAGGTAAGAATACAAATTGTGAACTGAAAGCAAGAGAGGTAGCTAGCAATAAGCTATAAAAAGAAAAACAGAGTGGGAAGTGTCACCTGCAACATGTCTCAACCTCATTCTCCCAACAATATCTGTCCAATAAAAGCATCCCAAAATGGATCTTCTGAACTCTTACCAGGCTGTTGCTCTCCAGCAGTGCTGACCTGTAGGACCAAAGGTTCACTCTCCAAGTTGTCTTCCACTGAGTAAATACTGACATTGTATGACAGGCCAGGTCGAAGGTCACCCAGTGTCACAAATGTTTGAGTCTCGGGGAGGATGAGCTCAGTGCTGCTGCCCTCAACCGAGGGAGTGTACACCACACGATAGCCTGTGCACACATTACATAAAAAAATAGTTGATATCTATAATTCCACATTCATACATTATCAGCAGATGTACTAAAAACAAAACTTTAAGCAACTTTAGAAGACAATCTTAATGCATGAATGTTGGTACACAAATGTTACTCACCAGTTATAGGTGCTTGGGGCTTAGACCATCTGATTGTGATGGACTTCTCCTGTACATTTGAGACCTCATGATTAGTTGGAGCATCAGGTGCTGTGAATAAATAGACAATTATTTTGAATGTGCAGTGCATTCTGATAACTCTCGTGGCTGGATGTTCTGTAAATGGATGAATCTGTAAATGAGGAACATTTTGTTTTGAACAAAAGAAAATTTATTTTGTTGCCGTAACCAAACATTTCATGAGGCAACCCATTCTTAGCATCAAAACAACAATGAAATTTGAGCAACAAAATAATCATGTCAGTAATGCTGTTTGCTGTGGATATGAAATTTGAAAAACATCTATATAATAACATATTTAAATTCAATAATGCACAATACTGTTTCATGTCTGGTAAGAAAAATGAATAGCTATTAAATGTTCTCAAAAAGTTAATTTTGGACCCTGTGCACAATGATGGGCATCTTACCAGTGGTCTGAGTGGTTGTCAGGATGAGATGTGTATTTCCTTCTGGATTGACTTCAAATACTTGGACATTGTACCTACGGCCAGGCAGAAGATCTTGGATGTTTACTGATGTAGATGTTCTTGGGAGGTCTGTGGGGGGAAAAGGGTAATTATGAAGTCAATACAAATTTTTAATTGATTCTAATTGGATAAGAATTGTATTATAAATTTAGCTTCTTTAGCTCAAATCAGGCTATTTTCCAGTTTTTCTTCTCATTGCAGTCATGTTGAGCATTAATATTCCTCTGTTCATTTTTTAACAAGCGGCGTGTCTCTGACTATACTCACCAATCACACGTGGTTGGGCTCCTTCCTCAGAGAGTTCATATTCCACTCTAAATCCAGACACTGTGTCAGATGCAGATACCCAGGAGATGACGAAGCTGCTGGAGGTGATTTCGGTAATGGACTCTGAAGTGTCCACTACTGGCAGGGGCTGGGTGGTCTCACCCTCTGTTTTGTCCACTGCAGAAAGGGGAATGATGAAGTTTTTGTGTGTTTTTTTCAATAGCAAGGTTTTTGAAAGTTCTATGGAAAAGAAAAGAATTGAACATAAAAAGATAAAAAATCTACGTACAAGAGCCATATATAGTGGTGAAGTCAAAGCGAGTGACCTCTCTTGGTCCATAGCGTAGAATACTGATCAGCTGACCCTCATAGGTCAAACCTGGTTTAAGCCCTGAAATGGTGTAAGAGTTGATGTGCCCAGGAATGGTCACCTCCTTCCAGGGTGTACGTGTGTTTTTCTGTGAAAGGAAAATGTTACATGCTGAAAAATATAGAAGCTAAAATCACCAAACTTGATCAACCAGGTGAATCTGCGGTAAAACTTGAGTACGAATATTTTTTACCTTTACACATTGTTAAACAATTAGATCCTGCTTTCTGTACATGCCTTGAAATAGCTTTGACGTGTGTTGCAAAGTAACAACAAGTGGGTATTACGATAAAGGCCAGGGCCCGTATTCATGAAAATTCTTAGTGCAAAGAGTTGCTCCTAGTGACACAATTCTAAGAAAAATTTTCCTCTTAAAATTAAAGAAAAGATCCTAAGAAAGTAATTCAGAAAGCATCTTAACCCTTAAAAGAGCTCTTAAGGTCCAAAATTGTTAGGAGTACAGACGGGGACTTTTAAGAGGCTTAAGAGTTTCTTTAGCAGTGGAGAAAATGGATGAAACATGAAGAGGGAGAAGAAATGTGTTGCACACAATGCATGACAGTGAGTTAACAAGATGCTACACATTAGATGGTGCAGGGATCATGTTTGTGACCGATCTTATAAGAGACACGCTAACATCTCCGACATCGCACAGAAATGTCATAGTGCCAGAAATGGAAGTAAATCACTACATTAACTACATTAACATTTCTGTCAGGACCACTATCGTCAAAGATGATTGACAATTAGCATACAGTTTGGATTGGCGGTATGGTTCTGTTCTGGGCAAGAACTCCCTGCGCATCCATGCAGCCCAGCATGGATGAGAGCAGGGAGAGCAGCGATAACCCCCATATGGTAAACAGAGCAGAACCAACATAAATGTATTGTAGATATCGTTAAAGTTCAACAATGTTATGTACACATTTTAGAATTAGTCTGATTCAAAGGAGAATCAGAAGGCTGAATCCTGACTGACAGAGGAGGTGTTGGGGATGGAGGAGGGTAATTAGCTGGCAATGCGAAAACTGCTGATAATACTAAGGGACATTATATATGAATGCTATATATGTGTCGTATTTCCATCGGTTATGGGATCAGCTGATGCGATCTTGACTAACGTGACCTGCCAGAACTAACGCTACGCTAGATATTTGGCAACTGGAAAAATACAACTATGCAGCAGTGATTATTTGGGTCTGTCACAACCTTCTATAAGCAAAGTGATCACACAAACAATTACAGCACTTTCAGAACCTTATTGTGTCGCTGTTCATTTCCTATAAAATATGATAAGAATGACAGCATGGTAAATAAAAAAATGAAAGAATATATTATAGTGGGTACGGAAAGTATTCAGAACCCCTGAAATTTTTCACTCTTTGTTATTTTTCAGCCATTTGCTAAAATCATTTAAGTCATTTTTTTTTCCTCATTAATGTACACACAGCCCCCCATATTGACAAAAAAACACAGAATTATTGACATTTTTTGCAGATTTATTAAAAAAGAAAAAAAACTGAAATATCACATGGTCCAAAGTATTCAGACCCTTTGCTGTGACACTCATATATTTAACTCAGGTGCTGTCCTTTTCTTCTGATCATCCTTGAGATGGTTTTACACCTTCATTTGAGTCTAGCTGTGTTGGATTATACTGATTGGACTTGATTAGGAAAGCCACACACCTGTCTATATTAAGACCTTACAGCTCACAGTGCATGTCAGAGCAAATGAGAATCATGAAGTCAAAGGAACTGCCTGAAGAGCTCAGAGACAATTGTGGCAAGGCACAGATCTGGCCAAGGTTACAAAAACATTCTGCTGCACTTAAGGTTCCTAAGAGCACAGTGGCCTCCATTATCCTTAAATGGAAGACGTTTGGGACTTCCAGAACCCTTCCTAGAGCTGGCCGTTCCGGCCAAATTTAGCTATCGGGGGAGAAGAGCCTTGGTAAAGAAGAACCCAAAGATCACTGCTGGCTCCATAGATCAGTCGGAGATGGAGAAAGTTTTAGAAAGCACCACACTGCAGCCCTCCACCATCGGTGCTTATGCAGAGTGGCCCTGACGGAAGCCCTCCTCAGAGCAAGAACACATGAAGCCCGCTGTAGTGTGAGATGGTGAGAAATAGATTCTCTGGTCTGATGAGACCAAGATGGAACTTTTTGGTCTTAATTCTAAGCGGTATGTGTGGAAACCAGGCACTGCTCATCACCTGTACAATATAGTCCCAACAGTGAAGCATGGTGGTTGCAGCATCATGCTGTGGGGGTGTTTTGCAGGGACAGGACGACTGGTTGCAATGGTTGAAAGATGAATGCGGCCAAGTACAGAGATGTCCTGGACGTAAACCTTCTCCAGAGTGCTCGGACCTCAGACTGGGCCGAAGGTTTAACCTTCCAACAGACAATGTCCCTAAGCACACAGCTAAAATAACGAAGGAGTGTCTTCACAACAACTCTGTGACTGTTCTTGATTGGTCCAGCCAGAGTCCTGACTTAAACCCAATTGAGCATCTGTGGAGAGACCTAAAAATGGCTGTCCACCAAAGCTTACCATCCAACCTGACAGAACTGGAGAGGATCTGCAAGGAGGAATGGCATAGGATCCCCAAATCCTGGTGTGAAAAACTTGTTGCATCTTTCGCAAAAAGACTCATGGCTGTATTAGATAAAAAGGGTGCTTCTACTAAATACTGAAAAAAGGGTCTGAATACTTAGGACCATTTTATATTTCAGTTTTTCTTTTTTATAAATCTGCAAAAATGTCAAAAATTCAGTGTTTTTCTGTCAATATGGGGTCCTTGTGTACATTAATTAGGAAAAAAAAAAACTGAAATGATTTTAGCAAATGGCTGAAATATCACAAAGAGTGAAAAATTTAAGGGGTGCTGATACTTTCCGTACCCCACTGTTATATATATATAATGTGTGTGTGTGAGTACGGTAAAACAGGAAAAATTACGCCTGTAATTTCAAAGTAAAGGCCAATCACATTATTTAAAAGACTGTATCATAGCTAGCAACGGGGTCAGCCCTGCCTCCTCACTAAGATAAAAGTTTTTTGTATTTTCCTCGCTCAGAGTTGCTCTCAGATTGGTCCTGAATCACTTTTAAGCTAAGACTCCTAGTTAGAAATTTTTAAGCTAAATTAGGAGCTCTCTGAGAGGATTCTTAGAATCTTTAAGAATACGGGCCCAGATTGTTAAAGATCTCTTGACATTTAAAATAAAGAAAATTGAAAGTATTTACAAAATATATCAGATTGGTTGTTTGAATGTGGTTTGGCCTGCAAAAGCCATTTGTCCAAAACCGCTTTTAAACGCCCCTGGGGCCCCCCAAAGGAAAAAAAAAAAAAAAAAAAGAAATCTGAAAACCCTCTTTCTTTTAGTTAATAAGAAAAAAAATGCACAATTTTGCAACTTTACTCTGAAGTCTATGTTTCATCGTGTCAGAGTGAAGAGTAAATGTGTGTTTTTAAGTTCAAGGACAGTGGCTTGTTTGTGTGTGTGATGAAATATCATCATATGCGCTTTAGCATAGGCAATCATCCCTTGCCGACAGAGGCACACAAACATTCACTGAAGGAACAAAATGTCTCTCATTCCAGGAATCTGGATTTAAATGATGCTGTTGTGCTCTTCCTTACTGACATAAATTGTCACTAAACCAATATCACCATAAAAATCCAGCTCTGAAAATCCTCATAACGTGAGAGTAGGAAACACAAAAACTTACGACTCTCCACTTCAGGATATATTGCGTAATGTGGGCAGATGGGGGAGGGTTCCATTGGATGGGATGGGAATTCTGTTGATTTCCAGCTTCTGTGATGATGACCCGAACAGGAGCTTTTGAGGAGGAGGATAAAAATTAATGATTAACAGTCTGATTAGATAGTTTCATATTGCCACTGTATTTAATACGACATATAAAACGTGATAAACTTACTCTGAAAGAAAGGGAAACAAAGAAAGGAGAGAAGTCTTTAAAAACAGTCTGTTTCATATTAAGAATTTGAAAAGAAGTTTGGATAAGACAATCAAATCTGTTGTCTGGCCAGATGTTTGAAAATGGAGCAAAATACCTCAGTTTTTCAAGTGAGGGGTAATAAAAAACAGTCTGGAGGATGATTGCATGGGTGTGGTGTTAAAAATCACACCCGGCCATAACATTCTTCACCCACTTTACCCTTTATTATCCCCAGGCCTTCACAGAGTTTGGTTAACAGCTGCATGCAATTCAACACAGTGAGGTCATTTTGAACAATTCTAATGTCCCCTTCACCTCTGGCAGAAAATACATGAGCCTTTGTGGTGTCAAACCGAAATTACACAAAACGGTAAGATGGTAACCCAGATACAAATTCACAGTGGCCCTTCAAAAGTACGACCTTCAATATACAGCACTAAAGACAATCGTTCACAGATGGTCTGAGTACATATTGCGGCTGATCATTTTTGGTTCTGTGAAGGTCATAAAAATACAGCTCACGCTTTCCTCAAAAAAGGCCAACACAGCTAACAAAAGGTAACCTGTCTTACATTACTTATCGCTACTCCTACCGGCCATTTGGTTGGACAGAATCACAAATGAACAGCAGACCATGGTCTTAAAAGCTATAAATGCTATGTGAGAATCACATTTGGTATTTTGCACGGATGTGCCGTAACCATAGACAAAAATAAAATTTTCGAAAAAAAGGGCTCTAACACAGTGGTGCTCAAAGGCAGGATTTTTAATGATAAACCGTTTGTAGCACTAAGCTATCATATGGATACTTTAATGGTATTTTCTGAAGCTTGACAGCCTCAGTTACTTAAATGTATCTACTTCAATTGTAAGTAAAAGAGCAGACTGGATATTCTGCTAAAATCCATGTTCAATGGAAGAAAACAAAATATAGCATAAACACCTGTTCCATCTGGCTAACTACAAATGGTTAATGTTCCCCCTGTCATGAGGTTACACACTAAAAAATGCTGGGTTAAATTACTACCCAGAAGGTTGGGTTAAACATTTAACCCAAACCGCTGGGTCAAAACAGCCCAATTGCTGGGTTTATCCCTATTTTACCTAGCACTGGGTTGTATTTAACCCAGCATTTTTTAGAGTGTAGAAAGAGGTTGACATCTGCTACATCTGCTGAGTTTCAAAGAGGTTGTTGATTATAAATGACAGACGATAAATCCTTCAGTGGGATGATTTGAGACTTTTAGAAGGGTAATTGTGGGAAAGTGACTGTTGGCATCAACAGATGTCCTGCTTCTTGTCTTTCAATTCACTTTTTTTCTGTTTCTGTTTGCTAGGTCTTTTTTGAATGCTTGGTAAAGTGTTGAGATATCTTACCAGTAGACTGCAGAGGCTCACAGGCCAGTTCTCCAATGCCATTACCATAGCAGGAACATCTATATGGGACACCTTGGATGACTTTGTTCCATGTCTCGCCAATCTGGTAGAATGCCTTGGACTCGGGTTCCTGGCACTGGTCTAAAGAGAAAGAATAAATGGTTTGTGTAGAGAAATTAAAAATAGTCTTTCTTTCATTACAACTCACAAGTTTACAAAAACTATTGTTTAAATCAAGTCTGTTCGATTTGAATTGAAGGAAACATGAGCCATTCATGTTGTAAAAAACTTTGAATGTATAAAGGGAAGTTCTGACATTTTGCGAAAAAGGTTAGAAAAAGAAAACAGAACAAAGGACTCAACATAGCAACAGAATTAGAGAGTGTTGGCTTACCAGTGGCATCACATCTCCAACGACCACGACCTTGGCCAAAGCATGTGCAGTTCATCATGTAGCCCTGGTCATGACGCTTATCAAAGGTCTCATTCACATCATATGTCTGTCCATTTACAATGCACTGGTCTGAAATAGAGAAGATTTTTTTGAGCAACTTTTTAATGACTATGACTGACAAAAAAAGGGAGATCTAGAAGCATTTTGGAAGATCTGCATCCTCTATACTCCCGATTTTAATTTGTAAGTACAACCTACATGGTTTTAGATATTATCTGAGGCTACTTGGCTAAAAAAGTGACAGTAAATTCTTTTACATTGTTTAGAATTCTAATCAAAAACACTATTTTTAAACAAATGCTGTTCTTTTGAACGTTCTATTTATCAAAGAATCCAGAAAAAAATGCATCAGTTTCCACAAAAATAAACAACCATTTTCACTGCGTCATAACACTAAAAATGTTTCTGTTTCTTGAGCAGCAAATCAGCATATTACAATGATTTCTGAAAGATCATGTGACAGTGAGACTGGGTGTGAGCTTCAATCAACTTTGCATCACAGGAATAAATTACATTTTAAAATATATGTAAATAGAAAACAGCTATTTTGGACTGAAATAATATAGACCAATAGCATTGTTTAGCGAATTTTTGATCAAAGCATAAGAGACTTAAAAAAAAATCTTACTAACCCCAAACTTTTACAGTAGTGTATATAAAATAATATATATTTATAGTATAGTATACAGAAGTGTATATATATTTAATGTATTTTGTATTTACTATAGTTCATAATGTAATAATCTATTGCCATGTTCAGAACTACTTTTTGAAATATCAGTGAAATATATTTGTAAGATACTGTATTTGTGTATTTGAGAACATCTAATGACCTTTGAGCTGAGTGTAAGAAATGCAGTTCCATTCTCCGCGTCCATTGCCTTGGCACGTGCAGCGCATCATGTGACCAAGTGTGTCATGGGGCTTGTCCCACTCGTCACCCACACGGTACATGACATCATTAATGGTGCAGACTTCCTCATGAGCTGGATTAAAATGAAGAAAGGGAATCTATGATTGCATAAAAACCAAATACTTACAACAAGCATGTCTATTCTGAATGCACGTTACGTTCTGTGTCCATTCTGATCTCATTCTCCCTGGAGCCAAGCCAGGAACAATCTCTGGTCTGGACCAGAGCCAGGCTTAAAACCCTGAGAAGGGCGGACCCCATAGATTCAGTCATTGAAGCCACAAATCAGTACCCCATTACATGGCCTTAAAAACTCCAACTCCCTTAATGGCTCTTAAATACATCTAGATAACGCATTTGCAGACCACTGAGTGTCATAGCCTGAGCACATAAATGACCAATTAAGGCCAAAATAGCTATTACTGTCTATAAAACCTGACTTCAGCTGAATGCATTTAAAAGAACCAATTATTTAAACAGATAAAAACCTACAGTTATACTCTTACTGACACACTGAGTACATGAAAACTCTATAAATGTGCTATTTCCTCCATTATACATAGAGGAACTAAGTTTGTATCGCAGTGAACAAAGCCAGTACTGCTGTGGGAGAACTGCTTAGTAAAACTTAGCCATTTCTAAAAGGAGAAAATTTGATCTAAAGCAAGCATACTCACCAGCCATGGGACAGAACCCGTATTTCCGATCTGTATCATAGTCAGTAGTGGTACCACACCACTTCATGCTGTCCCGACGGCCGTCAGATGTGCAGTCGGTGTAGTTGCGTCCATTATACTTGAAGGGAAACTGGCACAGAGCACCATTAGAGTTTCCTCCACGAGTCGTCACAAGCTCTGAAAGTCCAAAAACAGGAACAATCAGACAAACTAAGAGTGAATCTCGATTGATTACTTTAATCTGCACTCTAGTGAAAAGACCACGTCACCAACTTTGTTTGTTTCAACCAAGGCTTCACCTCCTTGGTCAACCAGTTTTACCAGGAAGACCATGCAGTGTGGTTATGCTGGTCGAAACCAACATAAATTGGGAATTTTGCTAGTGTATACAAGTTGGTGTATTCAAAATACATAAAGAAAGAGGTTCTGAAATACACTTACGGTTCTTCCGGGTACAGAATGAGTACATGCCATCACTGTCATAGTTAGATGAGGTACTGCACCATAACTGCCCATCGGTTCGGCCCTCAGAGATGCAGGAGTAGTGGGTGTTCTCACTAAAAACAAAGGGGAACACACATGGCTGCCCATCTGAGTTTCCACCATAAACAAAGGACTGTCCGTCTGCGTAAAGCAAGGAGACAACAACATTGTCAATGGAATCAGGGGTGTTTCAAACATTAGAAATAGGGGGTTCATGTCACACCAACATTTGGAAATTTCTATACTCATCCTTTTTGGTAGATAATCACTTTGCGCCAAAACAGTTTGTTTTAGGCCTTTTACCTATAGCTCAAACAATAGATCATGCTGCTAGCAATGGTAAACTCATGAGTTTGATTCCCGGGAAATGCACAAACTGTTAAAATGTAAACTGAATGCAATGTAAGTCGCTTTGGACAAAGTCTCTGCCAAATGCATAAATGTACTAAGTTTCCTATTTGTTTGTTTTTTTGGTGCCATTTTATGCACAGAAGTAGTAGAAAAAGAACAAGTGGGCGAGAAACAATTTAAACCTACATTGGTCACATGACCTTCAAGGCTCAACAAAGGCGTAAAGTATGCACGTAAAGTTTCCAAGAACTGGTTAACATAAGAAGTGTACAAAATATTCTTGAATTCGTAAATTTAATTGAAATAAGTAAACATCACCTTGCTCCTCGCAGCTGATTCCTCCTCCAACACAAGTGCACAGCATCTCCTTGCTGCCCTGAGTTCTGATCCAGCTCATGCCATTGGAATAGTACACACCAGAATCAGTTTTACAGTTGCCCTCCTCAAGAAGTTCAGACAGGACATTGACTTGGTTCATCACTTGTGAAACTCTATGAGCCACGGAAGAGCCAGATCCTTGTCACAAACACAAAAGACAAGCTGTTGAAGCACAACATGTATATATAAAAATGTAGGAATACAATTTCCAAAGGTTTTCTATTGGATTTTTCTTCTTCTGAGAAATGTAGTATCAGTCACATTGGGATCATGGGAAATATGATTCTATGATCCCAATGAAATTCCTACAAAACTTTTTGATTCTTGGAGACTGGACTGGACTCTTCTGTACTGTAATCCTTTTCAGACCTTAATTTGTATCGCATTGGAATAATGTTCTGATACTCTTGATTTACTATTCATGGAAATTGCATTAGGAGCTTTAGTTTAACAATTCTGAAAGTTTCCTTTTAAAATTATACAGGGACATTTATCCTAATGTGTAACTTGAGATCTACTGTATGTGTTTTAAGATCTATATTTTGTCATATGTTACATTTCAATTTCAATTTGGATCCTTTCAGACTTGCTACAACAGATATTCCAATAGGCTTCCTTTGGTTTATGTAATGAATACTTGGGCTGCTGCACACTTATGCGATACATAATCTACAATAATGGCAATTTTCTCCTACAACTTAAAAAATATTGTACCTTGGCTTTAGTGTGTAATCATGTGAAACTTAACTCGCAAAAGCATGGATAATTGGAATTAAATAATGCAATTATGCTTCTAAGTCCTTTTCATCCATTTGACAGCAGATTTTGTATACTTACCAATGGCGGTTGTTGCATGGGAAGCAGCATGTCTATCACACTTCCATTCTCCACGACCATTGCCTGTGCAAAGACACTGCAGAGTGTTTCCATTGGAGTCAGTTTTGGTCCAGGTCTCACCAATACGGTATGAGGTTCTGGTATCTTGGTCATTACAGCGGTCTGAAAAAGACATTGAAACAGGTCAAGGTCATGGCTCATAACAAACATGGAAAAGCCTCTTTACTGAGATGCATTCACATTCAATTATCTATCCCTTGTTTGGGAAACACCTCCACACCATCACACTTCAGTAGGTTGTCTTTATTTATGACCATGATGAAGATCTTAATAGTGTTTGATCACCCACTCCACTTCCTTTCCTTCCAACTTCAATAGCCCTGAAAAGTGAATGCTGTCATTTTCCATGTGCATGCTCCCATCCAGCAATAGGAAGCTTGCAGCTCTGCAGAACTCATTGA
This sequence comes from Sinocyclocheilus anophthalmus, assembly GCA_018155175.1. Classification (NCBI taxonomy): domain Eukaryota; kingdom Metazoa; phylum Chordata; class Actinopteri; order Cypriniformes; family Cyprinidae; genus Sinocyclocheilus; species Sinocyclocheilus anophthalmus. The sequence continues at coordinate 379,693 of JADLZN010009349.1, read as the reverse complement.
TAATTATGTAATAAGGGTGTGTCGTACAAATAACTACAAAGTCATGAAAGGAGACATGTGAAAATGCTGCACTATGGAGGAACAAACCGGACCTTAGTAACAAGTAGGCTTCTACTGAGCAGCAAACACAACAAAAAGGTGTTTCTTTCTGATTTTGAAGACATGCAATATTGAAAGCAAGCTCTTACTTCTGGAGGTGCAGGTGATGCGTCCGTTGCCCTCCCCCAAACAGGTGCAGTCTACTATCATCCAGCCTTGATAGGGTTTTTGCCATGTCTGACCAACCACATATGAAGATCCTAGTGTGTCATCATAGCAACGCTCCGCTGTGAAGATACAGTAAATTTAGCATCTTGTTCCTTCCACTCAGGTGTGGCATGCTAGCATGCCAAGTTTCAGAAAAGAGGCGCAAGCAATTTCATCTTAGTGGGCATTTACACACAACCACCAAAGCAACAAATAAACAAACCAAACCAACAAACATATAATAACAGAATTTACAGGGCACATAAATAATAAATAAATAAACAAACATGTTAATAAAAATACAACATATAAAACATTCGCATATCCTAAACTTTCAGCGAAATTACAAATATATAGTTCAGTCATAAAACTCTAGATGGCGCATTCTGATGGGGTGTTAACGTAACTGATGATATTCAGAGAGTTAAACGACTTGGCACAAGCTGATTGGTTCATGATGCATATGAAGTCAATGAGCTTACTGCCTTGCATTTATATGGCTGGCTAGCATTCACTTGAGATTCCTGCAGCGTGCTTTCAGAGTTCTCTGAAACCCTCCACCTTCCCCAGCTCCACCTGTATAGATCTGCTACGGGGTTATTTTATATGCTATTTGTGCAGCAGCAGTTTGTTTTAAATACTCATGCCACCGTATCGCCATATGCATTGGCAGTAGCAAGTTCCTGTACTTGCTTGCAGCAGCAGCAATAACCTACAACTACAGCATTAAAACCAACAGCAGCAGCAATTCAGAAGCAGCGTAGCAGATCTGTTCCACCAAGACCAAATACATTAACATTGTCATATCCATCACCATGCTAAAATGTTCCGAGTTGTCATGATTGAACTGATTTTAAAATACCTTAAATAATTATGCCTGCTTTGTAGCTGTTTGAAAACAACTTTATACAGATTTACAGGAATAGCTATTAGTCTGCAAACTGTTTGCAAAGACAAATGTACAGGTAAACACTGACTCACCAACTGGTTTACAAGTCCACTCTCCCTTTCCATTGCCAAGGCACACGCATTCAAGCATGTAGTCTCCAGTGTCGTGTGGTCGTGTCCAGGTGTCCCCGATTCTGTATGAATTTCCTCCTTCATGGCACCGATCTGTAAACAAGAAAGAAAGAAAAAAATGGATCAGTTTTGTAATGGGGAACATTTTTAATTTACAGATCATGATTTTTTTTGACTTACTTGCGATAGTGCAGCTAATTTTGCCCTTGCCGGACCCAATGCAGGTACAGTCCCATATCATGCCATCCTTCGGTCGCTCGTAGGTCTCTCCGACTCGGTAAGAGCGTGCATTGAATTTGTCATAGCACGTCTCCTCGGCTACATGTGTCAAAATGAACAGATAAACGAAATATCTCTCTCTACATCATAATACAAATGCATCACGTAAATAAAGCTTCATAATAAACACAGGCAATGACCTATCAACTCCAAAGCGCGCATATATGTGCGTAATTGAGCAGATATTGTTTTTGCACCTGTCAAAACTCGGACCGTTTCTTTTACTCTCTCTGCTCCCTGGTTTACCTCTGAATTGCGTCTGCTTAAAACTAAAGGCCGTAGGCTAGAGCGTTTTTACGCTAAATCCGGTCTTACTGTACATAAAGAAATGCTTGCTGACCATATCCATCATTATAAAGAAGCATTGTCCAAAGCAAAATCGGACTACTATTCTAATATAATTGGAGCCAGTGAAGGGAACTCTAGATTTCTTTTTTCTGTAGTGAAGAATTTTCTGTGTCCATCTGACACTCTGCCATTAAATTTGTGTTCTACAGAACTATGCAACAGTTTTATGACTTTTTTTTAGTCTAAGATTAAAAAGATTCATCAGCAATTACTTTCTAGCAATTTAGGTTACGATTCCAGTTGTCAAGTTTCCCAAGTGACTGTGCATTCTAATCTTACTACTTTTATTTTTACCAACTGCTGCAGAGATATTGTGTTATATTCTGAAATCTAAAACTACCACTTGTCAGCTTGATCCACTGCCTACCTGCTTAGTTAAAGCCTGTCTACCATCTCTGTCTCCATTAATTACTAAAATTACTATTAATTCACTCTTCACTTGTTTCTGGTTCTGTACCTTCTTTTCTTAAAACTGCTATTATTACCCCTATTCTAAAGAAATCAGGGACTGATCCATCAATTTTTGAAAATGATCTACCAATTTCTAATTTACCATTCATTTCTAAAATCTTGGAAAAATGTGTTGCATCTCAAGTTCACAATCATCTCTCCAATAATACATTGTTTGAGCAATTCCAATCCGGTTTTCGTCCTCATCATAGTACAGAGACTGCTCTTGTCAAAATTACTAATGATTTGTTATTGGCAGCTGATTCTGCTTTGTTAACAATACTTGTCCTTCTTGACCTGAGTGCGGCCTTTGACACGATCTCGCACAAGATACTCCTGGACAGGTTAGTTTCAATAGGGATTACTGGCACCCCACTTTCCTGGTTTAGGTCTTATCTTATCGGTCGCACTCAGTATGTTCAAATTAATTTTTTTTAAATCAAGACCATCTACAGTTACTACTGGTGTCCCCCAGGGTTCTGTTTTGGGCCCACTCTTATTCATCATCTATTTACTTCCTCTTGGCTATATTCTCAGGAAATATGGTATCCATTTTCACCGCTATGCCGATGACACCCAGCTCTACCTGTCTTCTAAACCCTCTAGTTCTTTTCTTCCACCTTCCTTGACTAGATGTTTAGCTGAAATTAAAGACTGGCTTTCAGCCAACTGTCTAAAATTCAATAGTGATAAAACTGAGGTCTTACTTATTGGTACAAAATCTACTTTGACTAAATCTGATTGTTTTACAGTGGATATCGATAATAATGCAATTTGTCCTTCTCAGCAGGTTAGGAGTCTGGGTGTCATTCTGGATAGCACACTATCTTTTGAAGCTCATGTCAATAATATTGCGCGTACTGCGTATTTTCACCTACATAACATTAATCGCCTTCATGCCTCTCTCACAATGAATAATACTGCAATTCTTATTCATGCACTGGTTACCTCACGTATCGACTATTGTAATGCTCTCCTTACTGGTCTTCCTTCTAAACTTCTCTATAAACTTCAATTGGTTCAGAACTCGGCAGCTCGTGTTCTTTCTAGGACTTCATCAATAGAGCACATTTCTCCAGTTCTCCAACGTCTACACTGGCTCCCAGTAAAGTATCGCATTGATTTTAACATTTTGCTTCTCACATTTAAGGCACTTCACAACCTTGCTCCACCGTATCTTACAGACCTTCTCCAAATCTACTACTCCTCGCATTCTCAGATCTTCACACTCGATCTCTCTTGTGTCGCCAGGTGTACGTTTAAGCACCATGGGAGCAAGAACTTTTAGTTTTGTGGCCCCTCGCCTATGGAACTCTCTTGCCCCCAATATACGGAACAGTGACAGCCTTCATACTTTTAAAACTCGTCTCAAGACTTAACTTTTTACTCAGGCTTTCTTATGACTTGCTCTTATTAATTGCTCTTATTATTGCTCTTGTAAGCCTTTATTGTATTCATGATGTATGCAGTTGTGCTGTTGAATTTTGTAATGCTGGCAGGACTTGTTTGTTTATTGTTACTGTTTTTACTAGTTTGCTTGCTGTAAGGTGACCTTGGGTGTTTAGAAAGGTGCCATTAAATAAAATGAATTGTTATTATTATTATTATTGCGCATTCTTGCGAACTCACAGAAAAGCATACTGTAAATGCAAACATAAACAATCTTAATGCATCAAAGTGAATCCTAAAAACGCTCACCTGCTGGTTTGGATTTACACTTGACTCCTGAAGCCCCCTGACAAGTGCAGATCAAAGTGCTGTCCATGTACTGGCGCTCCCACTGATCGTTCATCCTATAAAATGCGAAACCGTTGTCGTGCAAAACGCCATCACATAAAAAAAAAAGGAAGGGACACTGTTTACATATTCCTATATAAAACACCTATAAAGTCAACTTTTTTTTCTTGCAGATGGTCATATCACAATATATTATATGATAATATATATTAATATATATAATAATATATAGTATAGATAGATATCTATAAAGCACTTTTTTTTTATAAATAATATGATGAACACTTCAGAATCTAACTCCTGGCTTTTTCGTCGTAGACCGGGTCGAGACGGGATTTGTTGCTCGCGTTTGTCTTTTTACTTTTTTCCCCCTGCTTTTCCCCTTCCCTGCAGATTGTGGCATACAATGGACAGACCCCCCGATGCACAGCAGGAGCAGAATCCTGTTTACTGAGACACGGGTCATTTTCACCTGCTGCCGAGAACAAGTGTGTCAATGTGCAGTATCTTCTATTGCGCACTAAAGAGGAAGGCGCGGAGAGGTTCGCGGGGGCTGATTGTCTTTGCGCACGGTTGTATTTCAACTGCCTTCCCCTGACAGTACTGAACCTCCGCCGTCCAGCTGATGTGGGACGAGTGCTCTTTTAAAGGGGGATATTATCCAGCCCAGTGTGGAGAGAGAGAGAGGGGTGATAGCAGCATTGTCGGGGCTTGAGGGGAGGGGAGGGGGGGGCGGGACGGTGGGGGGGGGCGGACCCTCTTCTGTCTCTCTGCGTCAATGTCGGAAATCTGGCCACAACGCAATTATCACCTCGCAGAGTCATGAACCCGCAGGTAACTGTCATCTAGAGTTCAGAGTTATTCAGAGTTGAACATGTTCTATTAACATAAGACATATTTTAGATTATCAAATATTTATATAAGTGCAGGCATAATATAATAATAAAATAATAATAAATATTTAGGCCTATTTAAAATGCATTTTAATGAAGGAAATAAAAATAAACCACAATATCAGTACAATATTCATAATAATCAAATGTATAAGAAACATCAATGTCACACGAAAAATACTACATTTATTATACCAATGTCTTTAAATACATGACCGGTTTTGTAAATTTTAAAAATCGATGTATTCAATAATATATGATCTAAATGATATATTACTAAATTAATTATAATTATATACTATTTATACATTCTAACATTTTTACAAACATCAGAGCAGCTCATCTAGATTCCAATTACTAATTAAAGATATTTTAAAGCAACAGCAATATTTATATATTGTTTTGACATATATTGACAAATGTGCTAACTTTTCGCTAAGCTTTTATGTTTTTAAAGTGGTAGTTAAGATTTATCCTTCATGCTGAATAAAGTGGAAAGAGAGCAGAGCGATTCTGGGCAGACTACTTACACATCATGTCTTGTGTTCTTTTTTATGGATGGAAAATATGCAGTGTTGCTGGTGCACGTTTTTGTCTAGCCTGGGTGATTCTGGAAGCAACTGAGTAGAAAGGGAAATAGCTGCTGGCGACAAAAAAAACAAAAAAAAGATTTAGTACTCTACGGCACACAAACAAACACTTACAGGAACTGATGTCCAGTACCTGGTGTCCATGTATGCATGTGACTCAATATTAAACCTCATTTCCCACAATGTCAGTGGTCTGCTGCTGCAAGTTTGTTCAGTTTTGTCATCCAATGCTTTCCTTTTCACATCTGTGAAACACAGATGGTTTTTTTAGTTATAGTCTGATAAGTTCAAGCATGCTGTCTGTCAGTAAAGCAAAAGAATAAGACCTTCATAAACTCTAATTTTTCAATTCAACTTTTCACTAACAATGTATGCTAATATAATTTGTAATAAAAAAGTATCGCAACTCTCCTACCGTATAAAATAACATATGACATATTAGTATGACATTTTGACATACTTTGATCAGAATCAATCCCAAAGAGCAGAATAATAAAATTTCATAATTTTAATTTTAAAATGACTTTATTAAATATATATTCTATACAATTGTATTTCATTGGGAAAAATGAAACTGCATTTTTGTAATAAAATCCATATTGGAAATACTTGAATATTTATTTCATAAATAAGTGAAAGTGACATGACATGTGGCCAAGTATGGTGACCCATACTAGGAATTAGTGTTCTGCATTTATCCCATCCTAAGTGCACACACACAACAGTGAACACACACAAACCGTGAACACACACCCCGAGCAGTGGGCAGCCATTTTTGCTGTGGCGCCCGGGGATCAGTTGGGGGTTCGGTGCCTTGCTCAAGGGTCTTACCTCAGTCGTGGTTTTGAAGGTGGAGAGAGCGCTGTACATTCATTCCCCCACCTACAATCCCTGCCGGTACGAGACTCGCACCCACAACCTTTGGGTTACAAGTCCAACACTCTAACCATTAGGCCACGACTGTAATACTGTAATACTGTAATACATCCATTATTATTGTTATTATTATTATTATTTATTATTATTATTATCTATTATTACTGAATTCAGTGGTTTGTAATGATTTTCTATATTTTATAACTCTTTATCTTTTCTATATGTGTTACAAACATCAGAGCATCTCATGATTCAGTGTGAATATATTAAAATATATTCAAGTTTTACTTAATTATAGATCTTTTAAAGCATAAAGCAATTCAGTGTTACACTAAATGCTAATATAATTTGTAATTATATAAAAAAAGTTATTTTAAATTAGAAACAAATACAAAATAAGAGCATTTCAACTTGTGGCCTTCCGCTGTATACAGCGTAATTCTGCTTTTTATGACTTCACGTCACAACTGGCCAATCAGAATCAAGCATTCCACAGAGCACCATAATAACATTTTATATTAGACAAGGAAAAATCATCATTTCATTTATTTACTAGAAAAAGTCACCAATTAACCCCCTAATGCTGCATTAAAATGAATTTAAAAACAGCTAAGAGGTTCGAAAGAGGTGACATAAATCTAAGTGAATTACTTTAACTTAAAGAAAAAATAAATAAAACAGTGTCTTTACTCAGGTCCCCTTTGTGAAATATTACAATTTGTACAATGTTGTGCTTGTTAGTTCTCCAAAAAGGGGGCAACTACTTTTTTCCTAACACTGTATATGGCACATACTCACAAGCACTTGTCTGTATGAAGTCGTCTCACACCCCATATCCAGTTACAGTACAGCAGTGTTGTAAAGGACCTTCTGAATCAGAAGCAAACAAGCACTCACACAAACACCGCAGGCATGGAGCAAAGGCACATTTACTATCTGACAAGTTCAAAAACCTCATGATTTAGAAGTGAAATGACATAACAGGCCGTGACTCAACGACAGACAGCTGATCTCATCAAGACAGAGATACAGCCTCTACACGTTTTTGCCTCCAGCTTTTCCCCCCCCTGTATATTCTGTGCAAAACTGCAGTCTCATCACTTTTTTTATAAGCTGGAGAATCAACAGAGGATTAGCTATTTAAACAAAATGTCATTGAGAAAGCCTTGCTCTGGTGTATTGTCGCATAACAGAGTGGATCTATGTAGAGTTAGTTTAATATAAAGTCAGTGTGATACATCGTTGTGTACATCCACTCCGTAGCACTTTTGTTGAACTTTTCCCCTCAAGACTGATGCAAAACAGGACTTCGCTGACAGGGCTGCCTGATGTTTTTCGAAGGCTTACAAGCCCTCTACTTCTTTTAGTGCAACAAGACATTTGCCTTCTCTTTTATAGATGTTGCAATAGATATCTTTAGTGATCTTTAGAGTTTAAATCAGTTTAAAAAGTCCCTTGTATCTACTTAAATCAAAATGTTAAAATATATATATTTTTTGCTGCTATGAGCATTATTAACTGTTTGTTTAAATAGTTTCTCTCTTAGGGCATTCCCAAATCATGTACAGATATCAAATTGCAGATAACTAATATTTCACACTTGAATTTGCCAAGCCATCTGATAAATGACATAACATTTCACCACATTTTTAATTTTCTGTTGGCAACAGAAGTATGAGTACTTAAGTATGATGTACCCAATGAAGTGCAAAACCCAAGAACTCATGAGTCCCATGATGAAATTAAAAACTGACAGAGCAAACCCCTAAAGAACCAGTGTTTGTGTCATCGCCCCCTTTTGGCAGCCTTGGGTTCTACATATTTTAACACAGTCAAAGAGGCATGGAGGTGATTGTAATTTGTATAGATTGAGTTATCTTGGTTGCACATCTTTTTGTAAACTTTCCCACCACCAAACAACATGCAACATCAAAAATATCAGTGATCAGTAATTGTACAATTTTGAATACTTTTAGATATTACTTTTAGATAATACTTTTTAAATATTAATTTTAAATATTAAGCATCACAACCATTTTCAATATAGATAATAATAAATAATTCATAAGCCTCAAATCATGTAATCATTTGACACTGAAGACTAGATAATGATGCTGAAAATTCAGCTTTGCATCATTACATTTTAAATATATATACAAATAGAAATAGAAAACAGTTATGGCAGTGTACATGTCATTCACATGATCTCTTATTGCCAAAGTTGGTGATTCTTGGTCAGAAGAAGCTGCAAAGTGGACCAGACATTATGCTGATGGCCGGGGTATGCAAGACAAGAAAGAAAGCAAGAATTTATCACAATCATAATTTATTTGAAAACAGTTAAGTGCTATGAGAAGAAACAAATATTCCCAATTTGTACTTCAAATTTCCCTGTAGAGGAATGATTTCATGCATCCAGATAATTTAGGACATGCTTTACAATAAACATGAAGGCAGATGCTCCCAGACTGAAGTTTTCAGCTTAAACTTCGATTTAGACCCGGACTTGTGAGGTGGAATCATATCTGGAGCCCACATATGTTAGCGAGGTAGAGTGGTTTTCCATGTTCTTGCAGGAAGGAACAGAGATTGAGTTATCTGGGCAGTCAAGGGCATTCACACATTCGTTCACCACTGAATTCACCTGCAGTTTCATAATATGAAACAATTATGTAAAAGTGATTTCAACCTTTTATGTCAGGGCTTCTCATTTGTGGTTAACTTGTGGTTGAAATGGTTTTTATCTCATGTCCTGCCAGGACAAGAGAGGCACTGTCAACCTTTTTAGGGGATGTTTGTGCAAGATTTCTTTTAAACATAATGAATATGTTTCCATGGAGTCCCTAGAAAAACAATCTTTAGTCAGAAAACTGTTGAGTCACTTCGATTGGGCTAAAATGCTGTTCAAATGCCAGATGCTACTGCAATAAGTATATAATGGACAAAAACGTCTTCCATATGTCTGAAATATACAATCCTCCCAGGATAATTTTTTTTTACATTATCTATTTAAAATATGCATTTTTGGTTCCATTATCTAGTTTTGACTTTGTTCAGAGACATTTCTTCACAGATGAATCAGATAAATTGACTCAGCACATCGTGTGACAAACAGTTATGGATATTTGGATCTTTCTCCAGTAGACGGTAAATAATCTTTACTTGTATGACAAAAAATAGCATTTCTAGGGTGCTTCCAAGAGCACTGATATACTACATGGTATGTGTACTGGAGCAGGGCTGGAACTAAAGAGGTCCTCCAGGAACTAAGTTTGACACCCCTATTCTAAAGCATTTGAAGGGGTGGTTGATTGCGATTTCACTTTTTTAATGTTAGTTAGTGTGTAATGTTGCTGTTTGATCATAAACAATATCTGCAAAGTTACGAAGCTGAAAGTTCAATGCAAACAGAGATATCGTCTTTTAAAATTCTGGCAGTTTAATGCCTACAAAAACGACTGGTAAGGGACTACAACGAGTTACTTCCCAGGTCCTTTACATCAAGAACCCAGAATTTTACACGATTCTAATGCATTTACAAGTTTTAAAATGTTCTAAAGCAGCATTCTCATCCTGTTCCTGGCCTCGCCCTGCTCTGCACATGCTCTGCATCTCTCTCTCTCTCTCTCATTCAGATCATCAGCTCAGTGAATACACTTATTTTTACATACTATAGCTATGAGAAGCGTTATACACGCGCGTGCGGTTGCCGAACTGTATTAATGCTTTAATCAGAATAAAACCATATATTAAAAGCTAACAGAAGCAGTAGCATTTACAAATAACAGCGTATATCTAAAAGTATGAGACAACAACAAGCAAAAATCTTAGGCCTTCCATTAAAAGCTCTTCGATCCTCTTCAATAATATCCTCTGCGTCTCAACCGGGCTCAAACTGATAAGCAATATAGACAAAGGCATTTGTTTACAATACAACCGGAGCACATACCGCTATGTTGAGGGGCGAGACGTTTAGACGCACGCTAGAGGCGGTTTAGCCAATCACAACACACTGGGCTAGCTAACCAATCAGAGCCCATCGTGTATTTCTGAGGGAGGGGCTTCCATAAAAGCAGGAAATGATCACGGTTCAGAGGATAAGGGACATACGGTGTGGAATAAAAGTAAATTATGTGAAAAATAATGGGTTTTAAAACAACCAAAGCATTAACACATGTTAGACTGCACCCCATAACCACAATCAAGCCTATAAAAAAAAACAATCAACCACCCCTTTAAACAACCTACTTTTCAAACATTTGGGGGTCATTTATGATTTTTTAAAAAAGAGAAAAAAAAGGACACTTCAAGGACAATATGTACGTTTTCCCGCCGCTAGAGGTGCCGCTATTCAAAACAAACCAGAACAAAGGCTGTAGTTTGATGAGCGCCGTGACTGAGTGTGGAATCTGGGAGTTTGTCGTCTTCATCCCCACAGCGGATCAATCCGACAGGGGACTCGGGCGAAATCATGTTCATGTATGGAGCCTATATTTATTAACGTCGTAGTATGAAGCAGGGTGAGGCTGAAAGCCATCGAAGCGAAACGAGGCCCTGAACGAGCGTGACACACGGCTCGAAAACAGCAGAGCTTTTATTATGCCACAGTAGACCGCTTCCGCTCCTTCCGGTCGTGAGTACCGTATTGGCCCGAATATAAGATGACTCTGATTATAAGACGACCCCCCTTTTTCCAGATGAAACAAATCTTGTTTTTTCTCAGTAAACACATTTTGTCTTCAATTATTTTCATATTGCATATTTTTTTCCTATTTTAATTTTTGTTTTGAAAGTATGGTAAAAACGGGAAAAATGTACCAACAATCACATTTAAAAAATATACATTTTTTGATATACCATTAAAAAAAACAAAACAGGTTGCTCATCTGAATTAGGACATTTAGGCTATGCATCTAATAGTAGCCCACCAATATCTTTTTAACAGTAGAAGTTAAATCTTACTGAGTCTTCAAATCTGGGTACTGTCTTACGTTTTAAAATCACAAAGGGAGTTTAGTCCCATCAGGCTAATGTGACAGTCACGACTCATGCAGTTGTAAGGTTTTCTTTTTCTTTAGTTTTTACTCGCGATCTTTACAACACGCATTACATTACGTATTTCATGGCACACTCGTTTTGTGCGTATTTTTTGGCGCCAACTATTGTTGTGGGTGTATTATTGACATGTCCAAGTCTAGACCCTGAATATAAGACGAACGCGTTTTTTCAGATGTATTTCCAAGAAAAAAACATCGTTTTATATTCGGGTCAATACGGTTATGTGGGGTAAAGCAGCGCTGTTTTTTCATACTAGATACATTTTGAAAGTTCTGTTATAATGCTACTCTTTGCGGTCGTCACCTGTCTAATAAAATGCGTAGCATATTAAAGCGTCTTTGGTGTTTCCATGTTTTCTACAAAACAAAACGGAAATCGAGGGGTTATGACGTCATTGGCAGGCGACTCAATGACACTATGGACACGTTCCGTGTCACTAGTTAAAATTGCTTAATTCTCTGGATTTAAACATTCTTCGAAAAATTTGAGATAAAGTATGTACACAAGTCAGCAAAATATAACACTCTTCTATTGGTTTTTGGATATTTTATTAAAAAAAAATCTTACATATTGTGCCTTAATTGCTTAGTGGCAGTAAAGACTCGGGTGCCTATGCTTTTTGGAGAGTGCCTGGCCTTTTTGCCTAAAAGTGTTGGTGAGAGTAGGTGGCTGCATTGAGGGGAGGAGTGAAATAAAGCAGTACAAGAACGGATGCAGTTTCTACTACCCTCTCAAGTGGAACGGATACCCACGAGATCAAAGACAATTCGCGTTATTCTCACTCACAGTCGTGCTTTTTTTTTTGCAGTTCGCACATACAGAACAAAATTAGGCTAACATAACCACAGCCTTAAGTTCTCACATGACTGAGACATTCATTATCATACTATTAACAGGAAATAAACCATCATACCAGAAGAGTAATCCAAATAATATATTCATGCAACCATAACAATGTAGGGGATTTAACAATCACACTTAGTAAAACACAAATAATTGCTTTGCTTTAATCATTCTCAATAATTTTTCAGGACCTCTGTAGTACAAACCCCGATTCCAAAAAAGTTGGGACACTGTACAAATTGTGAATAAAACAGAATGCAATGATGTGGAAGTTTCAAATGTCAATATTTTATTCATAATGCAACATAGATGACATCAAATGTTTAAACTGAGAAAATTTATAATTTTAAGGGAAAAATAAGTTATTTTAAATTTCATGGCATCAACACATCTCAAAATTTGGGACAAGGCCATGTTTACCACTGTTTGGCATCCCCTCTTCTTTTTATAACATTCTGCAAACGTCTGGGGACTGAGGAGACAAGTTGCTCAAGTTTAAGAATAGGAATGTTGTTCCATTCTTGTCTAATACAGGCTTCTAGTTGTTCAACTGTCTTAGGTCTTCTTTGTCGCATCTTCCTCTTTATGATGCGCCAAATGTTTTCTATGGTGAAAGATCTGGACTGCAGGCTGGCCATTTCAGTACCCGGATCCTTCTACGCAGACATGTTGTTGTAATTGATGCAGTATGTGGTCTGGCATTGTCATGTTGGAAAATGCAAGGTCTTCCCTGAAAGAGACGACGTCTGGATGGGAGCATATGTTGTTCTAGAACTTGGATATACCTTTCAGCATTGATGGTTCCTTTCCAGATGTGTAAGCTGCCCATGCCACATGCACTAATGCAATCCCATACCATCAGAGATGCAGGCTTCTGAACGGAGCGCTGATAACAACTTGGGTTGTCCTTGTCCTCTTTAGTCCGGATGACATGGCGTCCCAGTTTTCCAAAAAGAACTTCAAATTTTGATTAGTCTGACCACAGAACAGTTTTCCACTTTGCCACAGTCCATTTTAAATGAGCCTTGGCCCAGAGAAAACGCCTGCGCTTCTGGATCATGTTTAGATATGGCTTCTTTTTTTTTACCTATAGAGTTTTAGCCGGCAACGGTGAATGGAACGGTGGATTGTGTTCACCGACAATGTTTTTTGGAAGTATTCCTGAGCCCATGTTGTGATTTTCCATTACAGTAGCATTCCTGTATGTGATGCAGTGCCGTCTAAGGGCCCGAAGATCACGGGCATCCAGTATGGTTTTCCGGCCTTGACCCTTACGCACAGAGATTGTTCCAGATTCTCTGAATCTTTGGATGATATTATGCACTGTAGATGATGATAACTTCAAACTCTTTGCAATTTTTCTCTGAACAACTCCTTTCTGATATTGCTCCACTATTTTTCGCCGCAGCATTGGGGGAATTGGTGATCCTCTGCCCATCTTGACTTCTGAGAGACACTGCCACTCTGAGAGGCTCTTTTTATACCCAATCATGTTGCCAATTGACCTAATAAATTGCAAATTGGTCCTCCAGCTGTTCCTTATATGTACATTTAACTTTTCCGGCCTCTTATTGCTACCTGTCCCAACTTTTTTGGAATGTGTAGCTCTCATGAAATCCAAAATGAGCCAATATTTGGCATGACATTTCAAAATGTCTCACTTTCAACATTTGATATGTTATCTATATTCTATTGTGAATAAAATATAAGTTTATGAGATTTGTAAATTATTCCATTCCTTTTTTTACTCACAATTTGTTCAGTGTCCCAACTTTTTTGGAATTGGTTTGTACTGGCAAGCTCCTTTTAAAAGAACATTAAACGGGGTGCTGCTTTCAGAACTTTACATTTGTGAATAAAGTATTTTAATATGAGGAGTAAACTATTTACTACAAAGTCTACACATTTGTCCTCCAAAAGAACTCCAAATTTCAACATGTCCCAAGTAATAGTTGGAAAAATAGATATTCTTTGTTTAATCCAATTACGTGCTGTGTTGCTTATAAACATGATATAATTTCAGTTCTGATACTTTTATATGAAAATAAATATGATGAACAAGACACTTAAAGTGCTTGCTATTTAATTCCATTCGAAAGGTGTATTTATCATCCATTTTTACTTTTATACAAACATGTATTTTTGATTTTTTATAGAAATATGACAACAATCACATATCTCACACAGAGATCGCACTGTTATAGTGATTGGGAACATTCATGCATAAATTTAAATACATAATCATATTAAATTAGACAAAAATAAAATATTTTAGACGAGAACGCAGCATCACAGTTGTCTGAACCAATGAGCATTAAGCTGTGACGTCAGTCAGTCGTTTCCCATCATGCTTTTGATCAGAGCAGTCGGTGGAGAGCAACTGCGCTCGACTGCACAATCCGACACAGCCGCCTCGCCGTCGCAAGAGTTTTTTTGCACACGTCAGCATGACATCAGAGCAAGTCGGAGGTAACTGGACCTTTTCTAACCAGCAGCATCTCACGGGTGACACCGGTTATCGATTCGGGCGCGAATTTGCTCACTCAAACAAGCCCACTGACTTATCGCTATTCTCTTCAAGGCTCTGCCATGATGCTTTAAGCTTGAAAGCTTGCCGTCGACTATCGCGTCCTTAGAGGGCGCAACAGTAAGAATCTGAAGGACTTCCCACATTTAGCCCGCGCTTTTCCGTGAACAGTTAAAATGACAAATAAATGCATACTTTGAAAGCGCTCCACAAGACATGTGTGATTTATGTTACTGGATGCTCGAAATTGAACAGAAGAATGCACTTTTTAAACAGCTTTTTGTACAGGTAAGCAGCCTTTCTAATTTAATGCGCTGCTGCACTGTAACGCACACACATAGGCTACAGACAGTAGCTCATACATCACTCGCTGATCACGTGCACACAGAATCATTCAGCGTGGAGATGTATTGTCAACACTGTTCTGTGATATCTCAATAAAATAGCTTAGAAACTGAAAATTTCAAGCATATATTATATGATACTTAATAACTAAAAGTAATATCAAGCGTATATTTCTTAATAACTAAATCCCACAGCTTCACTACTAGTAGAGATGCTGCCAGGTAGAATTAATTCAGACTCGCAAATGCTCTCACTAATGCATTCATATGACTGTAATCTTTACTGTGCTACTTTATCTATATCTGATTTAGAACGAACAGAAATCTGTGAAAAATATAATGACCTAAAGACAAAAGAACTGATAAAAATTAGCTGTTATAGGAGCAACAGCCATGTGGGCAGCGCCGTGTCATATGCCATAGCTATGCACAAGATGTTTGTCACAGCTCCAGACTAATGCCGAGTTCACACTGCACAATTTTCAAACTCGTCGGATCGCCGTTGTTTTCACACTGCGTGACTATCTGGGGTAGCATTCAGTTGCTGCTGTGTTCACACTGCACGATGGAACAACGACAGGAGGTTTCACACTGCATGACTTCACAATAGGAATAATCGCCGACAGCTCTGTCTGGTCCGAAAACTACGTTTCACAACAAAACACACTCGAGAAGTGATAAGGAAATAACGCGAGAACCCACGTGCGTCAGACCGGAGTTCTCGAGCAAGACTGTAATTATTAAAAAAAAAATATATATATAGCCCGCAAATTGTCTGTGAGCTGATTTCCAGCAACAATGAGAAAAAGAAAAACAGTTTATGCAGAAGGGAACAGGGATTTGGTGCATGTTCTGCAAAGAGAGTTTGAGGTAAATAATTTTGCAGTAACTGTTATGCTGATGTTGTGGCTGGTCAAGCAAATGTTTGTGCTTGTTTCTGTATGATAATTGTTCATATATCTATTAAAATACTGATATTCGGTCTATAACTCCTCCTCAAACTTCCCTCTGCCCTGTTTCTTGGTCTCTCATTGGCTGTAGGTCAGTATGTGTTTTTCAGTCAGAACTCATTTAACAAAGCAGGATTTTGAATTGCAGATAGGTCCAGATATTTAGCATGCTAAATATTTTGCGGGCGTCGGCGACGTGTCTGAGATTCCCTTAGATCGCATCTTTGATAATTCACACTGCGTGATTGTCACTCGAGTGAACGAGCACCGATTTGCCTCCGATGTCGGGCATTTGTCGGCGATTTCGCAAAACCTGTCGGCGAGTGAAAAATCGGGCTAAAATCGTGCAGTGTGAACTCGGCATTAGCCTATTTGTTTCATTAATGGACGTCATCAGCGACTAGTCAACTTCGACTTTCATCACATAAAATCAGAAGTCGTTCAACCCCTAGTAAAGACTTTCTAGAATACTGAGAAAAAAAATTAAGCAGCACAACTGTTTTCAAACATGGTAATTTTTCTCAAGAGAATTGCTGTTTGAAATGACTTGATGTGAATTTTTAGTTTCCTTGTTTAGTCCTTCCTTTCTCGTTCCTGTCCGCCACTTATTCTTTCTTTCTTCCTCACTCCTCACCTTCATGTGAAAAGTGTTTCACATTCACACACAGCATTCCGGTTTCTGCATACTAATCTCATAGAACTTCACTTCCCCTCATCCAGCTCATGTTCAGCTGATGAAGCTTTGACAACGTGCTGGATTCCACATAAACACGATGCTCCACTGAACCAGTTCCTGTTTGCTGGGACACTCTATGGTGAATGGACGTGACGGCGAGACCATGTTATCCTCAGGAAAACTCAGTGACTCAGTGCTGCTGCCCAGGTAGATGTGCGTTTGTGTTTGTTGACGGTGTGTGAATGGTAATGGTTGTCACTCAGCAGTGTCTGTGACGTGCCTTAAGAGTGTACTTGTGTCTGGGGCCTGTTGGTTCATTGATATGTCTTGTTTGCCGTGTTATGATGTCTGGGAGAAATAATGAAGACTTTCATACCCTTACGAAAAATAAGTTTATTAAAGTGTACTATTAGTATACTTCTTTTAAAAACTAAAAATAGGAATATAATTTCAGTCTACTTTTTATGTATGTTTCAGAAATGTGCTTTATATTCTTCTCAGAAATATACTTAAAATGGCATTTAAGTATACTTGACTTATACTTAGAAAAAGTCTAAATATATTTGAACTATACTTGTGCTCCGGGAATCCATGTTTTCATTGTTATATGGTAGGGGGAGCTATTACACATCTTCTGTACAGAATTTCCAAAACACAAGCGAAGAAGAAACCGAAACAACAGATGCTTCCACGCGTAATCTAACATGATCATCTGACATAAAACATCATCAAAACTGTGCAACGTTATGGAATAAAATGTCGACCCATGAAGAGCTTTGGGGTGCTGATCGACTCCATCCACGTTTTGATTATCATTCTGAATCCATTTCATAGTCTTTTTTCAGCTTTTTGTACAAAATCTTGTTTATTTCTCATTTTTTTTAGTGATGAACCTACCCACATTCATGCATTTCATGAATGCATTTTGTTTTATAAAAAAGATGCATGAGCTTCTTTCTTTTGATAATTGTATGTCCAGATATGCATATAACAAAATATATAAAAATTAATACCTAAATAGGGACATAGTCGTTACTTAAGTAATGGCTGTAAAAGTTCACTCAAGAAAACTTACTAGTATACTGCAGTATAATACTACTACTAGGTAGTTTACTGAGACTATACTTCAAATTGTACTAAAAATGCTACAATTATTTAATTAGTAAACTATCAGTATACATATTAGTTCACTTTTAGTATAGTTTCAGTACAAGCTAAAAACATTGATGTAAACTAGTTTTGTACTTAAAGTTTACTACTGTTATATTTAAAGTATATTTTTATATACTAGAAAGTGGGCCAATTTTAGTCCCAAGGAGTATTGAAATAGATCACTTACAAGTGTACTACTAGTACACTGATATTTGTATATTTACTACATAAAGTATACTTAAAACTTACTTGAACTATACTTAAGTATACTTAATAAAATAAAATTGAAGTATACTACTTTTTGGTAAGGATATGGGTTACTCAGTCATCTGTAAGTTCCCAATCAATCCCTAGCATTCAGTTAGAATATAAAAAAGTGGTCATTGGAAACAAAGAAACATAAGTTATTTGTTTGATTGTTCTTTACATGTCATACAAGACTAACCCTCGATGACCGTCACATATTCCATGAAGATTGCAATGAACTGACAATATGCTAATTAACTAAACATTATTTTTTTTAATTCCCACATCATCATCCCACTTCTTGTCGCTTACTGAACACCTGAATGAGAAAAACAGAAAAGTTTAAACAACAAAAGCTACAGGTAATATAAAGAAAATAGAGAAATTGTCCAAAATAAAAAAAACAAAAGATTTTTGTTTGTAACAATTGCCAAATTTAACAATGAATGTGGAAACGCAAAATTGTTGACTTCCATTGCAAATCCAAACAACATGAAGTCTGTTTATTTTATTTTTGAAGCTTACCCTCTTCACCACCAGTCTTTTTTTAACAACATGGTAAAAGTGACCAACCACAGTAATTTTTTAATTTACTTTTACCCAATGCTATGTCCCCCCCCCCCCCCCCCAGGGGGTTCAGGTTTTAATGAAACTTTATATTCATGTGACAAACATAAATAATCAGTCTACAACAAACACCTTAGAAATTGTTTAGTATTAATATTTTTTTAATTTAAAGTATAAGTCCCCGCGCGATTTCTTATCCAGAAGCAAAATGAAATATTAGTGACTATTACCCGTATTTGCATTCAAACAAATAAATCTTTTCAGAGATATTAATTCTCCTATCTAGTTTTTTTTAGGATTTGCACTACAAAAAAAAAAAAAAAACATCTCCGCACAGACCTAATGACCCCACTGCTGGTGGAAGACAGGACCTAAAATTCTTGACCTGATACTGAATATAGCTGTACTGGGGCAAAAAACATGACTTACAAAATGTCACGTTTCCATTGCGTAAGGTGTTCTTGCAAGGACTTTAGATTTCGCCAACCACTTTCGTGGATTCTAAACAGTTCTGGAAAACTGAACAGCACACACACACACACACACACACACACGACACACACACACACACACACGTTTACTTAGCTATCAAAATGGGGACATTCCATAGGCGTAATGGTTTTTTATACTGTACAAACAGTATTTTCTATCACCCTACACCAACCATACACCTGAACCTACCCTTTACAGAAAACTTTGTGCATTTTTAGATTTAAAAAAAAAAACTTTGTTTACTTTATTTTTATACCAGTTTTACAAATGAGGTCATCCCCAAAGTGAGGTTTTTGGACATTTTTGTCAGGTTTAGCTCAATTTTGGGTACAAATTTGTCCCCAAAATATGGTTAAGTAGGTACACACACACACACATCGGCTCTCACGTCCTATCACTCACCTTACTCGTACATGGTACAGGGTGAGAGAGGTAGTGAAACAGCTGCCTCTACAAGACCCAAGAGGTGCTGTTTGCAAAGGTGTCTGACAGGTTTTTTTTTTCCATCTCATGCGTCCACTAAAATGTCTGAA
Source organism: Sinocyclocheilus anophthalmus (assembly GCA_018155175.1). Lineage (NCBI taxonomy): Eukaryota > Metazoa > Chordata > Actinopteri > Cypriniformes > Cyprinidae > Sinocyclocheilus > Sinocyclocheilus anophthalmus. Next base: position 359,866 of record JADLZN010009349.1, on the reverse strand, counting down.
TGACACTGTGGTTCTACAGTAGTTTTGTTCTCTACTGAACCCAGAGTAGTGAAATACTCTTTATATTTGCACAGAAATGCAATATCTTAAACAAACATCTTAGTAAAAATGCTACTTGTAGCAGGTGGGATGTAACCAAAAAGGGATCACAGATAGCAGAGATAATCTAAATGCAGATGATGATATACGACTAACCATAACATCTCATGTTTTAAAAGGTAGGAGGAAATGTTTCCCTTATCTATTGCTGTTGATGTCAAATGTTGTTATTTGAAATAAAAGTTTTTTAAAATCTTTTAAACTTAATAGAATTATGCTGATGATAATATAATATGGTACAGGTCTGTGCCAAATATGTGTTTTATGAGGTAGATTGTTGGGTAAAAACATGAAAAATCTAAATTCAAGACAATTAGAAAATAAACATTCAATAATTTTGCATAATCAAAACCCTAAAACTATGCAGTTCTGTCACGGATGAGCCAGGCTCTCTCACCTCCCAATCACAATGTGCACCTTCCCCGGAATTCTAACAGGACACACCTGCTCGTCATCACTAATCACCTCTCTACATAAACGCACACCTCACCTCCACTCATTGTCTGGTCTCACATTGAGCAACGGACTCATTCCTATTCTCCCTTACGATATTCATCGACTCCCGAACTTTTCGTCTCCTACCTTCCTGGATTCATCTCCTCTTCTCAGTGTCCCCGATCTCCCAACCTGCAAAGTACAGGACAGTATTACTACCTCTCCTTCTGTCTCTCTACAATCCATTGCTGCATTGCTCATCTGTTTGCTCATTCACTCCCTGCTGTTAATAAACGGTTTAAACTGACCATCATCTTTCTGAGTTGTTCTGTTACAGAAGACCAGACCACCAAAGAACATACAGCAGGATGAGCGCCCTGGATCCATTTCAGGAGCTCGTGGACGCTCTCAAACGAGCACTCACGGCACCCTCCACCGCTACTGCGGGCAACCACACTCCTTCTCCCCCAGTCGCCTCCAGTCCCGTGGCCCATCCAGCACCCTACTCTGGCTCGGCGGAGGATTGCAATGGATTTCTCCTACAGTGTAACCTCACTGTTGGTTGAGATGCAGCCCCCTCGTCCAATGGATCGCAACTTTCTTTCAAAATCATTTCTCTGTTATCAGGACAAGCTCTCCAATGGGCGGAGACAATTTGGATGCAAGGTGTCCCCATCATTACACTCATTACCATTTCCATGAGGTATGTGACTTCCTCCACTGACGCTCCCGGTTGTGAAAAAAATCTATCCCAAAACAAGGCAATGTCCATTCAAGATTACGCTCTGAAATTTGCACTGTAGCGCTCTAGTGGCTGATGAGCGCTCCCCTCCTGACCACATACCTCAATCTTCAATTCCCGAACTGCTGCATCTCCCACCCTATCATATAAAAAAAAATAACACCATTTGGGTTAGAGCGATTCATCCAGACCTGCCACCCACTCTCCACGAAAACAACTGTAATCGACGACTCCGTGTTACTCCTCCCGACAGCCAGCGGAGAGTGCTCCCAGAACCCATGCAAACCATATGCACACACACGCAAACTAAAAAAAGACCGTTCACGGAGAGGCAGAGGAGGCTGGCCAAGGGTCTCTGTTTATACTGTGGAACAGCTGGGCATGCCATCATTTCATGTCCCATTCGCCCCCCGAACCCTGTTGATTTCTTTAATACAGGAACCTTTTGTCGATAAAGTTCCACTCACTACTTTGGTACATATTTCTGTCTTTGATAATTCTCTCTCTCTCTCAGCACTCCTCGACTCTGGGTCAGCTGGAAACTTCATCTCGGGGAACCTCTGCCGCCAGCTCAGGCTTCAAAGGACAGCCATCCAAAACCACTACCAGGTTCAATCAATAATCAGTAAACCCCTTTGTCAACGTGATGTAAGATTCAAAGTGGGACCCCTGCTGCTTCGAGTTGGGACTTGTCATCAGGAAAGCATTCACCTACTGGTTCTGGAGCACTCCACCGTGGACATCATACTGGGTCGACCTTGGCTTAACCAACACCAGCCTGAAATATACTGGAGAACTGGAGAGGTCCTGAAATGGGGCGATCAATGCTTTCCAGAATGTTTCCCTACGCTACCCCTCAACCGTCCATCACCCCATCCAGTGCTACCGGTCTGCACCACGTCCATCGAGAGTCCCCTAGAGAAACAATCCGTAAACATACCCACCTGCTATGCCCCCTTTAGTGACGTGTTCTGTCCCAAAAGGGCGACCCAGCTTCCACCACATCGGCCATGGGACTGTGCGATTGACCTCATACCAGGTGCGCCAGTGCCCCGTCGTAGAATCTATCCACTCTCCATACCTGAGTAGAAGGCCATGGAGGAGTACATTGAGGAGGCAATACAGCAAGATTACATCCGTCCATCCACCTTCCCTGCTGCTTCGAGCTTCTTCTTCGGGGCCAAGAAGGACGGAGGCTTGCGGCCATGCATAGATTACAGAATCCTTAACAGCAGTACAGTCAATTTCCGCTACTCACTTCCCCTTGCCCCAGCTGCATTGGAACAACTGCATGGAGCCACCGTGTACACCAAGTTGGACCACCGCAGCTCGTACACCCTCATCCGGATACGTGAGGGGGACGAATGGAAGACCTCCTTCGTGACCCAATCCCGACCACCTCATGCCCGGATAGATTGTCAATGCACCCCCACCCAGCCGTCTTCAAAGACTTCAGCAGAAGGTACTCGAGGATTTCCTCCCACGTTCGTGTTGGTATCCTAGATGCATCTGGGGTATTCCAGGATTAAGGCTGAACATCGCCAGCCCGTTCGGAGGTCCTCCAGTGCCTGAGAGACTTCAATCTGTTCCTGAAAGCGGAGAAGTGCTCGTTCCACCGGTCCTCAGTGCCCTTCCTAGGATACATCATCAGTGAGCATGGTATCCAAATGGACGAGGGGAAGGTTAAGGCTAAGGCTGTTCGTGAGTGGCCCCTACCAACTTCCATCAAAGAACTTCAGCGATTTCTAGGATTTACCAACTTCTACCGGCGTTTCATCAAGGATTTTAGCTCCATCGTTCACCCACTTACCAACCTGTTGAAGGGAAAGCTCAAGTCTCTGTCCTGGACTCCAGCTGCCACTCAAGCATTTGAGAAGCTCAGAGAGACCTTTAACACTGCACCACAAGAACCTGGAGTATCTTAGAAATGCCAAACGTCTCAATCCCAGACAAGCTCGTTGGGCTCTCTTCTTCACACTCTTCAACTTCTCCATAACCTACCGACCTGGCCACAAAAATATACGGGCAGATGCCCTGTCACAACTCTATGCTCCAGGTGAAACTCCTCCCACTCCTGAGACCATTCTTCCTCAAAAGATCTTCACCTGCCCAATTCAGTGGTCCACTACCCCAGAAGTATCATCCGGCAATACTCCCTCTGCTAGGGGCCAATGTAACTTTCTCTCGCTGCTAAGCAACCGCTTCTGGTGGCTGGGCATGGCACGTGACGTTAGGAGGTTTGTCCAAGGATGTAAGGAATGTGCCATCTCCAAGAGCCCACGGCACTTACCAGCAGGCAAGCTCCAACCTCTGCCCATTCCACATAGACCCTGGTCACACCAGGGAGTGGATTTTATCACAGACCTACCATCCTCTGCCGGTAAGACTTGCATATTAGTCATAGTAGACCAATTCTCAAAGTCATGTCGCCTTATTCCTCTGAATAAACTGCCTACTGCAATGGAAACTGCAGAATTGTTATTTCAGCACGTGTTCAGATACTTTGGCCTCCCGGAAGACATAGTGTCAGACAGAGGACCGCAGTTCGTGTCCAGGGTATGGCGGACTTTCTTCTCTTTCCTAGGGGTGACTGTAAGCCTGTCTTCGGGATACCCCCCTCGGTCGAATGGGCAGACGGAACGCAAGATTCAGGAGATTGGGCGCTTTCTCCGGACCTTCTGTCACAGCCACCAGAACTCCTGGAGCCAGTTTCTAGGTTGGGCCGAGTATGCCCAGAACTCGCTACAACCAACCACTGGACTTACCCCATTCCAGTGCGTACTCGGATACCAGCCGCCACTATTTCTGTGGTCCGGGGAACCCTCGGACGTACCATCTCTCGATCACTGGTTCCGGGAGAGCGAGAGAGTCTGGGACGAATCTCATCATCACCTTCAGAGAGCAGTGCGACGGCAAAGAATCCAGGCGGATGCTCGACGGGTCAACACTCCCGAATACCAACTAGGGCAACTTTGGCTTTCCACGCGGGACATCCGGATGCACTTGCCTAACAAGAAGTTAAGTCCCAGATACATTGGTCCCTTTCCCATTGTCCGTCAAATTAACCCAGTCACTTACCTTCTCAAGTTACCAGTCACTTACTGTATTCACCCAACATTCCATGTGTCACTTCTCAAGCCATTTCAGTCACCTCCGTCTACTTCCTCCACAGAGCCTGGCCAGACAGTGGAACCCCTTTCTCCTGTGGATGTGGAGGACGGCACCGTACACTCTGTTCGGGAGATTCTGGACTCCCGTCGCTGTGGTGGTCGCTTGGAATACTTAGTGGATTGGGAGAGCTACGGACCTGAGGGACGGTCCTGGATTCCACGAGATGACATCCTTGATCCAGCTCTCCTCACTGAATTCCACGAATCCCATCCTGACCGACCAGCACCCCGAGGAAGAAGTTGGCCACCATGACGGCAGGGTCCGTGGCCCTCATGAGCGGGCCGTGGGGGAGGGGGTACTGTCACGGATGAGCCAGGCTCTCTCACCTCCCAATCACAACGTGCACCTTCCCCGGAATTCTAACAGGACACACCTGCTCGTCATCACTAATCACCTCTCTACATAAACGCACACCTCACCTCCACTCATCGTCTGGTCTCGCATTGAGCAACGGACTCATTCCTATTCTCCCTTGCGATGTTCATCGACTCCCGAACTTTTCGTCTCCTACCTTCCTGGATTCATCTCCTCTTCTCAGCGTCCCCGATCTCCCAACCTGCAAAGTACAGGACAGTATTATTACTACCTCTCCTTCTGTCTCTAAAATTCATTGCTGCATTGCTAATCTGTTTGCTCATTCACTCCCTGCTGTTAATAAACAGTTTAAACTGACCATCATCTTTCTGAGTCATTCTGTTACAAGTTCAGGGTTATACATTTTAATGATTGATTTTAAACTTTTTTTTTTTTTTTTTTTGTTTTTTGTTTGGCTTTTTTTGTGATAACGTTTTTGGTATTGGTGTTTGGTTGCCACAAAACCAGTTGAGAACCACTGGCTGAGAACAGCATTGTTTAAAATACAATAAAGATAATAGACAATAAAACCAAAAAAGACAATACATATATATTTTTTTCTGAATAGCCTACTGTAAATTCAGAAATACTACTTTCCACATACTCGCCTACTATATAATAGGGAAGTATGCAATTTCTGATTTAGCCTTTAAAACCACTTGGTTAAAAGCCATTGCAATAGTGATTCAGAAAAATGAAGATAGTGAAGAGAAAAACATAATTTGTCTACAAATGCCACTAACATTTTGTTTCTGATGCAATGACTTTGGTTTCTACGTGTGGTTCATGTGTCCAAATACTTTTCAGGGCTTCTGTATTGTTATATATAGACAAAGTAATTAACTATATATACTCATTTCCTGGGGCGTAGCAACCATTATAACTTTTAAAAATGTCTATGTTTGTCCTCTCACGTTTTGACTCATGCATTCAAGTCCTCCCACACAGGGGGGGGGGGGGGGCGTTCGTGTTTTTTTCAAATCAGATCAATACACCCTCATTTTAATTTGCCACAGAAAACTAATCCAGTGCAACATGAATTTCATCATTATACTTTTTTCTGGGGTATTCCACCTTAAACACAATGTCTAGCAAATGAATACATAGGTGATCACCCTATTTTTCAAACAATCCTTGTTTAACTCGACCACAGCCCGTCCCTCCTTTTCGTTGTCCTTCCTGATGACTGTGGTCTCTCTGTTTGGCAATGGCCAGACATCCAGGTCCTTTTGCCCGAACTAGGCCCCGCAGCCTCTCATGCAGCCCAAGAGTGATTTGATCAGAAGCTGCTGAAGTAATCGACCTGACCATACCCCAGCAATCCGCTGGTAGTAATAGCCTTCTCTGTTCTCCAAATGTACAGACACACGCACACACAGGTTGGATTGAAAGATGCATGCCTAAAATGGGCAAGGCTGTCCGTGTTTTCTCTGCTAGCCAAGAGCAAAAATGTCCTGAGTCATCGCATCCAATCAAAGGCAAGTTAACAAATGCTCTGCTAATGTTTTCTTACTTTATCATGTTGTCTAGTTAAAGCTACATTAGTGCTTGTCATCTCACAAAGGGGTGCACAAGCACACAGGTGGTGGGGGAAAGTCCAAAGACAAAAGCAGATGACAAACTCTACACAAAAAGGCAAAACAGATTAGAGGGGTAGAAAAAAAAGAGAAAGCCTTATGGAGAGATACAAGTAGATTCCACAGGCCCCCTCATCTACCTAGAAAATGATGAGAGAAGAGAGCAACACCAATGACAAAGCCAGAGGAGATTGTTTTACAGCTGAGTAAGCTCAGCATTTCATCATTTATCTTCAGGACAATTAGTTTCAGATGCCATTTCTATCTGAAGGTGATGTAACCCAACAGCTGTACATTTGTGTTGTTGACAGCCTAGCATTTCAACTTCCAGACTATCTTCGGATGAGATAACCAGCTTGATCCTGATCATAAGAACTTCAGTATGTTTAGCTGCAGAACAAAGTTTAAAGGATAGTAAACATTTATTTAAACCTAATGCAAGAGCACTGAATCAGTCCAAGACTCCAGCGGACATGAAACACTTTCTCCTTGTAGTAAAACTTCAAAAAGCACATGCTCTCTGTTAAACAGCCAGTCTTCATACAAGCCTAATTTGAAATAAGCAAATGTTAACTTACAGACCACACAAAATGTTTGAAAGTAAGGTTTAGACATCCGAATCTCTTCTAGCCAAAAACAAGAAACAATCTGTTCCAAACACATGCTCGGCTGTGATTCATCTAAAAGTGGAAACAAGTACTTACGGCACATCAACTAAAAGGACAGTCTCCTGGCATAAAGCTCCTTTCTCAAGGGATCAGTGGCTCTCTCTGAAACTCTTTAAAATCACAGGTCACTCACAGCTATAATCTTTGAGTTAACAGCCCAGAACTTTTAACTCTTGGGCAACCAGCACCCAAACATGATTACATATGTGGGCCCTATTTTGAGTGTATGCTTCTTCAAATGGCTACAACTGTCCTATGAATATTACTTTGTCTATAAATTAATAACAAAACAGCCAAGCCTCTGCTAAATTACAGCTATCTGATTGCTGATGATACATAAGTGCATTCAAGTGCTATGTTACAAACGTTCCCGATTTAAAAAAAAAAGAAAGTTTCCCCAAAATGTTGAGCAGCACAACTGATTTCCCAGGATCATAATCTAAGCAATGTGTCTTGAGTTGGGCGCAGCATAATTCGAATGATTCTGAAGCTCAGTGGACCCCAAGCGGCGTCCTGATGCCCCCCTCCGTTTTGCCTGGTCCGGCCCCCTCCCGCTTAGTTCTTTCTTCACCCACATAGCACCCCCACATCTCGTGTTACTACCCCCATTGTAATGACCACCTCATTCGCCACACCCTATTCGCTTGTCTGACTCACCCCACCCTCCCATCACCTCGTGTAACGTCCCCCCTCCCACGCCGATCACAGCAACATTGCTGGTACACCCGCAACCCTGCCCATGCTTATTTCTGCCACCCACCTACGCGCACACGAGCATCTGCCGACCAGACCCAGCATGGGGTCTCCTTCTTTCTTCCCCCTTCCAGCACACCACCATGAGCCCCTCTATGCCACCCCGTAGTTACACCGCACTTCTGTTGCCGGCTGCTAGCCCCTTACTATCCACCTTCCCCACCGATCCTACTACCGTCCCACCATCCACTGCCCCCACAGGCCGACAATCATCCACCTCCCCTCCCGCCCCACTCTTATCATCCAACACCCCGACACAACTATTCGCACCAGTCTATATGACGCGAAAAACCCTGTAAACCCTCCCGCCCATCTTATTAGCCGTGGACGTCAACATATTCGCACCCCACAGATGCACACCAAACCACCACCCAGCGTGCCCCCAACCCGTCGGTAAGCACTACGCACGGACTACACAAACAGATGTAACTCACCAATAGTCCATCGAAAGCAAGTATATTTCTACAAACCCAAATATACATGCACAACCAACGCCTACAAACACCAACCAGAAGTACTCACCATGGATAAAAAACAATGATACACCACACAAACAACACAAACAAATAGAAGCTCGAATGTAATTGACACACCCCAACCCTCCCCTGAGGCCCCACAAACTGTACCTCCGGCCCCAGTGCCCCACTACCCTCTGTAAGTCCCCACCCCCCACCCCCCCCCCCCAACCCCCACCCCCCATCGCCAGTGCTTCCCTTAACCCCACAGAACCCCCCCCCACCTGCTCGCCACCCCCCCCTACCCCCCCCCTGCCTGTCCACACCACCGACCTCCCACCGTCGTCTCAACACTGCCCACAACTCCCGCCGCCCCCCTAGAACATGACTGTCAACCACCCCACTACACCACCCCCAACCCCCTTACCCCCACTTGCCCACCCCCACCACACATGCACCCGTCCCCCCTACCGCTCGCCCCCCCCCCCACTCGACCTTGCCCGACCCCCCACCGTTGCCCACATCCCCGCGCTCCCCCGTATGACACGACGATGTCGTCCCCCGCAGACCCAGAATGCTTTCCACTTGCACATCGCACCCTACCATGCATCCCTCCCCAACCCCAGCGACGCAGGAACAAGACCATGGTCGAAAAACCAAAATAACGCCCTTCGCGTACACAAAGCCCGAACACACCACAGTATTTAAGAAGGGCCTGTCTTCTGGGTTCAGCTGGGTTCAGGATCTCACCATAGATTCATCACGGTATTTTAGGAATCTAAACTGTTCAGATGCGGCATATTCACACACTTCCAAAATGAAGACAGTTATTAACCGCACCCTGGACTCTCCTTTTAACACAGGAACTCCAGAAGGACTAAAAAGGTGAAGTGCAAACACCAGTCAGCATGCTGGCTTTTGTTGGACTCTTAACTGTGGGGTGAAACTTTCTCTCATTTGGAGCGGAGTCATTTCTGCTGTCCTCCGCATGACTCCGACTCTGTCTGTCTGTCCGAGGCGTATAGACTCAGTGCTAATTAAGGTATTTCCCAGCAACTATAACTCCTGTTTTGGGAGGGAATAACTGCAGGACTTGTTTGGCATTTTGCATGAGTACTACACTGCCATGTATTTTACAGGCAATATCATAATATTGTATGTACAGTGGGTACGGAAAGTATTCAGACCCCCTTAAATTTTTCACTCTTTGTTATATTGCAGCCATTTGCTAAAATAATATAAGTTAATTTTTTTTCCTCATTAATACACACAGCACCCCATATTGACAGAAAAAAAAAAAACAGAATTGACATTTTTGCAGATTTATTAAAAAAAAAAAAAAAAAAAAAAAAAAATCACCATGAGATCCTAACGCTATTCAGACACTTTGCGGTGACGGCTCAGTATATGTTACATCAAGGTGACTGATACACAGCTTGAAACTATCGATCATCATTGAGAATAGAGCATACACCCAGCAAAATTTGAGTCACAGCATGTGTCTTGACTCCTATGTACAGATGGACATAGAGCTAGGAAGACCACCACACCTGTCTATATAAGACCTTACATTTCACAGTGCATGTCAGAGCAAATGAGTATCATGAGGTCAAAGGAACTGCCTGATGAGCTCAGAGACATAATTGTGGCAAGGCACAGATCTGGCCGAGGTTACAAAAAAAAAATTCTGCTGCACTTAAGGTTCTTAAGAGCACAGTGGCCTCCATAATCCATAAATCGAAGACGTTTGGGACGACCAGAACCCAAAAACCCCTTCCTAGAGATGGCCGTCCGGCCAAACTGAGCTATCGGGGGAGACGAGCCTTGGTGAGAGAGGTGAAGTAGAACCCAAAGATCACTGTGGCTGAGCTCCAGAGATGCAGTGGGAGAATGGGAGAAAAGTATGTAGAAAGTCAACCCAAATCACTAGACAGCCTCCACCCAAGTCGGCAAGCGTTTTAACTGGCAAGAACACACAACACCAAGATGGGGCCCGCGACGGAACGCCTCTCCGCAGTACACGAAAAACCCACTGAAAGCACCGCATGGAAGTTGCTACAAAAAAACCCTGAAGGATTCTCTGGCCTGATGAGACCAAGATAGAAACTTTTGGCCTTAATTCTAAGCGTTATGTGTGGAGAAAACCAGGCACTGCACATCACCTGTCCAAATGAACCAAGGACCCAAAAACAGTTAAAGACCAAAAATGGTGGTGGGCGACAAGGCCGCATCATGCTGTGGGGGTGTTTTTCAGCTGCAACAACGCGGACGAGCACACAAAAAGAACTGAGTTTTGACAAAATACGAAAGGGAAAAAGATGACCCTGCGGCCAAGTCCCGGAGTATCCTGGCCACGACAAAACTTCTCTAAGGAAAGTCGACTCAGGACAACATCAGACGGGCAGAAAGGTTATACCTTCCAACACGACAATGCCCCTAGCAAACAGCTAAATAACGAAGGCGTGGTTCACAACAAACATCATGTGACGGTTCTACATTAATGAGAGGGAAAAAAAATGTGTAAATTAAAATGAACTTTAACAAATGGCTCAGCACACTCAACACACAAGAGTTAAATTTAAGGGAGGCTCTGAATAACTTCCGTACCCCCCACCACACCCCAAAAAGGAACCACCACTTAAACTTATTTAAACCATTTGAAATATCATTGCAGCAATTTGTGTAAACCTATGTAAGTATTGGTTTTCTCTGAAATGTAAACCACCAGCCACCCCACCCTGACAAGAAAAAACACAGATTGTTGCCATTTTGCAGATTATTAAAAAAGAAAAAACGAAATACAATGGTCTAAGTCTTGTCAGACCCTAAGTAGCTAACAAGTATTGAAAGTAAGAAAAGCACCCTATATTGATGTCTAACAGCACCATGAGTGTCCTATTTTGGAACAAAGACCTGCAACAAAAGTTTCACCACATGGAGATTGACGGGACGGATCCTCTGCTATTCCTCCTTGCAGGTCCTCTCCAGTTCTGTCAGGTTGGATGTTAAACGTTGGTGGACAGCCATTTTTAGTTCTCTCCAGAGATGCTCAATTGGGTTTAAGTCAGGCGCACATGTTTATATGGAACTGGGCCATCACAAGAACAGATCACGAAGTGTGATGTGAAGACCACTCATGTATATATTTAAGACACTGCTGCTTGCATAAAGTAGGGCTAATTGGATTCTTGGAAGGTAAAACTTCAGAAGACACCAGCATCTGAGAGTCCGCACACCTGACAGCAACTTCCATGAAGAGAGCAAGGTTCTGTTTCGAATCCACAGAAGACCATATCAATGTACTTGGCCGCATTAATTCGTCCTCGATTGCAACTAGTTGTCCTGTCCCTGCAGCTGAAAAACACTCCCACAGCATGAAGCTGCCACCACCATGCTTCATCGTTGGGATGGTATTGGGCAGGTGATGAGCGGTGCTTGGTTTCCTCCAGACATAACATTTAGAATTGAGGCCAAACGGTTCAATCTTAGTTTCATCAGACCAGAGAATCTTGTTTCTAACCATCTTGGAGTCCTTCAGGTGTATTTTAGCAAACTCCATGCAGGCTTTCATGTGTTTTGCACTGAGGAGAGGCTTCCGTCAGGCCACTCTACCATAAAGCCCCGACTGGTGGAGAGCTGCAGTAAAGAGAAATAGGTGCGATTACACCACAACCTTTGCGCCACATCATCCCCCGAGCTGCCCATCTCTGGAGCTCCAGAACACAGTGCAGTCTTTGGGATTCTTCATTGAACCTCCTCCACAACAGGTCCTTCCCCTCACACCCCGTAGCTCCAGTTGGCCGGCATAGGCCCAGCTATAAGACGGGTTATGGTCGATCACAAACACTCCCCCTTTAGGATGCCATATGAGGAACCCGGCCACACTGTGCCTACCTTAGAAGAACCTTACACACACGTAGCACAAGCAGAAATTTTTTTGTAATCTTGGCCATATCTGTGCCTTGCCACAAGTCTGTCTCTGAGCTCTTCAGGCAGTTCTTTGACCTCATGATTCTCATTTGCTCTGACATGCACTGTGAGCAGTAAGGTCTTATATAGACAGGTGTGTGCTTTCCTAATCAAGTCCAATCAGTATAATCAAACACAGCGGGACTCAAATGAAAGTGTAGAACCATCTCAAAGATGATCAGAAGAAACGGACAGCACCCGAGTTAAAAGCTCAGAGAGGAAAAAGCAAAGGGTCGACTATTTAGACAAGTGAATTTCAGTTTTCTTTGTACCCCAAAAAAAAAAAAATCTGCACACACAAAAATAATTGTCAACATTCTGTGTGATTTCATAGATCACTAAATAGGACGTTGCTGTGTGTACATTGTTAATGAGGAAAAAAAACTAACTGTAAAAAAAAACAAAGCATTTATAAGCAAATGGCAGCAATATAACACAGAACCCCAAGTGAAAAGTTTAAGGGGTCTAATACTATCCGTAACACAACTGTATGTACATTAACTGACAAGTACCACTGATGAAACTACACAAATATTGTAGAAACTAATGTTGACGTAAAGTGGATTTGCCAACGAATTGTATCGTGAAAAGTGATATACACAAAGAAACTGAATTGAAAATAAAAATGTCAAAAACAACTCTAAGAAGGTGACTTGGTGTCGACAACTCACTGATAACACTAAATGTTATAAGAAAAACAAGGTTGAACACACTTTGATAGTAGTAATAGTCATTTACGAACAAATACTAAATGTAGTTTACGTAAAAACGTCGTACTATAACCTAAAAAAATGCCAGTTCTGACAGATTTGTTCTTGGCTTGATCGTACAATTTTGTGCAAAACGTAAATATTTATTGTGCACATTTCTGTAAGTTTTCCTGTCGGTTATCATCTTTTTGTCTAATTAATGGAATCAGTTGATGCACTGCAAGAAATGGGTCACTGACAATAGCAAAAAAAAAGTTTAAAACAAAAAATCTGGAACACAACATATATTTCAGTGAATCTTTCTGCAAGGTACATCAATAGGTGGCAACAAATGGCTGTCTTTATGAGTGAGTAATGAATTCATTCAACTGATTGTTTTCAAAAACACATTTGTTTAGGAAGGAATCCTTTGTAAGTGAGTCATTGAATCATTCATTTAACTGGTCCATTCAAAAACTCTGATTCCCTCAGGAACAATTAGACAAGTGTGACTATCAGTAAGACATTAAACCATTAAAGTTGGGGTCTAATGCTATTTCATGCATTCTGAGTTATTTTCACTGTTAGATTGTTGGATTCTCATGCTAAACAATGGACCAAAACAATTACACCTTTGACTACAGTGTAACAGTAGTGAGCATACATCATTGTGTAACAGGAGTAAATTTGCGTGTACCCACAATACCACTCCAAACACACAGCCATTCAGTCTAAATGACTGGCAAACAAAGTGAGTACACCCCTAAGTGAAATAAGTAATAACTCTGTCTTATCCGAATTTAATTGGAGAAAATTAATTGGAAATCAATCCAATCTTTTACATTACACACTCTGTTAGCTTAGATCATTTAGAAGTTTCATCTGGTCTTGTTGAGATATATAGTTGAGTATCATCGGCTAACAGGGAAAACTAATCCGTATTTTTCAAATAATATACCAAGGGGCAACATGTACTATCGAAACTAGCAGAGGGACCTAGACAAGATCCTTGTGGCACTTCATATTTTACTGGTGTTATTTGAGATGACTCCCCATTTAAATAAAGAAAGTGGTAGCGATTGGACAGGTTGGATCTAAATCATCTTAAAGCCTGCCATTGAATACCCGTTTATTTTTGTAATCGATCTATGAGAATGTCAGGATCTATAGTGTCGAACACAAAGCACACTCCAGCACCACGTAAACATAGCAAGAGAATAAACAGCCTAGTGGATGACATGACGCAGAAAGCAAGTCAAAGTTTGAAAAATTTTAAACAAGTGCAGTTACTGTGCAATATGGTAGGGGCCTGAAACAATGAAAAGTGCAAATTCTTAATAGAGTCATTTTTGTTTGACCAGGAAAAGGAGCACAATGAAGCAGACACAACAATTTTACTAAAAACTTCCATACGAAACAATAAAAGGAAGGAAAAACAAAATAAAATGAAGACTCCTGAGCAATGACAGCAGACCCATCACACCCCATGTATCCACCCAATCATGCAAGCAAGCATGGCCAAGCACTCATACGTCTATATGTTTCCCAAAACAAACAACACTCGGGAAATATGCTAGCAACTGACACAGCACAAGTGCAACACAACAAGACTTCTTGGCAGTTGACCATGGCGACGCAGCACTGATTCTGAAGTAGGCCACTGATAGCATCTGTTCAACACTGTATGGTCTTGGCCACACACGCAGGCATAAACCGACAGCATCAGTTTCAGGTAATTGGACACAATCATCGTCTTCACGAGCTACGCAACCCAAAGTTCTGGTATGTAGGCACCCAATCAAACCCAACTATTGTCAAGACCTCACGCGACAAGTGAATTGACTGCCCACTGAGGTGCCAACATGATGTGACAACATTCACAAGGACCAGTTGAGAGAGCATCGCACTCAGAGCAGATAACACCAAATTTAACAAACTGCTACCCCATATCAAACCTGAGACCTTGTAAACACTAATAGGCACATGACCCAGGAGGAGAAAATGGCATAGTTCGGGCCCAAAATTGTGGAACAATTGAATTCAACTTGAGGGAGTAGTTACTCACTTTATAGGTGGCCAGGGTTTAGAAATTAATGGCCACTGATAGTGTTGACGTTAATTTGAAAAGAAGGACAGCAATTTACACTGTATACAAGCGTACACTCACTACTTTAATTGTAGCAAAGTTGTAATTCCTCAGTGTTGCACATGAAAAGGTATGTACAAAATATTATACAAAAATGCTGAGGGGATGTAATAACTTACTCGATTAGGAAGATCCTGTATAGTATTAAATAATATATATATATTTATAATATATATAATTATCTTTGGAAATTGAGTAAAGTCTGTGACCAAATACACTCCTACCGGGTTTGTCAAAAATAAGTTCGAAAAGGTTTTTTGACAAGCATGGCCTTCATGATGTCAGAAGTGGAATCATGTATAGGCATTCTAACAGGAAGAGGAATGCACACACAAACAGAGACAAGAGCAGTAGAGCGCGTCCCTCAATATGCTTACATTCAGGGACGGAAGTCGTCGAAGTGCTGCAAAGGACTGACACGAGAAGAAGGTCTCCAAATACAGGTGTGTTTTTGGATGTGAAGGGAAAGCCAAAAATTGTTCAAGCTTCAAAGAAGACCGTCGTTAAAGGAATAGTAGGATGCAGATTTGTTTGTCAGGACGATTGCCGCATGTGTGTTTGATAATAATCCTGTCATTTTGTGTGATAATGTTTTATAAAACAAAAGGCCACCAGAAATCACCGCTGGATTTGCAACATAATTGATAATGAAAGATAGGACAAGTCCAGGCATCCCAGTTATAAAAGATCTACAGTCATGAGTCAGAACCTCAGGATGCAAGTAAAACTGCATACAATTTCTGTGTTTTGTTGGCTATACGTGCGCAAGTGCTAGCAACTCTTTAGCTCCACCCACGGCACACCTCCAGGATCTCGGCTCTTTTCAGAAAGAATCGTGAAGATATATCTTCCTTTTATAAATCTGATAAAAATAAAGACTCTTCGGATGCAGTACAAATAGGATGCAATACTATTACATAGGTACTCAGGATTAACATGACATTGGTGAAACTGTGTGTGTTATGTCCCCTTTAATCTAACCGATTTGTTCAAAAGCACTAACTGATGCAAAAACACAACAAACAAGTGACTGTCTTTATGAGTGATTCATTGAATCATTCATTCAACTGATTTCTTTCAAAAACAGATTTGTTTATAAAGAAAACCAGGTCTTTGTGAGTCATCAAATAATTAATTCAATCAACTTGTGCAAAAACACTAATTAATTCAAAAACAAAACAAGTGACTGTCTTTCTCGCGTGCAACCCTCCACTGCGTAATCCTCTCCCCCCATCTGTTCAACAACCCAAGGCGTCATACAGCACAGCTCTGCCTGTAGTTTCTTTTTTATTCCTTCGTATTGGCACCCATTGTTTCCATTGCAGACAGCACCCAAACATAACCACCACCAGTCCATAGACAACCGATGTCTCCCCACACCATCGCTACTCACTAAGCCGCTGTTTATTAAACTGTGTATAAACCAATATCAGACTCACAATCATTCTAGAATGGCTGTGATCAAGGTAATGGTTTATGATCACTCCTTGTAATATAGAGCCCACAGGTGCTGTGTTGTGTGTATCACTCCTGTTTTCTAAAGGACGTGAGTCTTATATAACCTAATAAGCAGACTGAGGGCAAACAAGTCTGTATTTGCTAGATGGAAGCCAAGAGAGAAAATAAATACTTTCCGTCTCTTCATGGTTCTTTAAAGTGTACATTATGTAGTGTACAGTGAGCGATGGTCAAACCTCAGACTGAGACAACACTGGGTAAGACTGTAAACAGGCAGTACAAGGCCGACCAAATAAGCATGCCGCTTAATGTGGTCATATGAGGTACAATTTGATTCCCCAGCCAAACACAGAGCCAGAGAAGAGACACGGGAAGTGCCACGAGACTTCCAGAAGGTGTGACATCATTGCGGGTCTGTTCAGTAAAATCACCCAGCAGAACATTTAACCATTGAACGTCTCATTTGTGACTATTTTTGCTTCTCCAAATTAATTCAGGAAAAATGTATTAGACAATGCTAAATTCTACTTGTTCATTCGGACACTTTTTAAAGGGAATATTTAAGGGAACATTCATGGTATGCATGGTGGTGGTACATTACAAAACTGAGGTGAGTGATTGGATACCAACAGAAAGGCTATAGACTAAACATCAAGTGTCATGTGAAGGCATGTGCATGTAATGCATTGATTAAAAAGCTTGCCACCATTTGAATAAACAGTAACATTGTTTTTTTACAAACCATATTTCTCCCATGTTGAACAAGTAGCTATTAGCAGCACTACATTAATATTACAACAGAACTGTATTTTCTATCCCCTTACCCTAACCTAACCTACCTCTAAACCTACCCCTCACACAAATCTTTCAGCATTTTTAGATTTTCAAAAACGTCATTCTCTATGATTTATAAGCTGTAAGATGTTATCACAAAAAAAAAAACAAGAGTCCCCACAACGGTCACAAAAACATTACCTGGGAAATTAAAACAACAAACCATAAGTAGGGACATAATCAAGGTACCAATAAAACAACAAACACACAACACCTCACAAAACAACACCCTATCAATCGTAAGCTTTAATTGCAAATAAAACATTTATCTAATTTAAATATGATATTTAATGGCCATATAAATTGAGACATGATAATTGGGCCATTTTTTTCCCAGTAATCTCAATGCCAAAAAGTGTCGCCAATGCAACACCTAATTAAATATATAGTAAAATACTGATACTTTGTACTTACTTAACGTTTTGAAGTACATGTGCCTGTTATATCTTGAAGCACAAAAGCGAAATGAATGAAAAAAAAAAATCATTGAAAATGTAATAGTTGTTATTCTGTCCCTTCCTTCATAAAAGAAATAGCAGATTATTTCTTCCATGACAAAATCTATGATGCAATCTCCACAGTTCTGCAAAGGCTGTTTCTGTACTCTCTTTTTCTCTCTCTGTCTTTGAACATTGCTCTACATTTAGAAAGCCCCTCACAAACTTAATGACGCTAAATTATTGTCTCCAGGTCTTTAAGAAGACCCTAGACCACCACAATTATGTAATGAGTGTAGAAACTAAAAATCTTTAGCCGCAAGAGTTCTTCATCCCTTAATCATGGTTGAAAGGTATACAGGCCTCAATTTGTAAGGAGACAGATGACCGATGACTCACTCTAATCACAGTACATGGACGTCAGAGGTGGACTTTGACTTGTTAAGTTCTTATAAGGACACTCATGAGAGAACATTTCTCCATTCCCTCCCTTTTTTAAAAAGGACCCACCAAACTCAACAAATTCACATTTAGTCTTACACAAACTTAAAGCTGTAATGGAAATAGCATCAGTGGGGAAATCATCGCCCCTATTACTCAAAACTAGGTTATCATTATGACAAATATTTAAGATCACCGCAATGATAGATATGTAATTGACCATCCTCCGGGTGATCAACGTGGAGTCAACTTCAGAACGTTAATTTACACTGAGCTAAGGGAACATACCTTTGTCTACTGTACAAATCTACCCAGAGAATCATGTAGCATAAACCACCTGATTCATTAAGTGAACTCCAAAGTATGACGCAACCACAAAATGAACAAAAAGTCAGGTGCATAACAGTAAGACTTGAGTTAACGACATAAAAACACTTAAATAGTTAACATAACTACATAAACAACTTACAACTGGTCTACATACACATACACATACACACACACACACACACACCATACCGCCTTGGACTCTAGAAAAAGGTACGCTTACGCAAGTAAAGAGGAGAGAAAATAAGAATAAAATTATGGAACCATTTGCGTATTCAGCAGATCTACACCTGAGGGAAAAATCAGATTCTTAGTTCAAACACACCACCACCGTGGATGGTGTACAAAACGGCATGCAAATGACGACCGAATGTGTATCAATTCATAAGCATAAGTTAGATCAATTGCATGTCCTCCGCTCTGTCTGACCAGACCGAGACCCCCTTGATGCCAGTCAAAAAGTCTCAAAGCTTGCTCCATTCCTGCCATGCCCAGTTGGTTGAATGAACCACAAAAAGAAACACACCAACCGTTTGACCCCGTCAGGAAATCTTGTACGATGAACTAGGCAAAAGTCACGGCGGAAGGCCCTGGCACACACTCATAGAAGATGTCCATGGAGCAAGTCTGTGAAAATCAACAGTCTTCTACACAACATAACAGACCCCCGGACCACTAGAGGCAAGGAAAAGCACCCAAGGTGTGAACCAGCTTAAGGATACGAAAAAAAAGAAGAAGAATTCCCGGGCCTCCTACACACAATATGGGAATCTGTCCAATGAGAATGGCTGACGCCCCAAGTGGGAGTTTTGAGATACTGGGGTGTTTTTATGACCCTTTGTGTGAGGGCATGATAATTTGCAAATGGAACTTGAATTGAAATTACTAAAGATTCCCAGGACACTAATATATATTGCCTATGCACCAACATATAATATACAATCTTGTTTAGATCATCAGAAGGCAAATTCATAGATACAAACTGCGTAGGATTACATATAGGAAAGATGACAGGAATGAGTGTTTCCATCAGAAGCCTGCATAAAACAGTATACAATATACGAGGACAGTAACAACATACACAATGACCTGTAGTATATGTGTGTTCATTCAAAGAAAGTTTTCCTATGAATTAATTAGTAAAGCGATCCAATTCTAAATGGGGCACTGTGTATCTTTTTAATTCAAAGGCCAGTGATTTATCATCTATCAACTTAACATTAGTCGTAAAAGGAATATGGTTTCTACGCCAAAGGTTGATTGGGGTGCATGGTAAACAGCGGGCCTGTGTCTCGCAGACATCCTGGCGCACAGTCTTATTGGGTGAAGGAGGGTCTGTGACGGACTGTTAAATCTAATGAATAACGGATTATAAATCAACATGAAAACATGGGTGTTATTGATGGCCAGACGCACAAATCCCAACAGCGGATGTATTTTTTGCTACTCTTACTGTATGTCAGCATATTTGTGTCTATTTTTATTCAGACAAAATCCATCTAAAAACCAAGCTGATGATCAAAACAACTGATAACTCCATTAACGGACTACTGAGCAATACCTGAAAGCACTCTGATGTCCAGCACTGTTCTCGAATTCAGTTACTGACAAAATCAGCAGCTGTGCCAATGTTAAGACAAGCAATCGGCTCAGGAGAACTGCACTGTGCCTCAGGGCTTGAGATGACATGTAGAAGTTAAGACTCGAGATGTGCTGATAAGTAAACTTTTTTTTGCTTCCTTTTTACAGGAATCTTGTGAATCTTCTACTCAATTATCATTAAATGTACAGATGGAAATCAGCTCTTATCCGCTGATTGTGTCAACTTTTCATATTGCATCCAATTTTAAGGAATTTTACAAGAACATTCTTCTTGGTGATGCTTAAAATGACACAACTCAAATTCAAATCTCTTAGATTCTTCAGACATAAAGCCTTAGAAATAGAGTTAACGCAAAATAGGATGATTCCACACATACCGCACTTTTTTGCCTTCATTTTTTCAGGAAGAGAAATACCGTAAATACAATTAACAAAGAATATCCGTTCACCTTTGAGAAGAATGCAGACAGTTGGTTTGTGCCAGATTTGATTTTTAAATTATCGGAGAATGGCAAAAAATCTATTCATAGTTCAAAACAGTGCTGGAAATACCTGGCTGATAAGAGTTTCTCACGATTGCTATGTAGCAAGGGAAAAAAACTACTGAATTGAGATGTATTGCTAACCGGATTAACCTCACCATGAAAACATGCAGCTAAAGTATATTTACCAATATTTCTAAAAAGAGCATCTTTTAGTCAGGAAAACATAACGGAGGCAAAAAGATACGGAAATTAGGAAGACTCCATCATAAAACAAGTTGCTTCTGGCCAAAATTGAGTCCACTAATCCAATAATCAAACACTTTCTTCCGTGAAAAAGTCATCTTAATTAGAAGAGAAAACATAGCATTAAATAATAGTAATTATAAATTTGTTCCATACAAACACCCAGCTTTTCACTTCATAAGATGTTAATTGACGGACTGGAGTCGAGTGGATTACTTGTAGATTATTGTGATGTTTTTATCAGTTGTTTGAACTCTCATTTATGGAACCCCCATTTTCCCCCCCCCCCACCACAAACGCAGAGGATCCATTGGTGAGCAGGTGATGTAATGCTACATTTCTCCAAATCTGTTTTGATGACAAGAAAAACGAACAAACACGCCTTTACATTAGTACTATGGCCTGAGGGTGAGTAATTTTTCAGCAAATTTTATCAAAAATGTTTAGAAAGTGAAAAACTAATTGTCATTGAAAAAAAAATTTGTCAGATATTCAAAGAGTACAATAAATTAAGTCCACCATAGAGAAAGAACAATCAGAATCAAGACTAATAAGGAAACTATTTGCACATATATTATTTGTTTTGTTTGTTAGAGATCCCAGATGGCTAATGGCACCCATATTGTCATAAATACCCTGATATTTACTGTTAATGGGGTAAGGCTCTTTACACAAATGGCTTCCATTGAAGAAAGTGCTCTTGTTGTTTATTCTCTCTCTCAGACCCATATTCTGTTTTGCAGCTCATTTGTTTGAGTAAGTGCTTTAAATGTTGATGTAAAAAAAAAACAGCTTTCAAAATAAAAGACATGAAATGGCACAATATTGTACTGTACTGTACAAGGTTCTTCCTTTTCATATGCACTGATTTATGAACATAAATTATGAGCTAATGGCTGCATGTTACAGATAAATATACATTAATGAATGCATAGAGACCGCACAGCATTAACAGGTTAATAGATAAAGTGCTTGTTTCAATTAAGACAAGCAAACTGATTTTCAACTGATATTCAGCAGCGAATATCGTGCCAAATAATATGTAAGAATCTGCCACTGAAACCCATATTAATTCATCAAAAATCTGGATATGAGGACATATCCCTCTCAATATATATAGTGATAATGGACATTTACTATGGTAAAGTAGTACTCAAGTACTAAAAATACCATTGCATTACCATTATAGGTATTTACAGGTACATGGTTCTTTCATGGTCATTTTTATAGTAATACCAAACTTTTGACTTTATTTTCACAAGAGAATAAGGAAACTATGTAAACAAGCTATACTCATTAACAAGAGTTGTTAACAGGAACTGCTCTCACACACAGTAAAACCGCAGGGGTGGCTCTGTTTCTTGTCTTACTGCAATTTGGATCTTTTTCCCCAACATACCAGACACATTACGCTGACCAGGCATGATATAACTTCCATGCACAGCTTGTGTAAGAGCATTTGCTGCAAAAAATAAATAAATAAAACATAAATAATAAATAAATACACACCAGTTTGAAACAGCAGCTGCAGTCCAAAACCTCTTATTAATACTCCATATTCCATAACTTATACAAATGTTCTTGTGACAATATAATCTGCTTGCAGAAAATGCATAAAACCAAGCTTGATTCACAAAAAGAAAATTTCCTGTGACGGTCACACAACAGAAGAACAGAGAATATAAGCATTATATTTAACAAAATAATAAACAATATTCATAAATAAAAACGTGCATGCCAAAAAAGAAACATCCACCACAAAAAACATGCCGTCAAACATAGTAGTATTCATCACATCTGCAGTGAATGGTGCAAATACAGAATGAGAGTCTCACGCAGCTGATAAAAACTTCACAGTGATCCACAAGTAATCCATGAGACCTCTATCCATAATATTTCTTTCTCCACTGAAAAAGTCACCTTGCCTGAATCAGGAGAGAAACATGCACAGATGAAGCACAGTTTACAAGCAAAAACAGTTCTAAACAAATATGTCAGTGAATTTTGATGTGAAATGGCAACAGGAACTGGAGGAAGTATTACTATGCATAATGGACTTAAGAAACAGTCCAGAAGAAACAGTTTAAAGTTAAAATGCAGTAATGATATATCTTGCAAAAATATAGATTTTTGCTTCACAAGATTCTATATTTTGTTTAAAAAACTTTGGTTTGGATTTTTTTTTATTGGTGATGTTTTATCAGTTGTTTGGACTCTCAGTCATTCATAGATAGGCAAACCATTCATGCAGAGGAAAATTCCTCCACCAACAAATTTCTTTCCATTCTGTTGGTGAGCAAGATGCATAGCCGCTTCTAAAATTTACTCAACAATCCTTGACAATACATTTTCAGCAAATTTTCATTTTTGGGTGAACTATTCCTTTAATTCACACTGCAACAAAGAAATTACAAATATTAAAACCAAATTCAGTCATGCACTGTGGCATCTAAACACATAAATCTCTAATAATAACTATTATCGGCTGATAATAAACTGGCATGAACAGTTTGTACCAAGACACTTCCTGTGAGGTCCGAAAGAGTCAGTCATTTTCTCCTCTGCATTTAACAAAATAACAACTTATGACAATGTATGCCAAGATATCCACCAAAACACATGCTCGCACTGTGTATTCAGCCTTTATCTTTTCTCTACACAAATGATGCTAAAATGTTTGTGATTTCCTGTCTATATTTATGTTCACAACAGTAGTCTATTACTCATCCTATCCAACAGCATCATGTTTAAACTGCAGCATGGGGACTAAAACGTGCAACTCAGTGACAAAATCAACCAAAGGCTTTATTTGTACTAAAGGAATTTATGAGTGTTAATTATGGTGCTACACTGCACAAAAACTAATGGATGCTAGCCAATACTAGCAGACACATCTTTCTCCACTTTGGGTCAAGTATTGATCTGTAATGATGGGATCCTAACACCTCTATTAGTCTTGCTTTATGTGCAGGGTTTTGGTATTGTTGGCCTGGTTGTGTGCTTATGTCTGTTGGTGTCTGGTCCTGACCCTTTGGTCTGGTCTTGGTATGTTCAGATGTCAGTCTTACCTGTAGTATTTTCTGTTTGAGCATATGACGGATTGAAATTTGTTTGCCACGTGCCCTTCTGTCTTGTTGTTTGTGTGAGCACATGGCTTCTGTCATGTTTGTTTTTGTTTGTTTGTGTGTCATGTGCTCTTTTGTCAGCCTCTCCTTTTGCAGTATTGCCAGGGTCGCCGTTTTTCGCAATTGGGCTATTTTGAAAATGCAGTTGCAGGAAAATTACAGAGCCGCCGCAAGTTGTGTTTTTTAGTTGCAGGTTACTTTTTTATACTGCTGCCACCAAAAGTTTATCTGTAGAAACTGGGATAATTTTCATTCCTTTTGAGTGGATTTTGAGTAGACGTTTGAGTCGGCTTTGGGCTGGACATTTTTCTGAGACCTGACAACCCCACACCCTGATTACCTCATTGTTAGTTAATTTGCCCCACCAGTTCTCCATCTTTACCCTTCTCATTTCTTTCCCTGTTTATTCTCCCTGTGTGTTCTGTCCAGTTCATTGTGGGTGTTTCTCCCTGTTAGGTGTTTGCCTGTTCCTGTCAGTAGTGATGGGAGAAACAAAACTTTTAGATTCAAAATGATTCACTTTTCCGAAGCACTCGAAACACCACACACTGGTGACACTTGTTGGTCAAAACTGTGTAAATGCAACTTAAACCCAGCTCATACATGCATAAAAACACCTGTAACAAACCAATTGCAAATGTTTAATTTTAAAGAGCAACATATTAAATGCAATTAACAAATCTAATACAATTGTATAATATGTGATTGTGTAATATGTCTGTATAATAAAAAGTGTCTGTATAATATGTCTTATTAGGCTATATTAACTTGTAGAGTTTATTTTGTTTGCTTTATAGACAGCTTGATTAATCAGGCCAATAAGAGAATAATAAAACATTTTTTTCTTTTACTTATATAGATGTCTACAAACTGATTCGAGATCAGGTAAAAACCACATAAACAGTGGTCCATGGGTTCACAAAGATCGCCAGCTAGCAGCGAACCCCTGAACGTTTGAAACATTTATGACGTAACAAAACCCTTGTCTCACTCCTCACTTGATACTTTGCTCTGTCGACCGCCTATAGTTTCTGCTTTTTAATTTTCACTAGTATATTTCATTTCACCCTAAAGCATTTCGAGAGTTTGCAACCTTTTTTTCTACAATGGATTTCATAACACGTTCACTTGTTAATAATTAATGTTTCTATATTTAAAAAAAATTAAATATCGATATAATATTTTATTCAATAACAGTTTTTTTCATAAATTAATTCAATAATTGTTCTCTTTATTTATTGTCATTAATGGTGTGTGACATGTGACTAAAGATAATTTTACATGTGAATAAAAAGATGAACTTACAAAAACCCTTCTGTAAAATGTTTTCAGCCACCCCTGTCTTCATCTAGTGGCTGTATTCCTCAGAAACCCATACATAAAGCCTTTGTCTTGCCTTGCCTATAGTTTAGAACAGGGTTCTTCAAATCTTGCCCTAGAGGGCCAATGCACTGCAGAGTTTAGCTCCAACCCCGATCAAACTAACCTACCTGTGATTTTCCTATTAATGATCCTGAAGACATTGATTAGCATGCTCAGGTGTATTTGATTAGGGTTAGAGCTAAACTCTGCAGGAAAGTGGATCTTGTGGGCCAGATTTGAGGATCCCTGGTTTAGAATATATATTGGATATGGCCCACCATGTTTTTCAGATATTTCAGTTACTATATTGATTTTCATACTATAATAATTGTTATTAGTATTACCATGATTTTATATTTATTTCAGTCATATCAGCAACTGTTTTAATAAAGCATTAAATACATTTTATAGCCTACACTCTCAGAAAATAAAGGCACAGAAGGTACACTTTTGTACATTTTAGGTACAATATGGACCTTAAAGTGTCATATGATGCCATTTTAAAGATCATTATTTTGTGTATTTGGTGTAACAGAATATGTTGACATGCTTTAATGTAAAAAAACCACATTATTTTTCAAATACTGTACATTATTGTAGGCCCTCTATGCCCCGCCTCTCTCAAACACGTCGTTTTCAACAAAGACTCCTCCTTCTGACAAGCACAGTCTGCTCTGATTGGCCAGCTGACCCAGTGCATTGTGATTGGCCAAACACCGCAAGCACGCGTCGGATATGTAACGCCCCTTACCATAATCGCGAGCTTCAGCTTTCAAAGTTAATATCAAGACAGTTAATACTGTCGTTAGTTTTACCATCAGTTCAAGCCCGAACGGGGAACAGAGTTGAGTGACAGACACAGTGAGGAGCGTACACAAAGCAGCCCGCGGTTTTAAGCAGCTGAGTGCTCTGATTTCAGACAGGCAGTTCATTCCTGTAAGGTGACCATTGTTCCTCACACACACGACTGTTACTCTGCTGCTGTGCAAAAACTCCGCATTTGAACAGTCAATGTCGGCAAATATTTAAACTGATAACAAAACATACTTACAATCGCGCCAGATTGTCATAGCAAGGTCGGAAGTGACCCTTTTTTTTTTTTAGAAATAGCCTTTGTGCACAGCCAGCTTGTACTCTCTAGGTTAACAAACCTGTTCGAACATAAAATGAGTGTGCACAAATTCGACATCGGGTTGTGCTTGTTTTGTTGTAAACAATTCTACCAGTGATTCCTAAATGCGTCTACTTTCGGAGGGCCAAATAAAGTGTTTTTGCTTTCGCACTGAAATACACAGCTTCTCCCTGACATGCTGCATCAACACTGCTGCTGTTCTTGAAACCACGCCTTCTTTCTTTGCGTGAACATTTTGGGTGGCATTATGCTAATATTTCAACATAGTGAGGTAGACATGTTAGGACGTGTTAGAATGAGCCGTTTTAGCTAGGCGTGGTTGACTCTTAACTTTTATAAGAATATCTCTTTGGATTTGAGACTTTAGTCTTTTGCCACTTTAAGATCTTCTTTATGCACCAAGCGCTTGTAACCACTCCACAGAGAAAGGAAAACTTGAACTCGCATCATATGACCCCTTTAAGGCACCAATATGGACACGTTAGATAAAGGACACGTTGATTGATTGATGATGATTGATTGATGATTGCATTGATTGATGTTGATGGATGATGATTGATTGATTGATTCATTCATTCATTCACTCATTAATTCATTCATTGACCTGATAAATCTCTCCACACAGATTTCAGCATGGATGAATCAGATGGAAAGGGAAAACCCAGATGTTGTGTCCAGTATGATATATGGGCAAACTTATGAGAACAGGAACATTGCATTACTAAAGGTACTCCTGTATAGTGCATTTTGTTGTTTTTTTTACCTCCCATTTTGGGGTTATAATAAAATAATAGTATTTTTTTTTAAATATGTCTATATAGTTGTAAGTTGTTTTAGTTATGTATTTGAGCTAAAATCAGGTGAAGCTAAATTAAATTAAAATAAGAAATGAAATTGAAGTTTATTAAAGTTTAGAAAGTTTTTCTATATTTTTTTTTTATTCCAGTTAAAAAATGTTTTCAAGTAACGAAAATGGTTTTAATTTTAGTTATAGTTAACTATAATAACCCTGTTCCAAAAACTATTCATATGCACAAAAATGAGCCATTAAATGTAGCTATTAAACATTGTATTTACTAGGATCAAATAAAACCACACAACTTATTTAGGTTACATTTGCGCCCCTTAATAAAAGTTTTAAAGTGGTACCATGGTACAGTGATGGTGTCAAGTGTTAATATTCCAAGGTACTTGAAATAATGCTGTGGTATTACCATAGTACTTTCTTGTTCGTTTGTTTGCATCTGACATGCAGATCGGCTTAAACAGCACCACAACCACACCAAAAGCTAAGCTGTTTGGATGGGCTGTGGGATTCATGCCAGGGAATGGATCGCTCCAGCTTTCTGCCAGCATTTCGTTAAAGTGGTGAAACTTTGCCACAGTAAAGTTATTATGAATCATTTATTCATGATGATATACACCTGAAGTGTTATTCCCAGAAATATCACATCCATTATATATTACATTACAGGCCATTGTTTAGAATGTACTATCTGTAAATGCAATGCTACTCCAATTTTTAGGAATCCTGAACTATTTATATTTTCCTAAAAATGCTGTGTTATTTTTTCGTACTTATGAATAGATGTATGCAGAGCTCATCAATACTGATACTGCCATTATAATGGATGTAAAGCTCCTATTGTAGCTTAGTGACCCTAAGAGTTATATGGATACGGGCGTTTTTGTGTATTTTCGCCTAAATTTGACATACCCAAATTAAAATATTTACCCTACACACATACAAAAAATGGTGTCATTGTATAGAAAACCATTTGAACTACAAAATATGGTTGTAATTCTTCATAAATAACATTATATATGTTTTAAATATTACAATAAACACTAAAAAAACATAGGCGCTTTTTGATTTCTTTTCAGAATTTTTTTTTATAAGTCTGTTATTCAGGTTCTATTTGCTCCAGCTCTCTGCAACTTATATTGTTTGATTCCACTAGGTGCCAAGATGTGCCAGAAAAAGAGAATCTTTCAAATAACAGGAGTTATTGAATTATAACCGAAGGGAGTAAAAGTGTCCCTTTTTTGTGTCTAAAAAGTGTCTTTGTGCGTTCCTTTGCAAATACAGGTTTATAACTCATATTGCCCCCAGAATCCTATTTATCTTGTGCATCGCACTTTCTTGATTATTGACTAAATTTCATTTCATAAAGTTTAATTTTTATGTTTGTCTAAGTAGTAATATACAAAATGGCATTTTTTTTGTATTATACCAAATACCAAATTTTGTGTTTTATACAATCAGTTTTGTTTCTTTCAGGAGACACAAGACTCTATAAATTGTAAAATCCATGTGGTTTATTACAACCTAAAACAGAATCCACATCCTCCAGCTTTATATCATTCCATTTATGTAATAATTTTAGTTCCCTGTATCACCTGTGCTTCAGCATCCTACCTCTATCAGCATCCTGCCTGCCTCAGCATCAGCATCCTGCCTGGAGATCGCGAGCTGCGCCGCTAGCTCCGAGCTAACTGCTTCTGCCATGCTTCTGCCACCTTTAATATGCCACTAACATGTTGTAGATGCTATTTTTACATTTGTAAATTATTACAATTTAATTTTTGTCCTCACATAATCATTTTAACTATCTGTCTTTGTTCACTAGTGGTCGGGATTTCCAAGAACTGCTGTTCAGAAATCTATAATGGTCCGAGTGCTCTGTCTGAACAAGAGGCCAAAGCCGTCACTGAATTTTTGGGAATGCATCAAAACCAACTGCTCTGTTATCTCACCATCCACTCATATACGGTCAGCTGATCCTTGTCCCCTATGGACACCCGAACATCTCAGCACCCAATTACGATGAACTGGTAAGTAGAAGAACAAATGCTTTTAGGATCATTTAAGATTGTTAGCTTAGGATGAAATGCACACGTCTATCAATGTGTTTGCAGATGGAAGTAGGTCTTGCTGCGGCTAAAGCCATCGAAGCAGTTCATGGGAAGAGCTACAAAGTGGGTAGTTCCCCTGATGTGTTGTGTGGGTATGTTTAAAACAATGTATACTTGCATAATATGAAGACAGTCATTCCAACAGCCTAGAAGGATAGTTTTATTAATAAAGTCGTCTCCACTCATGGTGGCTGCCATTTTTGCAATGCCACTGGTAAGCAAAACTTCATTTGTGTGATGCTGTATTGATGTCAATCTGCATCAGTATCAAGTAGAGATGCAAAATATATCCGTACCATATGTGACCCTGGACCACAAAACTGAAATTGCTGAATAAATAAGCTTTCCATTGATGCATGGATTGTTAGGATAGGACAATATTTGGCTGAGATACAACTATTTGAAAATCTGGAATCTGAGGGTGCAAAAAAAAATCAAAATACTGAGAAAATCGCCTTTAAATTTGTCCAAAAGAAGTTCTTAGCAATGCTTATTACTAATCAAAAATTAAGTTTTGATATATTTACGGTAGGAAATTTACAAAATATCTTCATGGAATATGATCTTTACTTAATATCCTAATGATTTTTGGCATAAAAGAAAAAAATATAAGTTTGACCCATACAATGTTTTTTTGGCTATTGCTAAAAATATACCCAAGCGACTTAAGACTGGTTTTGTGGTCCAGGGTCACATATTAGTTATTGCCTGATAATGGAGATTTTTCATTTATAAGCATTAGTCGATATTGGATATTTAATTGTGCAAGATCATTTCGTTTTTTTTTTACATTTAGATTACTGTCATCTAGTGCCAACTCAAAGTTAATAAAAAAATTATACACTGTTATAAAACTTGATTTTAGTTTTTAGTGTGTTAAGTTTATTTAGAAAAAATAAATTGTATTGAATTTTAATATAGATAAATATTGGTACATCACAACAGTATAACATTATGAAAATAGTTATTTTAAATATAAAATATTTTATGAAAATATCCGTATTGGCCATGAAGCCCAAAATCACTATTGTATCACCCAGTCAGACATTTAAAAAAAAAAAATGAATGCAAGTTAATCACTTATGACAATGCTTTAATATTCTTTACAGATGCCAATTCTGGCTCGTCACGTGATTTTGCCAGACTCGTAGGGATCTCATACTCCTTTACCTTTGAGTTACGAGACGAAGGGCAGCACGGCTTCATTCTAACCGAAGATCAAATCCAGCCCACATGTGAAGAGGCTTACCAGGGTGCAATGTCCATCATAAACTACGTCCATGATAAGAATTTCAAAAGTGCAGCTATTACAGTTACAGCCACATTGTGGACAACACTGACAGCCTTATGGATATTTATTCTCAAAACTGTTTGTTGTTTTCTGTTATGCTTAAACAACAACAGTGTAACGAAAACCAATTGGTTTGATATTTTACTGTCTAGTGCAATAAAAATCAGACATTTGTACTATAAGTGTCAGTTATGTTTATTATTATTATAATAGGTTTATTGAATTAATAAACAAAACAATTAATAAACAGATAATTGAATTAACTATAATTGTTTAATTATTCATCATTGTTAATTTATTAAAATGAATAAAAAAAACATTAAATATTATATTATTAGTAAGAATAAGCTGTTTCATGATTTGGCGTTTTGTAATATTGCTCGCACCGTTCCCTTTGGCCAGCTGGTGGCAGTATATACACAGATATCACTGAAGATGGTTGCAGGCTTGTATAAACGGCTGTCAACATCAGCAACCTCAGATAAGATAAAACAATAAAGGCATAACTAAAGAAAAAGGGACAGAGAACCCCCAGTTTTACTTTGGCCTGCCCCGGGGGAAGGGAAGATCAGGCAAACATTCCGACAACTGCACAGAAGTTAAACGTATTCAAAGAATGAGGGATAGATCTCCTGCGTGTCAAGCTTATCCACCATACACACCAAGGACCTGTTCTCATACTGGAGCCCTCCTCTGTATCACTGACTGACTGGATGACAAGAGAACAGAGATTGCCCTGTTAGTGATATTAACAATTCCCAGAGAGATCAAGATGGTGGATACTGAGTATATACCTCTCTTCAGTTCAACCAACGACTGAGTCAGGGGTCAAATTGAATATACGTATATATAGATAATCTATATATTATATATACGTATGTATACACTGTATCGGCCCATATATGAAACATGTGTGCAGTTTGTAGTATGCTATGTTTTGTCTAAAATATACGCGCTTTCAAAATATATTTATATATATATCACGCTAAATCCATCAGTGATACAATACTTATTCAATTATCTCTTTTGGACAGATTTTAATTTTGGGCATGTCTAAACACTATAAGTCTAGGCCACGGCAGTATTGCCAGGAGCGTACAAAAAAAAACAAAGATGAGCATAGCCCTAATGCTGTTATATATAAAAGACATTATTACCGTATGTATTTACAATAAACGTCTAACTAAAATTAAAAGAATAAAAATATTAAAGATTTAGATATTTCTAGAGCACAAAAATCCATTAAAATTAATAAAGATATACTTAAGGTCTATAATATTTAAAATGTCTATAATATAAAAATAGCAAAACATTACACAAAGAAGTAAAAAAAAAATCTAAATATTTATTTTATAAAGAGATCTAAAAATTATTAGTAGTAGTAGTATTATTTTATGTACTGAACATCCAAATTAAAACTTAATACGAAATATGACTACATTTTTTATTCATTATATAGAAATGTTAAAATATTAGTTGCAGTCTCAAGGGATTCTTTAAGTAAATAATTTAACTGACAAAAACGGTGACCATGATCTCATGAAGTAGACTTTCAATCTTTACCCGTAACTATTGAACCGTGTTACCACTATACCCTCATGAACTAGAACTCCCAGAGTTCTTCTAGTCATGCCATTGGTCCATCATGACAAAACAGTGCCTCTCAGAGACCTCTCAATCTCCATTCCTACTCTATGGTGGCCCCATACGAGAAAGACAATCTCAGTTTGGAGGAGCAGTGCTGGTGAATAATGAGTATGAGCCATCCATCATAGCTGTGTGCTGTGACATGAAGGTAATATGATCGCCTACTGGGCTCCAGCCAAATCTGTGAAGAGGACGTTTGGAGTGGTGAAAATAGAAGTCAGACTTGACATCTCATGATAGACGCACAGCTGGGCTTGAGTTTTTACTTCACTGATCCTTCGAGGGCTTTAGAAAGCATTGGATTGTTTTTGAAAATGACACTGGTATTTATTTGCTGTTGGTCGGGTTTGTGCTGTACGTTAATGTGCAACATTAAGACGTATTCATTAGTCAATGTCAAAACATTCAGTCCATGCCATTTGTCATGATGCATCTATGGATCATAAGAATGTAATTTTTGGATCCTCTGTAACTAAAGCTCTTTATTACCTCATATAAGACCATCTTCTTTAAATCACCCCCTCGGGAACATTTTATTACTCATACGTTTCTCTTTATATCTCAGGAGATTTTAGTTTTGTATTTACAGTAAGTATACTACAATAAAAAAAACAAGCACAAAGAAGCCTCTCATGCTCACAAATGCTGCAATTATTTGATTAAAAATACAGTAAAAACAGTAATATTGTGAAATATTATTACAATTTAAATGAACTGTTTTCTATTGTAATATAATTTATTCCTGTGATGCAAATCTGAATTTTAGAATCTACTCAGTCCATGTCACATGATTTCATTTTAATATGCTGATTTGCTGCTCAAAAAAATAAATTTCTTATTATCAATGTTGAAAACAATTGCTTAATATTTTTTATGTGACAAACCATGATACATTTCCCCCCCCCTATAATTCTTTGATAAATTGCAAATTCAAAAGAACAACATTTATTTGAATTTACAATCTAGTGTTACAGTGTAAAGTCTTTACTTGCTGAATAAAAGTATACGTTCTTTTCAAAATAAAATCTTAATGACCTTAAACATTTGGATGGTAGTGTATATCAATTAATTAAAATACTAATTATAGTTAGCATAACAGACATTTTCATGAGAATTGTTTAAGAAATGTTTGCGATGATATTAAAATCACTTTTGACTGCCAACTTCAGTGTCTATTTTTCTCACACACAAAAAATCAGAAAATTAGAAAATACCAAAAGTTTCTGTTTGCTCTCAATTTAATCTCATTGCTGTCTAGGAGAAACAAGTGAGAGTTTTTCCTCCATTGTTCTGCTTTTGTCTTTGTGTAGCTCCTTCCACCTCTCAGTTTTTCCAGCCTCCTACAATACAATATATTTATTAAATTTCATTTTCCATTCCAAATATCATTCCTCTTTGATACATGTGTTTTGTTTTTCTGATCAATGTATCAGACAAGAAGTGCAAAGACATTTTGATGTTGGACTTCTAGGTCTTTTATGAAACCTTTGTGAGATGCTAATATGACAAATCATACAGTAGATGATGCCTTATTATTGCAGTGCAACAGTTCGGAGCTGCCCACGTGCCATATACTCATCACCTCGACTAATGGGACAGTGACAGCCCTGCCGCCCACTTCTGTTTCCATGACAACTGCCACCAAGACGGCTTTAACCAGATCTGAGGTGTGTTTCTGCCACCCTGAAACATTCTGCTTTCTGTCATGTTCTTCCGAAGATACTTTTGGCTCGCCACTTTGTCAGATAATGGGGTTTGATTCCGCAAAATCCTTGTTAGCAGCTGAAACAATGGCGGTAGCTGATATCTGTATGGCAGACTGTAGGAAGCCACATGCCCACCATGAAGAAAGAGAAATCACAAATGAGATCTTCATGACATTACAACTATTTCTCCAACAAAACTAAATGGAAAGCAAACGGAGATGGTCAGTTGTCAAATCAAGCTTGAGCCTGCTGCTTTAAATATCTTATTGTGGGAAAATAAGTTTTTTTTTTTCTTATTTCATAAAACGGGTTGCAAGCATTATTTTATGTCCAAATTAAAGTGTACATTTAAAAACGAATTTAATTTTAAATGATTAAAGTACTAATAAAATAAATCTTCGATATAAAGCTTAAGATAAATATGATAATAAGGTATTGCATAAAATAAAAATTATAAATAAAAATATTTTTGTAACAGGTGATGAATTAATAAATTTTAATACTACACGTTACAAGTGGCCTAAAAATCTATCTATCTATCTATCTATCTATCTATATACTAGCTACTCTATTCTATCTATATATCATATATCTATTATTATCTACTATCGCATTTTCCAACAGATGTTTATTCCCTGTGGGATGTAACATATGACAAATGACAACGCCTTTCTCCAAATACAAAACAGATATTGAGAATATTTGTGTAGCGGATGGTGTGTTACCTTGTTGGACAGATGGACGGTGTTGGTATATCATGGCTCAGGGTGTGTGGGTTGTGCCAGAAAAGAAAGAACGGAATGCATATGTGTGCAGTTTGATTAGCCTCGAAAGATAAGGTTTTGAGGGTGACGAAAAAATGAACATTTACCACATTGGTGACTCTCAGAATCAGTATCAGAATGAGCTTTATTCGCTAAGTGTGTGCAAACACACAAGGAATTCGTCTTCCACTGCTTGTTTTATTACTAGTTTTTGTCTTGTGAAGCATAAATAAGTAACGAACCCGCACACTATCAATGCTTGCTAATTCTTAACGTTTCGGTCCACCGACCTTCATCAGGCAAATGTAGCCTAAAGAATTAAAAACAAGACATTATTATATATTCTCCCAACCAATGAGTGTAACTGACAATCATATGTGGACTAATCACAAACACATATACGTAATAGATACTAATGGCTCAAGTATACAATAGAAGACACTTTACAACATCCCCAATGAAAAATATATCATTATTCACACACAAAAATAATTGTTTATAAAATCACAATAGGTTATCAGAAAACGCACATCTTAATGTTTTAATATCATCTGCTTGTTTTTAATCAAACTGACTCTTAGATATACAGCAAACACACTTTACAACATTACATTGAATAATGCCTCATCATTTAACCATAAGGGTGATAAAGTGTGCAAAGTTACAATCCAGAACAGTTCTTGTCTTAATAAAAGGGTATCGATATCACCACCTCTTGGTGGAACAGACATCTTTTCGATTCCCAAGAAACGTAGAGCAGACACATCATGATTAAAAGAAATGAAATGTGCAGCAACTGGATAGGACATATCTTTTCTCCTAATAGAGCTCTTGTGTTCACTGATCCTTTGTTTTAATTGTCGAGATGTTTTTCCCACATAACAAAGTCCACATGGACATCGAAAGTCTTGTGAAGCATAACAGATTTTCTGACTATTTCCCTCTTTTGTTGTTGTTGTTGCTCATTTGTACTGTTCTAGATCTCCTTCATTCAACATATATCTTGAGTCTTAATCTGTCTTGTTTTGCTGTGGATAGATTTTTTGTTACTTAACAAAAGCTTTTATCGTTTGGTCTTGATAAGCAGCAGGCAGACTCTGAAAAATCAAATCTCCCTGAGCTCATCCTGAGATTTCCATCTCACAACTTCCCACACTTCAATACACTATCTGCACAGCCCGCAGTTTTCACTACTGGCATTTTCATTCAGTCCACATGATGATGGATCTCCATGAAGGCAACTTCCTTGACTTTACAAACAAGCACTGTCAGTCAAAAGCTTACTCACACTATTTCTCACATCATCGAGTAATAGTATAGTCATTGTCAATGAAATATCAAAGTATGTAATTAATATTTTTTAAATAAAATAAAAAATAACAACAAAAAGCAATAAAAGATATGAATAAAAAAACGATAAAATAGATTTAAAAAATAGATCATCATATACAAAACAGCTTTATGAGTTGGAACTAACCTAAAAATGCTATTTAAAAAAAAACATATTTCTACTAGATAGTAAATCAATCAATCAATCTTCAAAGCTTCTGATAAGAAAAAAAAGTCCACTATAATTTACATATAGCCTATAATGTTGCATTTTAATGGCACAAAATAAGAAACCGCCAGTTCCCGGAGTGATACCACAGAAATTATAGTTGCGCCGTGTGACGCGTTTTTTGGTCAGAAGAGAGTCGACACAGAGCATATAAGGAAATATCTGACATGAATGTAATTATTTATACAAAATGGAAATCTGTCACCGTTCACTCACCTGCATGTTTCAAATCCGTATAGCCACCAAATAAGATATTTCAAAATTACAGTGCTCCAAAATGAACAAAAACAACAAAATAGCACAATAAAAGTAGCCCGTATAATCCATGTACTATATTTTGAAGTCATACGTCAGCTTTTTATGAGGAACATAAGAAAAGGTTGATATTAATGTCTAATCTTCTTCTTGTATTTTTTTTCTTGGTGGTTGATTCGGATTTTCTGCCCCCTGCTGGATTGTAGTATCTGCCAAATGTGCATCTAGTTAGTGCCTGCTGATATATGCTGTAACTACATCATATTTTTCAATTGTATTTGTATATACATATAGGCCTATATTTTGGAGATCACAAGCAGAATATTATTTCAACTCAGTTGAATGAGTGTTGATAAATACCAAGTTCTGTCATGAAACTCTAAATAGCGCAGGCTGATGGGTCCTTAATGTAAACTGATGAATTTCTTATGCATCATCAACTGTCAGCCGCTGATTGGTTCAGGTTGCAAATACTCAGGCATGACTGTTTGCTTGACATTTTAAATAGCTGATTAGCATTTGCTTGAGCATTGCAACGCACTTTCAGAGTTCCTCTGAAACCCTCCACCTTCCCCAGCTCCACCTGTATAGATCTGCTATGGGTTATTTTATGTGCTATTTGTGCAGCAGCGGTATGTCTTAAATACTCACAGCACAATATTGGCTTATGTATTGGCAGTAGCATTCCTGTACTTGCTTGCAGCAGCAGCAGCAATAATCTACAAATACAGCAATAACCAACAGCAGCAGCAATTCAGCAGCAGCAGTGTAGAAGATCTATTCCACCAAGACAAAATACATTAACATTGTCATATCCATTACCATGCTAAAACCTTCAGGGAGTTCTCATGATAGAAATGTGTTTAAGTGACATTAATTGTGGTCTTGTGAAGGTGAATCAACACTAAAGGTCCAAACAGCTGGGCAGAACATTAACTTCTGAGTCTCCTGAGTGTCTTGAGTCTTACGTCTTTCAATCCACACATTGTTCAGAGCTGTAACACATGCTCAGCTCACATAAACACAATTTTTTAATGTAATTATTTTTATGTCAGTTATAATATATTACTTTGTTTAAAGAGTCTGCAGAGCAACTAAAACAAGATATACAGTATATATATGGAAATTGACATTGTAAAACACAATATGATTAGTTAACTTTATACTGCACATTACAATGTCCACTTACAGCCATGATTAAAATGCTTTGCCAGAGGAACAGAGCAGGCAGAAAGATGTTCTTTATAAAACACTTTGCATTTTCCTGTTCTTATTTTCATTTAAGAAAAGTTAAATACCACATGCATGTTATTGCAAAGAGGATCGAACAGACCACAATGTTACAATAGTACAGATGCTTTATTTCAGCATTTGAACTTCCTTTCCCAAGATTTTATTTCTTCTTTTTACAATAAATTGTTGAAGTAAACAGTTTTGACCTCATTTAGTTTCCATTGACTACCCAATTTTCTAATTCAGTTCCTCTGTTTATTTACTTCCAGATCTGATTTCCTGTGCGGCTAATAATGAAGATGCAGGAGAGCAGGAGGTCTGAAGCAGTGACTGCGGCTGTCACCAGCTCCAGTGGAAACACAGACCCCCGCTTCCCCCTCGACTGACCGAGATAAGAGCTTTCAACTGCTGGCCGAGGGGAGAGGCGGGCTGCTGCTCTGAGAGGACGTCCCACAATCTCCTGCATGAGCCAAAGGCCAGAACAGAGCTTGAGATAGGGAATAGTATGGATGTGGGAAATTAATCTATACTATTTCACAGACAATGTAAACTTTCATCTGATAAATAAAGATGCTGATTTGTGCTTAATAGAGGTACCTTCAGACATGTCTTATTCCCTCATCAGT
Source organism: Sinocyclocheilus anophthalmus (assembly GCA_018155175.1). Classification (NCBI taxonomy): domain Eukaryota; kingdom Metazoa; phylum Chordata; class Actinopteri; order Cypriniformes; family Cyprinidae; genus Sinocyclocheilus; species Sinocyclocheilus anophthalmus. The sequence continues at coordinate 321,366 of JADLZN010009349.1, read as the reverse complement.
GACCATGATTTTTCAGGTAGTTCATGTTCCTAGATCAACATATTTGCTCTGTTCCAAAACCCAGAGCTGCCTACATTGACTGCAACCTAAATAAAACAGACCCTTTCAAATAAATACAACCCCAACTCCAGAAAAGTTTAGATGTTTTGTAAAATGCAATAAAATCAAGAATCTGTAATTTGTTAATTCTCTTTAACTTTTATTTAATTGACAAAAGTACAAAGAAAAGATTTCCAGTGTTTTCACTGACCAACTTAAATGTATTTTGTAAATATAAAAAGATTTTGATGGCTGCAACACACTCCAAAAAAGTTGGGACAGAGGCAAAATAATCAGGGAATCCAGAGAAATCTCAGTCTGTGTAGGGCATGGCATGACACTAGTTGAATCTGTGTGACCTTAGGAACCTCAGACGGCATTGCATAAGAACCTGTCATGCTGCAGTGTTAAATATAGCCACATGGGCTCAGGAGTACTTCGGAAAACCTCTGTCACCTAACACAGTCTGCAGCTGAATCAAGAAATGCAACTTAATTCACTGTTACACAAGGATAAATTTATACATACATTTTAGGCAGAGACGACGCTGGGCACGAGCTCATCTTAGATTGTCCAAAAGACAAAATGTGAAAATGTGTGCTGTGGTCAGATTAGTCCACATTTCAGCTTGCCTTTGGGGAAAATGGACACCAAATTGTTGGTCCCAAAGATGAAAGGGACCATCCAGACTTCAATCAGTGACGGGCAAAAGCAAGCGTTTGTCATGGTGTATGGGTGCATCAGTGCAAACGGCATGGGTGACTTGCATACATGTGAAGGTACCATTGACATGGAGACATATGTTGGGATTGTACAGAGACATATACTGCCATCATGATGACATATTTCATGGGAGGTCCATGGTTATTAGATCAAGACAATTCCAGGTCTAATTCTGCATGTGCTACAACAGCATGGTTTTGTAGACACAGGATGTTACTGACTGGCCAGCAGATCTGTCTCCTATTGAATTCTCTCCTATTTTCCGAGCTTGACAAAATATGCATAGAACACATAATAAAAAAATCATAAATAATTATATCATAAAAATAATTATACACTAAAATGTAAATATACGTAGCATATATATATTTGGGGTAAAATATTTCATTTAAAACTATAATAAGAATCATTTTAGTATTACAAGACTTTTACGTATTTATAATCACGTAAATTTTTATTACTATTATTTTCTGAGTTTGATGAAAAAATCTCACACACTACATGTATGTCCATTTACCTTATACCTAATCATAAACTGCCCATAAAATCATATTGTTTGTTTGGCAAACCTTATATCAAGGTTTTTTGGTTTTTTTTACACAGTGCTTCCACTGAGAGTTAAAGAGGGTCGCTGAGATGAAACATGAAATGAATAATCTGTAACATGAAAGCCCTCCCTTACATCAGAAACTGACATTAGACTCAATAAACATCTGGGAATGGAGGAGTACAGTTGCATGCCTCTACTTCTCCATCATTTGTCAGGTTCTTTTCTCTGGGGATAAACTAGCTGTGCTCTCTTTGTATTTCTTAGAGTGGCCCCTTCAACAGCTGATCACCTATAAGCTTAAAGTGTGCAAGGCTGAGCTTTGATGGAAAGTCCAGCCTACTGAGAAAGAGGGAAAGCTCTCTGATCTTTCTCAGCAAGGCCCCAGTGTAGAATTAGAATTCAATCTGGCAGGGAGGGAAAACAACATTTACGAAACAAAAGTTTTGAATAATTTGGCTGGAAAAGCAGAGCCCGACGGCTGGGCTCCTCAGAGCAGTTTCCTTGTTCTCCACCACTCAGTCCAGCCTACTGATCAAAGCCACACTTCCAGATGCCTCTTGTTGAGTTTAAAGACAGAACTTCCTTAATCAAGAATCAGCCAATAGAAGATTTTTAAATACTTGGGCAATTACTTAATTCCCGTCAAGAAAATCACTGATTTATTATTTCTTTAAAATGGCTTTTAGAGACTCTACATTAAATTACTAATGTGCTAGTCAAAATTTTGATCTTGAGAGCAGTAAAAAGCGTGAGAAGGGCAAATGATATTTCTCTAGATCAGTGTTTCTCAACCCTGGTCCTGGGCGCCCCCCAACACTGCTCATTGTGTATGTCTCCCTTATCTGACACACCCGTTTCAGGTCCTGGAGTTTCTTCTAATGAGCTAATGAGTTGAATCAGGTGTGTTTGATTAGGGAGACACACAAAATGTGCAGGGTTGGGGGGGCGCCCAGGACCAGGGTTGAGAAACACTGCTCTAGATCATGGTCAAAGCTTGACTGTACAGTATTTGAAGTTTACAGGCCGTGTCCAGAGTCTGATGATGTCCATATGGGCGACCCTTTTTCTTGGAAGCTTCAGTGTCCTAAATTTTATGCTGCTGTCCATTTAATACATTAATTTAGAGTAATTAATTATAAGAGCATTATAAAATAAATTTTATGTTTTATATGTGTGTGTGTATGTGTAATTTTTTATTTAAGCTCTAGATTTGTTGGGCTCTTGAGTGAAGGCCGATTCTGTCTTTTACTGTTCCCAACATTAGTCAGTGAAACATCCAGAGTGGCAAAGGCAAATGTGACACACTATGGAGCAGAGAGGAAGTTGAGGTAGAGAAATAGTTTAATGGATGCAATTGGGTGGTTGTATGAGTTGGACGGTTGAAGGAAACTTTAGGGGGGTGGAACAGTAAGGCACTTCAAAGCTTTGATGTTGTGAGCCCCTAAATGAAGGCGACTGAAGGTCCGTGCTAATGGGAACCCATGTGGAGATGAGAGAAACCGTAACAGACATAGATGAAAAGTGAGAGCGAGAGCGAGTTTGTATGCTTTTTATGACTGTCAAAGGTTCTATTGATGGACTCCTTTTGTTGTCAGTGGAGCTACATTATGTACTGGTCTGGTATTTTAGCTGCATGTGTGTGAGTCTGTTGAGCAGTGCTGAAGTATTCTACAAATTTATCAATCCTATAAGCCCCTGCTCTTGTAACTTCAAAACTCGATACTCATCATAAAACATCAAACTCAGTCACCTTGAAATGTTCCTCTTGAAGCCACCTTTGAATGTTCAACATCACATCAACCCAATATGTTAACAATCCTTTATTAAATAATCATAATAACAATCATCATCATCAATCATCATCATCATCATCATAAAAAGCACATTTTCTGTACAAAGTGTCCAAAGAGAGAGAGACTGGAATTCTACCCAGTGCTGTGATTCTCAAGTATTTCGAGTGTTTAAGACAGAAAAATGCTCCAAAGCAGTCTTTTTCAGGTTCATAGCCGAGGCTGGAACAGAATAACTCCAAGGCACTTGCAAAAGTCCAGGGGTCCAGTAGCAAGAGTCTTCAAGAAGATAAGAAGTATCAGAGCCTCAAAACTCCATATCAAAGATCCCAGACTCTCATAACGTGTCGTCTTCTGCAGAGGCATAGTGTGCTTTGGGTGCATTTATTTTCACCAACTCCAACAATGCATTTTTAAGCGTGTATGAGAGTGGGGGATCCCATCTGAGCAAATAGGTAAATATTTACGGCATCTGTCTTCCACCTTTTTCCAGTCTTTGAAAACCACAGGGGAGCAGATTTACAACCGAACCTGTCTCCTGTTAACATAAAGCCTAAGCATGGAAACATAAAACGGAGTAAAAGACAGAAAAAAATCAACTGGGAATGAAACAGAGGAAAGAACTTCTGTATGGTGTACATTAATCCATTGGCGATCCTCAAGGCTCGGTGTTAAGCACTTACTGGTTTGCACATAACCTAAATGATCAATACATGTTGTTGTTTTTTTTAAGGTGAATTAATGACCACTGGTTTTGTAACACTCATCTTGGCCTCTCAAAAAGGATTTCAAGAAAATATATTAAATATGTTTGTATATGCCTTTTTATTTTTCAAATTGATCCAAATCTAAACTATTTTACCTCTCATGGACCTATAAACAATCATTCTGATGTGTAAAAATATCTGTTTGACCCAAGAGCCAAGATAAACTGCACACGACTGGCATAGATTTGAGTCTATTTTTGAAAATGTTCTTTCCTTTTTTTAAATACAAGCAGTGGACCTGAAGTTCTCCGAGCCAGAGTAAAAAATAAATACAAATAACAGAAACTGTATTTCAAACCTATCCCTTCAGTATCTGTCAGCCTTTCAACCCTTGTTTCACATTATTTAATACCTGTTTGCTAGCTCAAATCTCACACATTAGCTTGGCAGTCTTTGTCTCCCAGTTACAGCAATCCATAGGTTGCACTGACAAAATCCTCAGTAATTTCAAAGAAGTGTGGTGCTTTTTTTTTTTTTTTTTTTTAAACAAAATCCACAAAACACACTGTGCCGAAAACTAAATCTAAGAACCCTTAATCTGTCTTACTTTTCCATTTCCAAACTGTCAGACTGACAAGAGAAACAAACGGTTGGCTGAAAGCAATGGGTTGTAAACACTCAATAATAATGACATATAATCACCCTGGGCTACTAAACTTCTCTTCGAGGGAAAACAATTAAGCAAGATTAAACCCAAAGCCTTTAAAAACAATGCACAACAACCTAGGCCACAAAATTTACTTTTGGGAATGATGGTGGACAGAAGTTTGTGGCTTGAAAGTCCAGCAACAAATCTTGCATTTTAAAAACTAGACCTCTTAGAAATCTAAGCTGATATACTCGCATCTTTTTGGAATAGCAGAACATTGATATGTATCAACATTTGTTTTGAGGCTGAGCCCTGGAAAGGGTTTCAATCCTTGTGGCACAAAACTCTCCACTTTTGATGTAATTCAGTGAAAGACAAGGAAGTCCTTGGCAGCAGCGTTAGAGCTACATAAGCACAACTGCTTGGAAAATAAGCTCCAGGAAAAGTTCAGTCTAGGAGCTTTCCAGCTGAGATGGACATGCATTCCAAGAATACTTAGAGATGAGGCTTGTCTCTTCAAAGAGTCAAATTGGGTTACTTGGAGGTCATTTTAGGATACTTGATATCTCCCCATCTGTTTTCCTCAAGCCTCGGAGCAGCAGCGCTGTTGGTTAAGCTTTACTTTGTGCTTAATCCCATCATACAGCTCAAAGTTGTAGTTCTCCAAAGTGGTAGACGAGCGTGACGTCAAGCCGCCATATGAGCAGGTACAGTAAAGAAGGAGGCCGGCACACACAGCACCTAGAAGAACACCCAGAGAGCTCATGACGATAATGGTCAGGAGAATGGGGTCCAGAGAGTACAGCCATGTGTTGTCCTTATCGACTACGCGTGTCACCGGAGGCTCTGATGGCGTTTCGGCTGTGCTCCACTCTGGAAACTGGAAAACCTACAAGAAGAAGAAAAAGGGTAAGCACATAAAGATGTATATTAACAATCTCATGAACATACACTTTTGTTTTTGGACATGATACCATGGTAATACAATGATATTTTTTGAAGGAGTTTGATATCACTCCAAAAATAGTGACGTATCAGATGGTACAATTACAAAAGGTACTGTGGTGATACCATGGTACAGTGGTGGCATTAGATGGTAATACCATAGTACTATGAAATTTATTGTGCTTCTGAAATTCATGTACCATGGTTTTTATGGTGAACCATGGTACTTTCAAGGATGGGGTACATGTCGAATGTCACCTAACAAATCCAGAATATAGGTCTTATTACATCCGCTTGTCAGAGAAATTGTTGACAGCAGTATGAACTGATGGTGATATCTATGGACTTTTAAGGTAATCAGCTAACCTATGTAGTTAGCTGTTGTTATTGATGCCACTTAATGAAGCACATACAGAAGACCTGAACCAGAAGCAACAAGACCTGTTTTACAGAATACTGCAGTCTGTTACACATAACCCCCATACCACAGTATTAACATGGCACATGTTCAAAACACCATGGTTAGTACCATGTCCAATATGTTTTTAACGAACAAAGTGCAATGGTATTAGCATGTTTTTTTTTACAATGGTATTCCTTGAAGTATTTTGGAAAAAATACCATGGTACTTCAAAATACTTTAAAGAATACCATGGTATAACATATATCTTGGCAAATTAATATAGTAATCAGTGGTATTACCTCTACAGCATGTATTTGTAAGCCTGTTTTGTTCAACACTACAACCTTTGTAGGCTAAACAGAAGTTTTTGTGTTTGTTTTCCAATGGAGGAAGGCACATCTAACCAACTAATGGCCTGGTCTGAGGGAGAACAGTGTCGGCTGTTTACAGCTGACAAAACTAAGCTGTAAACACTTCTGTGGCACCCTGTGCCTTGCTAGCGGTTGCATTAGGCTTAATTAGACTGCTTCTGACAGCAAGCTGAGGCCAAAACTCGTACCAGCTGAGCTGCTTTTGCACTTTGACTGATATCTGTTGCATTTTGTTAAATCTTTGCCCTTCTAGTTCCAACAAATGGCTTCCGAGGTGATTGACAGCTTGTGTAGAGTGTAAGCTAAACACAGACTTCATTATATTGTATTAGAGTAGGGGGAAAATGAGAAAAAGATGGAAGACATTGATAAAGGAAGTCGGGAGAGAAAAAGAAAGACAGATGGAGGGGGTTGACAGTCTATAAGGATGAACAGATTTCGGTTGGGTAATTAACTCATCCTTGTCTTTTTTATTTATTTATTTAAGAAGCAAAACAAAGACATCTTTATAAGTTAGATGGATTCCAACTGTGTGATAGCAGGAAGGGAAGGGCGGAAAGTCAGATAACTAGATTTTTTTTTCCTGCAGAAATGCGGGGTGAGGGCAATGCGAATGTGAACAAACACGTACATACCCACACAAGCATGTCAGCTCTACCAATATAAACATATGTACAGATGCACTGTGGAGCTCCACAGTTAGTGCAAAAAAATTATGGAATGGGAAGCGGCATTCGCAACACATTTAATTACATAATGTGATGTATTTTCAAATAAATAATATATTCAAAGAAAAAAAGATTGGGAATTGATTGGACAGATAATGTGCACTGACAAATCTTTCACAATAAGACCAGAAACATGCATTGTGCAAGTAATTAGGGTGTATTCTGATTTCATGTTCACTGTAAATATGTCCAAACCATCTGTTTTTGACTAATCTGAAAACCTTGAGGGGGAAAAAATAATAGATGAAAGATTTCTCATTCCTGGTTCCCATTTTTTTTTTTTTTACTTGGTTAGAATAAATAGCCTGCCAGGAAGCAGTCATATATGGTATGTATGTAGTGGGAACTAACCTGCATTTATGTGGTCCTTCCCGTTGAAGAGACGCCCATTTCCGACCGCTGGTTTTTTAACTGTGGATAACAATGTAGACATTGTATTAAAATCTATAAGACGATACAAAATTAAACTTAAAAAGTGCTCAAAATTATTATTAATAAATATATATGAATGGAAATATAGCGTGCATTCTTGAATTAACAAACTTTAGTACACAATAGGGTGATAGTCACCTTCAAATCATAAGAACATTATTCAGAATTCAGATAACTAGCCATAAACATGTCAACAATTTTCAGCTAACTAACTTCAACAAAGTTGCTAATTTACACTAATTCTTACGATAGCGACAACTCTGAGAAACAGAGAAACTCTTGTGAAACAGAGTTTGTTCAACTCAAAGTGCTTGCATTCACATACTTGCATGAGTTCTAAATAAGTATATTTTGAGACTTAATGTTCAATAATAAATTATTAATGGGACGCAAGATATGTAACATAATTACAGAGTACAGAGAATAACATCATGTGACCTACATAATTGCTAATTGAAGCAATCCAGCATTTACACATTAAGGGAACACACAAATATAGCAGCAAAAATAGGCCAATGTCTATTGTTATTATGCTGATATAAATAGATATAAAAAGAAGTGACGATTAGAAAAATAAGATTTTATTGTCACATTTTAAAAGCAGGTTTTCAGGACACAAATTCATCAAGCAAAAATAGTCTGTTCACATTCGCATTTTAAACAGTTTACTAATTTCAAAGTTGAGGTATAGGCTGACCACAGTTAGAAGGTACTTTCATAAAGCAAAGTGCATCATCATCATCCTCATCATTATAATTAAATTCATAGTCTGTATCAGAAGCATCACCACAACCTAAGTAAGCTTTGCGGTACAATAAAAGGCCCATAACTTTCAAATGGCTTTATGGATCAGGTCGCTTTGTTCCAAATATGTCCGAGTCGGAGCCCGCTGTGTCTAAAGGCAGAGAAATCAATGTGAAAGCTCACGCTCCACGGTTGTGAAGGCAGTAGCCTGACTGGATCCATTGTGAGCGATCTATTCTACCCAACTCCCCACCTCAGAGAAAAACACTGTCGACTGTCCGACAACCCCATCAGTAGCATCAGTCATTCGGATCCAAAGAGACATCGGAAGGGGTGTGAACATCAACCTCAATCCTCTGGTCTTTGAAAAATAGACTGTTTTGCTTTATTAGAAGCTTCTCGGTTCAGTATACGTGATGCATTTAAGAGCCCGAGAAGAATGGCTGTTTGGCATTACGCCTTGCTGGCTGACGTGTTGACGGCGTTCTCGAGAGAGCGCTCGTACTCATTAATGTGGTTTCCCGAGTCGACAAGAGACACAGGGCAGGAGACAAAATGCCTATAGCAGCTTTAATAAATGGTATCTGGTCCATTAACTAATTAAAAAATATTAAGAGTGAAGAAAGAAGGGGGGACATGGTTTAGGAAGAAAAGAGCGATAAAGTGCTTGCTTTAAAAGCACATTGCATGACGGTGCCAAAACATCTCTTACCACCTCACAGCAAGAAATGGCATTAAAAAGCCCCTCAGGAGCCAAGGGTCTTTATCCTTTTATTTCCATTTTGAATGGCTTATACTTCTTATATCGACACGAAGACCTTTTGAAATGCTTTGAGTCCTGATTCTAGATCTGCTGAATGTTCTTAAAGGGATAGTTCACCCAAAAATTAAAATTTGATGTTTATCTGCTTACCCCCAGGGCATCCAAGATGTAGGTGACTTTGTTTCTTCAGTAGAACACAAACAGAGATTTTTAACTCAAACTGTTGCAGTCTGTCAGTCATATAATGTAAGTGGATAGGAATCACGGCTTTGAGAGTCATAAAACATACACAAACAAAACCAAATTAAACCCTGTGGCTCGTGACGATACATTGATGTGTAAAGACACAAAACAATCGGTCTGTGCAAGAAACTGAACAGTATTTATATCGTTTTTTACCTCTGATTTTCACTGCAATGTCTGAACTGTCCTGATCGCGTCCTGAGCGCGTTCGCGTCGTCTTCTTCAGCCTGCATGTGAGGTGCCTTCTTCTTCTTCTTGCTTTATAGCGGATCACAGACTTGTAAGTGCATTACCGCCACCTATCTCTCAAATGGACCATCGACACTCCTAATTGAGGTTGTAGATAGAGTGGCATTTATAAGTCTGCGATCTGCCGTAAAGCAAGAAGAAGAAGAAGGCACCTCACGTGCAGGCTGAACAAGAAGACGAGAACGCGCTCAGGACAGTTCAGACATTGCAGTGAAAATCAAAGAATCACCTGTGCGTCTGTCTTTCTTTCAAACCTGAAAGACAAAAGGAAATGCTAAATGTTTACATCATGTTTTTCTATGCAAATGAGATTTGAGCAAATAATAACTTTATTCTGGCTCACACAAATTTAATGACAGAAGATTTCTATCCATACAAACTACTTTTATGATATATGGTGAGATTTTGTTTTGTCACTATCACTTACATAAAGGAGCAGCATGAACATTCTTCAAAACATTTCCTTTTGTGTTCGACAGAAAAATTAATGTCATGTAAGTCTGGAATAACATGACAGTGAGTTTTCACTTTGGGGTGACCTATTCCTTTAATACTGCTTTGTAATACCTTGGAGTACCATTGAAATACTACGGCATTTGCATGTGATAATCAAATGGTACTGCCACAGTACGTTTGTGGTGCTCACTCAGTCCTAATACAGAACTGATTATTATAACCTATAAAACTGAATGACAACTCAATTCAGTAAATGATTCAACATGGCTATGAAAACGCATATGGCAGTCTTGGACTGCATTCACTGCTAATCATTCTTAAAGCTTCATGATGCTTCAGTGAACTAAAATTGCTACCAGGTGTTGATATCTGCACAAGGTCTCTCCCACCCCAGCGCTCAGTGCTTCCTCAATGCATGGAGACGGAAAAAGGAAACAGCTGTCTTTGTTTATGGGACTTGTTTTTGGAGCCTCCACACCAGCAAGCGTTTGCTCAGAATCACACATGCCAACACAGTTTTGGGGGATCTTTGGGGAAAAAATGTGAGAAATACAAGATAGAAAGGAATAACCTAGATACTGCCACAGAGAGCACAGAAGCAAACACAAAACATGAAGACTCCCTGACACAATCCTTCTTTCTCATAATTCTCTTATCTCATTGGTGGCGCCATCCTTTCATTTAAGTTGAGCACATCATTGATATGAAACCATGCCTAAAGCAATCTTTAAAGTCAACATGAAAGAACATTTGCAATGCATTTTAGTTCCGTAATGATGTATTTCCAAAAAAAAAAAAAAAGATGAGGCTTTTTAATTGGGAAACCCAATGTCAACGTTTACTGGTCAAATCTATTTTTGTTTGGAATTATTGAAGCACTCTTTATTATGTTATTGACAACCGACATTAATCTATTGAGTTAAATTTTGGCAAGGTTTTAGGAAGGCTGTATTACCTACAACCGCACGCAGCCTTAAACAAGTGTTACCAATAACATTAACCAATAATTGGCATGATCTAAGCAACATCAGTGGAAAAGGGAAACTCATTACATAAACACTTTTCTCTTTATAATAACAGTGCACTGATCAGTCATTCACAATAAGACCAAGAAGTTGTATGAAGAAACTCAATTCTGATTTCATGTTGACTTTAAAGGCAATGTTCAATCACGACAGCATATGTTTATATCATCTTAGGTGGACTCTCAATTTATCAGACTTAACTCAAGATGTTTACATGCAGAAACCTTTTATGCAATACTTCGCCTTCCCTTATTACTAATTAAATCATGCTTGCATTGTATTCAAAAAGTGCTATGAAGCACATTCTCAGTAATGGAGCCTCCGCCCGTATGCTTTAATTTATCTGAAAGCTTCATGTTCTCTCTTTCACCAAAAATCTGTTCCCATGTTCTGCTATAATAAAGTAAAGTACTCGTAATCAATCTCAGGGACTAGTCAAAGTGCAAACATTGTGGCATGTCCACAACAGCTCTGAACTCCCCAATGTTCTGACCTTGTCCAATCACATTGATTTAACATACAGTAAGTATAGCACACTGGATCAAAGTCAGTCCAGGATCAGTGATTGAGGTCAGTGGATAACACGTCCTCTTGGCTTGGCGTTCATCAAGAGGCTGGATACCAATTCGCTCTTGGAGAAGGTCCCTCCAGATGAGTATGAGCTGGCTAGATGTGGTAAACAAGCTGAGCACACTAAGACAGGGTCGTCAGTATCCAAGAAAGAAAAGAACACAAACAGAACGAGGAAACAGAAAAATCGAAGTGTTGGGTTCATCTGGATGCATCCGAATCCAAGCATCTGAGAGCGTTCTTTGAGGTTCTCCTCCAAATCTTCAGTCTGAGATCTGCTTTCATCAAGGACTTACTTCATGAAGTCAGCATTTGCTGGCAAACCTTTAGTCCAGGTGTCTCACCAGTAGGAATTCCCATCACCCTTCTCAACCCATACAGTCAACTTGGGTGTCACCCCTGCCCTGTGCACGCCGCCGTTCGGGTAATGTGCACTGTGGGGGCTGTAGTAGGCCATTGTGGGTTGATTCCTTCTGGCTGTAAGATGGCGACAGCTAACGGCCATGACAATGACAATGACCAGGAACAAGATGGCTCCTCCACCAGCAATTATGTAATACCAGTTGGGCAAAACAGGTGGTACTGACAGCGTATCTATTGTTGGCTCACTCTTGCCAGGTAGGGCTCCCCCTGGTGGAGAGATATACAAACTGTGAAACACACCACACTACTGCTAGGTTCAAATGCAAACACACTAATGCCATGGAAGATGCTGTATTGACTGTTTTGGCATTCAATCATACAGAGTAGAAGCTTCATGCTCCATGTTTCACTGTTCGAAATCACCATGAAATAATCTCTTTACAGTAGAGAATAGTTGTTGTGGGATCTACGTTTGGCTGCATAGCGGCGTGTACAGTGAAACAATGAGAGTGAATGCAGTGCTGTTATGTAACGTGTTTTCAAATAGGCACCTGAGTCAGACTCCAAGCATGTTGCAAATAAACACTGCCCCGTTCTAGTCCTGGGGAGTGGGAATGTCGTACTATAAATCATTCTGGATTTTTTTGCATGCTGGATTTTGGGACAAGTGGCTCTCCAGGACTACTTAAAGGGCAGGTGGCTACATGAATACAAGTGCTGGTAGTTCTCATAACCATTATGTTTTAGGGATACATTGGGGCTGCATTCAAAACAAGAGGCTGTTTTGCCAAGCAGAGGCACATGCATTCTGTTCTCCCTCAGTTCGGCCTTCTGGTTCTTGAAGAATGCTGACATAATTGATAATTGGAGGAGTTTGTAATAGGGCTGGGCGTCGCCAGCTTTGTCACTACATTGTGATGCAACCCTATATATCATACATGGATCGAAACTGAGATTGAGAGAGACCCAATGTGACCACATGCAAGACTGATGATATGGAATCATTTTCTATTTTTGCACAGTCTTGCTCCAATTCTGACAAGTACTGTACACCAATTAATATTAAATTATTAAATGGATTTACATTTCTGTCCATCTAACTTCCATCAATCTCTATTACATTTTCTTTATCAGTAATTAATTTTAGAGTGGCTGAAAAATGCAACTTGTAACGTTAGCACTTTGATATTTCAATTTTCACACCAACCACAAAGCTACTGGATGAGTTTAGTGGCTCTAGAAAGCAAACGTGACACGCCGCATGTTGACTTAAAATCGTAAAAACTTGCAATGTCTGACAGACTGAAAATAAAAACAACCCTACATCTCCACAAAAACAACCAAAATAGTAACAAATATTACAATCACACAACAAGTGGAAGCAGAGTTTCTTGTCAGCTCTTTGTCTATCTTACAGATTAGTAAAAGCACCGTGTGAGAAGCGAACATTTCAGAAAAGAATAACACCAAAAAAAAAAAAAAAAACCAGTTCTCCAGGGACTCCAACGAGACATACCCTGAGTCTCTGATGCAATGCTGCCATCATAGCAGAACCCAGCACAGGCAGACATCTTGTTATGCTATATTCAGCTGCGGCGCATGACCGAGTCACTCATTAGGGAGAGCGACTTGGCTCTGCCTGTGTCTTTTATTGACACTCATTTCACAGAAGAAAGTGGAGGTGCTAATATGCCGGTAGCTTGTTTGGGGTTTCTTGCCAATGCAAGTTTTTAAAAATAAAAATTTCTAAAATAATGAAATGGAGCCCCAAACATAAAAAAACCCATCATACTGCTTCAGTGTCCAGTACTGGACTGCAGTCCATGTCTGTATACACTGACAAATACTCTGTTCTTGAGGGATCCTACACTTTTATGACAATTCCCATGACTTTTCTGGTCATTTGTTATTAAAGATAAGGATTTTTCATTATTAAATTCATTAAATTGAAGGTTCAGTTTTTTATTTTATTTTTTATTATTATATCTGGACAGTTTTTCAAATGAGCATCTGGAGCATAGCATGTGATACGACTATGATATTGCTTTTATTCAACAGTTCTATAAATGTATTTTAGACACAATACAGGCAATTTTGTTCTGACATTGAAAACATTTTTTTTCGCTAGTCACAAAGGAAGTTTTCCTCAGCAGATAGATATAAATTAATTATAGATACTTTCTATAATCAATAATACTTTGATTAGGATCCGTTTCTTTAAAGTATCCGATATTATGCCATTTCCACAATAATGCCTTTCTGCAGTGGTAAGTAGCTGTATATGAAGTAAACGATCTGACAAAGTTTGTAAAGGCGAAAGTGCACGATAATTTAAGCGTTAGTGTTAGTTCTGGCAGGTCACGTGAGTCAAGCTTGCATCAGCTGATTCTCAGCTGATCACATCTACCTATAGGAATACGACACCTATCGCGGCATTCCTATATAAGCTGTATTCAGTATTATTCAGCAGCTTTTCAGCTTGCTTCGGAGCAAATTAAGCATCACTGCTCGCAAATCAAACTGTTGCAGCGTGTTTCAGAACATCTGAAATCCACATCTAAGATAAGTGAATGCTCTTTTAATCCATATCACTGTGTATATTACCTGGTCTGCTAATTGAAAAAAAGCATATTTGCAGCAGCATTTACGCATCTGTGTTCACACAGCTGGAGCAACACAAAGTCTAGAGCATGTAATCGCTCTGAGGACACGCCGATAGTTAAGGCCAAGAGAACAAGTTTAAATGAAACACGCATTCTCGTGTATACGTTTCAACTGGGGCTCGCTGTATTCAGCAGCATAATCTCAATGTTACGATTGTTTATTTCTAAGGTTGATGTTTCATTAGCTGTGTGAGTGTGCGGTTGATTTCAGCTGCGTCAGAAGCACGCGTTTATCGCTCCTAATGGCTTCTATACATATAAGAATGTAATATCAATGACGAAGTATTTCCGCAGGGTGTATGCTTCCCCTGCTGGACTGCCACTCAATATTTATTAGAGATTCATAATTTCTGATCCGCTTGAATATGTGCTCACGCGGAGTAATGTGAGCATATGAGCATGAGAAATTAGGGCGATATGACGTGTTGATTAAATACATGATAAACTGGCTGATATCAAGCTATGTTCATTTAAAAATAAATAAATAAATTCACTTCGGTGGTGATTGGAAGGTTACGACTGAGCGCTCAAATGGACACAAGGGATTTAAATATAGTCCAATTATTCTAAGCAAGTACAAGCAGCGCTTTAAAAAAAAATACACGTAACTACAGTCATTTTGCTCTGGTTCCTCACTTGCTGAGCTTGGGGTGATGCTTCACCCATAAATATATTAAGCAACATTTCCTGCTAAGTTTCTTATTTTATTCTCATTGCTTAACGCTATGTTGGAAAATATGCTATTGTCAAATATTGCTAGTTGTTCAGTAACATGTTGGTTTGCTAGGCACGCCGTAGCTTAGGCTTATTGGTTGTACTTTGACACACTGGTAACATTAACGTTATCCAGTTAAACTTACCACAGCTGAGGCTTGTTTTTAAATCTGTTTAAGACTGTCTGATATGAAACAGGCTTGCTGCTTAAGGTTCATCTAGTATTGAGGATGCTGTTTCATTACACGTCCTATATGTATTATTATTTCCATCAAGCTGTGTTTAAGTCCGTTATATGCTGTTGCTTAAAGCTATACAGTGTGTCGGTAATGTGCTTGATAACTTGCAGTATGTAGATTTTGCTACTAAAGGTGTTATTAATGCTAACGATTATCTGGATAGGGCAACATGCTGTTGCCTAAACTTCGGGTATTGACCATATGCTGTACTGCATTAAAGGGGCTTGCTGCGCTTCTTAGCTGCTTATAAAGAAGAGCACCCCTTTGCTGCTTCTCTTCTTCTATAAGGGCATGCTGCCCCAGTCTATGCTATTTCAGAAGGTCTTTGCTTTTTTCAGACTGCCATCAGTTGAGGAGTGGGGTGGTTTGGCCTACGTGTGCGGGGGATTGGGCAATCGTTGGTGTTGGGGGGTATTATGCTGCTCCCCTGCTCATTCATGACCGGCTGTCGCATGGCATGGAGTTTTTCTTGCCCAGAACAGATCCATACCGCCAATTCAAACTGTTTGCAAAGTGTCAAATTATTTTGACGATAGTGGTACTGACAGAAATTAAGCGTTAGCGTTAGTTCTGACAGGTCACGTGAGTCAAGCTTGAATCAGCTGATTCTCAGCTGATCACATATACCTATAGGAATACGACACCTATCGCGGCATTCCTATAAAAGCTGTATTCAGTATTATTCAGCAGATTTTCAGCTTGCTCGGGAGCAAATTACCTTCCTCCATCCCCAGCTCCTCCTTTCGACTCAGTCAGGACTTGGCTTTCTGATATTCCATGCTAATCAGACTCCTTTATCTTGAACAAAGTGTTACACTTAAATATCATTAAATACATTAATGATATGTTGTTCGTAACCCTAGTGGGGTTTTTATTGCTCTCCCCCTGAATCATTCATTGACAGGCTGCAGAGCGATGGGCAGGGAGTTTTGCCCAGAAAAGAACCATACAAACCCAAACCAAACTTGATGCTAAGTCTCATCATTTTGACGATAGTGGTCCTGAAGAAATAAAGTTATTGTCTCAAAATAAATAGATCGACTCTGACCAGGTGTAGACCGGAGTTATTAGTAATTCAAATCAGGAGACCATTTGCATAATTCCCGCCAATGTTCTCCGCTGGCCTGTAGAGAACAACTTGACCCACCCTCAAACACATCATTTTACTAACGACTGCTTCTGTAATCTCGGGGAGTTCAACGCAGGATTCACAAAACACTTGCTCTTGAAAAATGGCTCAGTACACATGTGATGTGGATCAGCGGTTTTACAGCCTGTGTAAAGATAAATAATAAATGTTTATAATTTTTCATGCGCATTCAAGAATACGGACAATGGAAATGGGCGGTATCTTTTTCCGACACACGCAGTAGACCAATCCAAACAGTTGGGGCATCTGGATCAATCAGAGCAGAGTAAGTCAGGGAAAAGGTGGGTTTCGAGAGCTGAATCTTATAGCTGCGTGACGAATCGTTGGAAATTAGGCATATATAATGCATATTTGAGGAAAATGAAAGTGTTTTTTGGACCGTGCATGCATGTACACATATTCAGGAGGATCCAAAACAACATCGAAACCTAAAAATGGCATAATGGGGGGACTTTAAATGTGTTAACCTAAAAATATTTCTCCGGTTGTACATGATATAGGATTGCACAAGTGTTTAGCATGGCTGAAAGGCAGAAAGCTGCCTCAACAATAGACTGACAGAATTGCACTCATCGGGAGTGCATTTCCCATACACGCTGAAATCAATGATACAACCAGGTACGAGTACATTGTTGTGGAAACTAACTAGCCGTCACGCCTGTTCCACGAGCATATCCGTTGTTGAAACCACATGAGTTCAACAATCAAGGCCGTTTTTAATGACGTCACCATGCATGTGGGGGAGTAATAACTTATGCTAATTAAAGTTGTCGAGAGCTGAGATGCTGCTGTATTGTAACTGATGACTAATTTACTAGTTTTTTCCCTATCATTTAGCTTGATTTGATGTTTGATCCATCGCGGGTGTTTCCTTTTACTCACACTCGGGGGTTCCATTAGGCTATTTCTGTGCATGTGCACCTTCAAAAACTGCGCTTATTGGAAGCGCTCTAAAATGTATAGATTAAAATGTGTGTATATCTAATATTAATATATGTATTTAAATTAAATGGAAGATATAGATTGTACTGTTGTTAGCTTGCTTATTGTGCCCAAAAGTATAATTTATTTAAGTCCATATGTCTTACTAACAAGAAACTATTCTTCTAACCACAGGTCGAGAGCTGTAGTTCCTACCACGTAAGTTTGCGAATGTTCGTTTGAACTATGGTTTCGGGAAACACCGAATCGATGAACTATGTTGGTAACAACGGAACTTGTTGGCAACCATAGTTGGCTAACGATGCTTTTGGGAAAATAGTCAATGACATCAAATGATAAAATACTGACACAACCTGAATGAGATTTGAAAGCTATGACAGAAGGGACAATGGTCAGCGAATAATGACTGAAATATTTCATGCAAGAAAGAAAGTCATACAATTTTATGACATGAAGGTGAAATTTCAGTTATTTCTGGGGAACTATTCCTTGAACGTCAAAGTATGTCACATTGTGGCAGAACAGCCTCATGAGTTTAGCAGCCTGACAGTCCATGTTTGAGCATCTTTCCCAAGTGGGATCTTAACCACACTGAAAAATGTTAGAAATGGATTGGTCACCTCAAATAACCGACCCAACCCCAGGCTCCTCAAATCACTGCATAAATGCCACATGCTAGGAAGTAAAACGAACCCTAGATCATCCCTGTAAACAATAACTGCTGAGCAGGGCAGAGAGCAGGAAGTGCAAACATTCACACCTGAGGCAGAGAGTTTAAACTCACCGGTCATGTCCGGAGGGAACGCGGCAAAAGGCTCTAGATGAAGAAGAGAAGGATGAAGAGAGGCAGAGAAAGAGAGAAAGACAAATAGAGGAAAATGTATTGTATGAATCTGTAATGTAAGGTTAACAGTGGTGTACATCCATGCCTTAGTGTATCAGATGCTGATGACTCTGAAAACATGCACTGAACTTCATAAAATAATGAATAACCTACATAAGAGACCACAGAGGAAAACAAACTAAGAAGGTTCCTGAAATATTTAACCTCAAATCAAGGAAACAAGCACCATGAAGATTTTGTGGATTGTGGCATTATTTTCATGATAATTAAGCACATTTACATCAAAACTCTCATTACTGTAATGTGACAAAGTATACTTTTGAGTTTTTTGCAATTCACTATTTTCAATTATTAAAACATACTTTGTATAATAATAATAATAATAGCCCCATAAAGCATTTTTTTCTTCAGCTAAATTCTTTGTCCCATCCCCCATACAGTGTTCAGGCAAGGCATTGTGATTCTCAATTTGTTGTCACAGAATTGTGCTTTCAAGTTTTAAGTAGTTTTAATGTTGTGAAGGTTTTGTTTTGAGGAGTGAACATGGAAGAATGGAGAACATTGCCTGAATTCTTGAAATGCAAACAATTAGAAAAAAGATGAGAAACTATCGTGGGGGCCAGCGGCTCGGGGATCTCTTTTTGGAGGGAATTGCAAGTCCAACTGCCCGGGTCGATAAGAACTCTCCCACCATGCTTTGGGAAGAATCACAGCAGGCGCATGGTGGAACACAAGCTCAGGAGGCTTCCAATTTTTGGATTCGAAATGAACCACCAAGTCCCGTAGCCTCGGAGCGTGCCAAGCGGCAATGCTGCGAGCCAAAAATGACTAAATCAGGGTTTCCAGTTATGGATTGGGAATCATAGAAGCAGTGAGCACATGGTCACATTTTGATGTCTTTAAGACCATAAACCACAAAGCTTCTGTGCAAGATCCATCCTCAAAAAGCTCAGGCTATCAACTAATTCCGTTAAAAATCTCTGTTTACAAACATGGAAGGAGAAGCGCAAAGGAAATAATGAAACATAGATTAGCATCGGGGCCCAGGGGCATTTGTGGCCTAGATTTGATTCTACATTTTGCGTTTGATGGCAAACAACGAGCTGCACTATTTTTTTGTGTGTCCTCCTTTCATGTTAATAAATTCTATTTTGAGAAGCTCTTTGAGATAGTGGCTGTGATGGCTAGGTTTGATCACAGTAAATGGAGAGGTTTATGGAGTTGTAGTGAGAATCTCAATGAATTATGGTGAAATGATGGATCTGGAATATGTGCCGTCTGTAATGAAGAGATAAAGGTAACCTCACAGGAAACCAGAAAGAGCGTGGCAGGGACAAACATCTGGTAGCGATAATGCAAGGTTTTGGATTAAATTGTTGCTATGAATAACAACAAAATTATAAAAGGACAAAACTAATGATGGAAGAAAAAGATGAAACATGTACACTTACGAGTACACTCTTCCAGTGGTGTGTTCACACTCATGTGGATGTTATCGATCCAGATGTGGCCTTTGGTACCCTCAAAAAATCCTTCAATTACCACCTGTGTGAATATGAGCACACAGAAAAAATGTCACCATGATATCTGTCAGGCTACCAAAACTAAATTAATACATAAACAAAGGTTTACAAGTAAAAAATGTCTAATCTTCGTTTAATGCACAACTAGCCATGCATTATCCCACTTATATGATGGTCAATTGCCAGCATTGACAAGTTAAAGCAGCGCAATATTTGGCCGAATGGGTAAAAATTACGTTATTTTCGTCAGTTACGGCACGTTAATGCATGGCACAACTAGCCATGCATTATCCCACTTATACGATGGTCATTTGCAAGCATTTACAAGTTAAAGCAGCGCAATATTTGACCGAATGGGTAAAAATGACGTTATTTTTGTCAGTTACGGCACATTAGTGCTAGCATTCTGCCCACTTCAAATCAGACACAGAGATGAAATAGTGCGGTAAGATCACATTTATTTGAATGAATGAATTATAACATCTAGCTACTTGAATTAATTATTCGATTCGACCTATCCGACCGAAAGAGGGAGAGAGACAACAGTTGTGTGTGAATGGCTTCATTAAAAGCTTATTGTATTACTGTATTAATCTCACTGAGAGATGGACTGAACGAGTGTGAATATAATCTGTACAGCATTACATTCTCAGGGTCAATCTCATATTCCAGTGTTCCCAACGAAGTGCCGTCTGTCGAGAGGCAGGGGTGCCCGTGTAAAACAATCCTTTTTAATATTTTTATTGCTAAAATGTTTCAAAAAAAAGCATCATATACACATTAATACCATTTCTGATGGTCGCCAATATAATTTAGCGATCTCTTGCACCGAAATTTCGGCTGCCGTTAAAAGTTCATCCGCCTCAGGTTTCACTTTCACGTGGTGTGACGCTCTGCATATTATCCCGCTCTATGCATGTGTGCCCTCGCTCAGTCGCCCACTCTATAAAGTTCATGCGATCGGACCAAGCAAAGTCCACTCCCAAAAAAGAGCCGACGGAATACATCAACCGTAGCTACAGATATGTTTCTGTCGGCAATAGCTCCTACTGTGTTGTACATGGAGGGGTATTATGGGCAAACTCTAGTAACGCTGCCCTATCATTCTGATCTGCTAACCGCATGTTAATGCTCACCATGTTGGATAAATAATGCTTTCTAGGACTACACATTATTTGGTAATGGTAAAAAAAAAAAAAAAAAAAAAAACCTAATGTTAGACCTACCTGAAAAACTAAAAAAAGCTATTTATTTCATTTTTAGGCCAATTGTTATTTTTTTATTTGTGCTATCATTATTAATTTATTTATTCGTACTTATTTTATTACTGACTGCTTACTTGTCATGTTTTATTCAATTCAAAGTTTGAAATCAAGATCTCGTGCTACTGCAACAAACAGTAGCCAACTGAAAATATAACCGAACACTGAGCTGGGCAGAAAAATTGTTGAGATAGCTAATTATAATGTAATATATATGTTACATATGTATAAAAGCCCTCGCCTACAGTAAAAGGCATATAAATTGGTTTTCATTAGAGAATTTAGCTATGATGAGCCACCAGTGATGACAAATGTTTTCTAATATTACAAATTCTGTATGACCATTATAGTCTGACAGTCGACTTCCTGCTGTACGCAGAATATCTGATACTTTTCAAATATCAGGATTGAAGTTAGAAAATTCAAAATATGGTGTATATTCTAAATTTTACATATTTATTTTGTAGGGTTGCCACAAGTTGTTAAGTTCCAAAGGCTCTGCCGTGACTAAAAAAGGGTTGGGAAAACAGTCACTATGCCAGTATAAAACATGAGTTTGTACATTTCTGGCTAAAAACTCTAAAAACTACTTGCGTGACACAAAACAGTATGTTTATAAATATAGTGGCGCATATATTAGGGCATCCGCCATGACCCTCGCTGTGAGAAAATATGGGCAAGCGGACAATGGCTCTTGATAAAATCCGCTGGAGTTCTGTTATCACTAGAATATCACACGCCTGGAAAAGGCTCTCAGCCAATCAGATCAACGAACCGAAAAAGGAATTTGTTGTCTAAATGAATAGAATAGAATTTAATTGAAAAAATAATACATACATCACAGTTTTTTATTTAATTTATTTGATGTTACATGTTCTAACTGCTTACCTGAAATCATTGCGATTTTGAGATCGACCCGGTGTATGTTCTTGGTCCGTCATGTCCTTCTTTCCTACACAAAGATGGGCTCCTGGTCTCCACGGAGGGACCAGAGGAGGGTTTCCTCTTGGTCTTTGTTCTGCAGCAGGACCCTCAGGGTTCCCTGATCTTCCAGCTGATAGGAGAACATCAGGCAGAGAGGTCCGGTGTCGGGATCCACACTGGGACTGAACAGCCGGGCTTTCTGGCTCACCGTCTCAGGACTGGCCTCAATGTACAGGTAGTTTCCCAAACCTGTGAGAGAACAGACACAGCAAAGCTTATCTCACAGTCTGTCAAATTTGACTAGCTTCTACGGAGTGACAAATGAAAACAGTGCAGCCTTTTGGTTAGTTGCATGTAATCTTGTTTATTCCCTGCTGGGCAAAAAGTCCCATTCAGCACATGACATTTTAACAGTCTGGTTTGTGTCACTGCGGGCCCGACCTATCAAACAGCAAGTGAACACTTCCTGAACCCAAATTGTGTTTCCAAGTAAAATGTTTCTCTTGTCCCACCCATCTAAACATCATGCTGTGTGATTATATGGAAAAGTCAAGGGTGTCATTGTGGGAAAAGTCAAGCACCTCATCATTAGTTTTAGTGTCATTCGTGAATGATAGCAGCCCACTAGGCTCTACTGTAGGCACTTTAGGTGACGGCAGGTGTCTGTTTGCTAAGCCGAGAGTGAAAGAGCGTTAAGTGGGAGCAAGGCACGACCCCCACGGTGAAAAAAGAGTGGAGAGACAGGTGCACACTCTTTTATCTCTCTATATATTTGTGAATAATCTTTCCAGACGTTTCAAGGTCAAAAGGATCTTGAAAAAAGCTCATGTGGTGGCGGCCGACATCTCTCTGAACGATCTGATTGGAGGAGGAAGAGACATGTGACCTATTGGAGCCTTAAACATTTTGAGAACTGCCAGAAAGCGCCAATAACACCTTGCAGCTGTTGGCACGGCTTGTTAAATCTTTCAGAGAGAGCATTTAAAATATTTCAAGGCAATTAATTTAAAATAGGTTTAGGATAACAATCCCCTTAACTTCACTGGGAACGCATATATGAGGAGATGTGAAAGGGGCAAAGTGAATATCTTTCATTTATGTGAAAAAAAATCGCGCAAGTACTACATTTATAAGGGGAAACGAATAATGATCTCTTGAAAGTAGCTCTGAGTACATGGAAGTCTATGCAAAAATCCTGGAGAAGAACTGGAATACAGGGTTGGAAATGCAGTTTTCCACAAGAATCTTCACCACTGAAGTCAATTAAAGATACTCAGATTCAACCCTTTGCCACACGACAGCTCAGAAAGACTGAAATAAGGAGGTTTTGAACTTCCAGAAAGGAGGCCTGGGAATGTGAAATGCTTCTTACACTTTTATATGGTTTTGGAACAAAATAAATGATTAAACAATATTGCTTAGCACTGTCTACGTCACATGAAATATAATCATTCAGCATCTTTCATTCAGCAAAGACGCAGTTAATTGATGACAGGTAACAATAAAGACAATAATGTTACAAAAGCTTTCTCAAATAAATGGTGTTCTTTTGTCCACAAAAATATTAAACAGCACAACTCTTTTTAACATTGATAATAAGAAATGTTTCTTGACATCTTGAAGATCATGGGACACAGTTGTTCCTGTGGCTCAGTGGTAGAGCATTGCTTTAACAGTGCAAAAGGTTGTGGGTTCAAGTCCCAGGGAACACATTTACTGGTAGAAAATGCATAGCCTGAATGCACTGTAAGTCACTTTGGGTAAGCGTCTGCTAAATGCATAAATATTAACAAAATATCAACAAGTTTTTAAAATTACAATAATATTTCACAGTATACAGTGGGTATAGAAAAGAATCAGCCCCCTTTAAAATAATCAAATTTTGTTGCTTTGTAGCCTGAAATAAAGACGGACACCGTTTTTTTTTTATCCAGCTGTATTTACTCAGTGCAACTTATAACATCCAAGTGAAAAATATAACGCCAACATGTCAGAAAAAAATTAAAAAACAGAATCACTGAGTTGGAAAAAAGATCCACCCCTCCTAAAAATGACTTAACTCAATCAGTTGTAGCTAATCATCTTCTCAATGGAACACAAAGCCATCTGGCTTTCAACTGTGATCAGCTGTGGTCATTTTGATTAGCTCAGCTTGAAAAGAGCTTTCCTGGAGCATTTCAGTCCTTGGTGGTGTAACTGAAGCAAGCAATCAACTATGGGCGACAAGGCTCTGTCAAAAAATCTCAGAGATAAAGTTGTGGGCAGGCACAGTCAGTCAGGAGATGGATACAAAAAAAAAAAAAATCAAAGGCTTTATCAATGCCAAGAAACACAGTGAAGTCTGTAATCAAGAAGTGGAAGGTATTTGGTACAACACAGACCATCCCTGGATCAAGATGTCGCTTCACACTGCATGAAAGAGCCAGGAAAAACTGGTCAGAGAGGCTACAAAGAGGCCTACAGCAACTCTGAAGCAGCAGGCATGTATACAAAGAGTGGGTCATTGTGTGCATGTGCACAACAATTGTACATTCTCACCAAAGGGATTGTGATGTGGAGTGTTGCAAGAAAAACCCACTCCTCAAGAAAAGCCACATGCAGTCACAACTGAGCTTTGCCAAAACGCACCTTGAAGATTCTGAGGCAGATGAGACTAAAATGTAATTATTTGGTTTTAACACCAAATTATATGTCTGGCAGAAATCCAATACAGCTCACTATCCAAATAACAGCATTCCTACAGTAAAGCATGGAGCTGGTAATATCCTGTTATGGGGGGTGTTTCTCTGCAGCAGGGACTGGAGCTCTTGTCAGGATAGAAGGAAAAATGGATGGGGCAAAATACCATCAAATTCTTAAGGTAAATCTGCTGCCCTCTGCCAGAAAGTTGTCAATGGGAAGAAGGTTTACCTTCCAACATGACAATGACCCAAAGCACACAGCTAAACTGACCACACAGTGGTTGAAGGAGAATGCATGGCCTAGTCAGAGCCCAGACTTAAACCCCAGTGAAAATCTGTGGAAGACTGCAGTTCACAAATGGTCACCATCAAATTGAACTGAACTTGAGAAGTTCTGCAAAGAAGAGTGGGCAAATATTGCAAAGTCTAGATGTGCAAAGTTAGGTAGAGACAATCACAACAGACTGAAAGCTGTAATTAAAGCAAAAGGTGGTTCAACAAAATACTGACTCAAGGGGGTGATCCTTTTTCCAATTCGGTGATTCTGACATGATGGTGTTATATCTTTCACTTGGATGTTATAAGTTACACTGAGGAAATGCAGCTGGATAAAACAAAAACTGTGTCCGTCTTCATTTCAGGCTGCAAAGCAACAAAATGTGAATATTTTAAAGGGGGTGATTCTTTTCTATACCCACTGATTAAAATATCGCATTTATTGAATGTTGATCGAGACGAGAGAGAGAGAGAGAGATGACAGTTGTGTATGAGGGACCGTACAAGCCATAATTCATTCTGGCACTCCCACACACTTACATTCTCCTTTCACATACAAATATTTTTGCTTTCACACACTTACATTCCCCTTTCACATACATACATTTGTACTCACACACACATACATTCTCCTTTCAAATACATATATTCTTGCTTTCACACACATACATTCTCCTCAATGCATACATTATACTATCACAACACAACATACATTCTCCTTTAAGCAGCATGACATTTTACTACTCTCACAAAAACATACATTATCCTTTAACATGCAACCATTTATACTTAACAAACACATAATTCTCCTTTCACATACATAATATATATAGAAAATATGTGTATGTAAGAGAATCATGTATGTATGTGTGAAGGGAGTATAGTGTATACGGAAGGCGTATAGTGGAAACGGAAGGCAAGTCAGGCGCGATCAGGGTCACCGGGACAGGTCATGATCAGCACGGCTGACGTAGATGAGGCGGCCGCACAAGTATTTCAGCAAGCTATTTGGATTTTTTTTTTTAAATATTATCATTGTGAAAAGGTTACATGGCCTCGTCCCTTGAGCGAGTTGTGATTGAGGACGCAGGCTCAGCCTCAGTTGAGTTGCCAGATACACGCATTATAAGCGTCTATGGATTTTTTTCCCCCGGAGTGTCTATTTACACTAAGTGCAAATAGCCCGCCTTGTTGATAGAGGCTATTTACAGTAACTCCGCCCACAAATGTGTTATAGGGATAGTCAACATTACAAAAGACGGTCATTAATTGTCAGCTTCAGTGGTGTAGATGGTAAAATGCACATCATGGTCTTTTTGACGCGATCGACCCGGGTTCGAATCCGCCTTTTACCGAACTCATTCTTCTCCTTTCCCCATCACATATCAGATTGGAAAGGCGTTTATTTTCAATAAAAATGAAGAAAACAATCAAAAAGTTTAAAATAAAATATCGGGTAGGGTTAGGGAGGGCTCAAAATTACCTGTGGATTAAATGTTTACCTGCCAGCCAATCAGAATCGAGTGTTTGATGGTATGAATTGCTTTATTAAAAGCAAAATGAAATAGTAACCCATTTTACTTTCATGGTCTGATATATCTCAGAATGAAACTAAATAAAAGAAGAAAAAAAAGTGGAATTAAGCCAAACTTGAAAACTAAAAGGGTTTACATTACATCCTGTCTTTCTTTCAAAGTCATTCACAACAAGACCAGAAAGGTGTACTAGGAAAGTAAATATTGTAAATCATGCTTTTATATTGACAGATATGTAGTAATCTGCAGCCCACTGCTTCCCAGCTTTCATTCAAACAATGATTGTTTTAGCATTCCTACATTATTTCTGTCTTCGCTGCCATGCTTTGTTCCTGGTGTACACTCCTAATTGCTATGTGTCATGGGATAGAAATAGAGGGAGTGTGACAGTGTTCGGGAGGGGGAAAGGAGGAGAGAAAGCATGCCGAGCATTCATCCAGTTTTCCTTTTCTAGATCTCATGGCAGTGGCTGACATGTGGAAAGCAGACCACCGTGTATAGAAGGAATGAGGTCACATGAGTTTATGAGAACACATACTGAAGTTAGGGAAAAGGCTGTTCTTGGAATAGTAAAGGTGCTTCTCTTTTGAGCGAGGTGCAAAACTTTTACGGGAAACTGATGTGGAATCAGAATGAAGTCATATTACACAGAAAACAGGACAAAATACCCTGCTGCATTTACACTGGCATCAATTTTTATGTGGGTCCAGGTTGGTTTATGCTGATTATTACTGGTTTGGTGCAAGTCAAGATGTTCAAAGCTTTGTCAACATGAACTTTTATGGAAAAGCTGGATGAACATTGTCGTCAAGAAGCCTTATTAATAATATATATATATATGAGCAATATCACTCGAGTACAAGAGTGAAACCGGCTCTATATCAGCATATATATACAGTGGGGAAAAAAAGTATTCGCAGCCACAATTGTGCAAGTTCTCCCACTTAAAAAAAGATGAGAGAGGCCTGTAATTTTCATCAGAGGTATACCTCAAATATGAGAGACAAAATGAGAAAAAAAATCCATAAAATCACATTGTAGGATTTTTAAAGAATTTATTTGCAAATTATGGTGGAAAATAAGTATTTGGTCAATAACAAAATTTCATCTCAATAATTTGTTATATACACTTTGTTGGCAATGACAGACGTCAAACGTTTTCTGTAAGTCTTCACAGGTTTTCACACACTGTTGCTGGTATATTTCGGCCCATTCCTCCATGCAGATCTCCTATAGAGCAGTAACATTTTGGGGCTGTCACTGGGCAACACAGATTTTCAACTCCCTCCAAAGATTTTCTATGGGGGTTGAGATCTGGAGACTGGCTAGGCCAATCCAGGACCTTGAAATGCTTCTTACGAAGCCACTCCTTCGTTGCCCGGGCGGTGTGTTTGGGATCATTGTCATGCTGAAAGACCCAGCCACGTATAATCTTCAATGCCCTTGCTGATGGAAGAAGGTTTTCACTCAAAATCTCACAATACATGGCCCCATTCATTCTTTCGTTTACACAGATCAGTTGTCCTGGTCCCTTTGCAGAAAAACAGCCCTAAAGTATGATGTTTCCACCCCCATGCTTCACTGTAGGTATGGTGGTCTTTGGATGCAACTCAGCATTCTTTCTCCTCCAAACACGACAAGTGAGTTTTTACCAAAAAGTTCTATTTAAGTTTCATCTGACCATATGACATTCTCAAAATCCTCTTCTGGATCATCCAAATGCAAACTTCAGACGGGCCTGGACATGTACTAGCTTAAGCAGGGGGGACACGTCTGGCACTGCAGAATTTGAGTCCCTGACGGCGCAGTGTGTTACTGATGGTAGCATTTGTTACTTTAGTCCCAGCTCTCTGCAGGCCATTCACTAGGTCCCCCCGTGTGGTTCTGGGATTTTTGCTCACAGTTCTGGTGATCATTTTGACCCCACGGGGTGAAATATTGCGTGGAGCCCCAGATCGAGGGAGATTACCAGTGGTCTTGTATGTCTTCCATTTTCTAATAATTGCTCTCACAGTTGATTTCTTCACACCAAGCTTCTTACCTATTGCAGATTCAGTCTTCCCAGCCTGGTGCAGGTCTACAATTTGTTTCTGGTGTCCTTTGACAGCTATTTAATCTTGGCCATGGTGGAGTTTGGAGTGACTGTTTGAGGTTGTGGACAGATGCCTTTTATACTGATAACGAGTTCAAACAGATGCCATTAATACAGGTACGAGTGGAGGACAGAGGAGCCTCTTATAGAAGAAGTTACAGGTCTGTGAGGGCTAGAAATCTTGCTTGTTTGTAGGTGACAAAATACTTATTTTACCGAGGAATTTGACAATTAATTCTTTAAAAATCCTACAATGTGATTTCTGGATTTTTTTTTTCTCATTTTATCTCTCATAGTTGAGGTATACATATGATGAAAATTAAAGGCCTCTCTCATCTTTTTAAGTGGGAGAACTTGCACAATTGGTGGCGGACTAAATACTTTTTTGCCCCATGTTCGATATATATATATATATATATTAGCTTTATGAAAGATATAATAGATATATATATATATATATTAATATATATATATATTATATATAAATATATAGATATTAGCTCTATATCCGGCACTCGGCCTGCGGCCTTGTGCCTCTGGCCTAATCACAGCCGCTGATACAGAGCCAGTATCGCTCTCGTACTCGAGTAATATTGCGTTTATACAACAGTTCGATGGAACGTGTGTAATTAAACAAGAAACAACGGAGTGCCTAATGTAGGGTATCAGACCGAATCAGACAATCTAACGATTGGTCAAAACTGGGTTGAATACATGAAGACAGGCCCAAGGCAACAGGAGGTTCATAAATCAGATCCTGGCGCCACAAGCCTAAACCAACTAGCAGCTTTGAGTAGCTCAAAGCATTTAAACAAAAGAACACTTATTGACAATTCCAAGGAGATTGTCAATTTTAGGGTAAGTAATCAAGATTAAATGGTCAAAGAAATGACCGCATGACCATCACATGATAGTAACTACAGCCACGAGCCCCGTAAATTGATTTCCCCCACCTCACGACAGAGAACAGACTAAAATTCCTTACAGACATTTTAACCTCTCTGGTCTTCATGCATTCACAGAATGGCACGGAAACTGCCTTTCCATGCACCTAAATGACACTAAAAGGACTCGAGCAACTAATCATTGCTATAAATATAACTCCATTTCATGTATGTAACCTACATGTGACTTACCAGGTCTTAATCATTTATCGTGTATGTATTTTTAATAACTATTGAATAGCTTATATGGTTATATTCATGTTGGGTATGTATGAGTTTGAAATTCATGCTTTAAACGTTTCTATCAATCAATATTTTGTAAAATGTATTATATTCTTGTTATAGAAATAATGTCCAAAAATATACTGTGCAAAGAGCGGGAAAAACGCGGACAATGTGACCGATAAAAGAACATTTGATTTATAAATGGGGAGGAGGAATATACAACACCACGAGCAAACACGACATCTAATTGGTCAAAACACCATTTGGGGTGTGTTAAACAGCCTGGTTTAAATACTAGAAACACCATCAAACTTAGTTTTTTTGTGTCTAGCTTTTAGCTTTTTGTGTCTAGCTCTTAGCTTCTTCCTTCTTGCCTTTTCGAGCCTTGTTTTTTTTTTTTTAATCATGCTTCTTTAGTTTTGAGCGTGCTGTGGCTTACACGCCAGCTCCTCCAAAACATGAGGAGAAACACCACCTAGTCTCAACAAACTTTACATCTATTTCTTTACTTTAGTTTATTTTATTTCCCGTTGAGAGTTTTGTGCTGTAAGAGTTAAGTTTGCCTAACGCCGCATCTCCGAAAGAGTGCCGTATAAACTTCAATTGCAGACCACAGCTCCGCGTCGCCAGCAAACGCCCAACCACTGGCTTCCCAAGACCTCACAACTTCCAGCCAATCAGCAACCTCGGGAAACCCCTTTCAGCAACCAGACCAGAAAGGGAACCCCGCAACACAGGGAGATACAGGTACCTTCAGATCCAGCTGAACTGGTGATTTAATATAAATTTTAACCTAATTGAAGAACTCAATGCAAGGGTTAATTAAGTGATTAATGGTTGTTCATGTCTATGCAATTTCACATATTGCCATAAACTTGGGATCTCACATTTTCATTCTCTTAAACTAATAATTTCCTCACTTTCTCTCTTTCTGCAGAACCTGTCGTGAAATGTGTGTGTAGATTAGTTATATGCTTAGATTTATCACTAAAGCCGATTTTATATTGAAAGCGAAAACGATCTCGTGTTTCTGTGCTCACATAGTATGTCTTAACTGCCCGACCGTGCTGTGGGCTGTAATTTATATAGTGTTTACTATATTTGGACTATCTAATCCATTGCACAATTGATAGCGATGTGAGGCCGTGTCACTGAATCGCTGGACGGTCTCGACAGCTGATGACAGCCGTTTGTAAAAAAACAGTTATTCTGTCCTAATTCCCTTGCATATTAATGTTGGAGTTCCCTTTAAAATCTTAAATGATTCCCTTTGAGCTAAATTGACCTGTTTCCCTTACACTAATAAAACCCTCTTTTGTGTGGAACTACTTCCTTCCGCCACAGATTCAAAGCTAAAGTTGACAGTTAAACATTCGTGTGACGTCTGTTTTTCGAATTGTTACAAGGGCAGTGCTGCTCAGTTAGGTTATTAGTGAGAAATAATGAGGTTATAAGACAGAAACAATGCGGCAAGATGTGAATCCAAATGAGAGACAGAGAGAGACCATGAAGCTAGACGTTTCTTATATTAACTAACATACTCTATGATTAGCTCAGTGAATAATTTAAAAAAAACATAGACCAGGCTAGAACAAGCGGAGTGATACAAAATTGTGAAAGGGCGTTCCTGTAGCGATACCAGAACAATATCTCACAGTTCTCAACCAATCAGATTTGAGAACCAGAACAAACTGTTGTATATATATATAACTAATTAAAATTTACATATACATATTTTTTAAATTCTATGGTATATATAAATGAAAAATACAAACAAAAATAAGATCAATTAAAATAATTCTAATTTCTTTACATTTTATATTACATTATGTATTTTTGTATAATGACAGTAAACTGTTTAACTAACTGGTCCTGTCCCATAACATAATATAATATAATATAATTTGTGTGAAAGATTTTTTTTGTAAATGCTTTGTGTTTCCAAGCATGAACACAGACAAGAGCCTACAGGCATGACGACCTCTCTATGCATGTGAATATGTGTGTGCATGTGCAGTCAGTATGTCTCTGTCTGTCTGTGTGTGTGTGTGTGTGTGTAATACTCACTGTTTGAGCCCATGGAGAGATCTTGACTCTGACCCAAGGCAGTGCTTTTACTAGAGCTGTGTAGCGCCCAGCTGAGGTCAGAATCCGGGTCAAGGGTCCAACCACACAATCCTTGCTCAAAATCACACAGTCCTTTGTGAGACGGCAGAGCAGCGCTGGTAACTGACGGATAGAATACATCAATACATTTGCATTAATATTCATCAACCCTGGCAAAACATTGGACGGCTAATGGCACGTTAAGCTAAACTGAGCTCTGACTTTTGACTTCAGCTGCATCAATGTGAAAAAATTTAAAAATCACAACAACTCTGCCAAACAAGCCACTGAAAATCCTGATAGTGTCACTTAATGTGTGTTAAAGATATATGGATATTTACTGAATAAAAAGTGGTATAACTAATGCAAGTTCTTACAGGTCGCATGCACATATTTATGTCGTTCTAAAATTATTTATTGTACCATGCACACAGCACAGTTGGGGGGGCCCCCCCCAAACTTCACACCAATAGTTAAACATTTCTCTTGTGAAAACACAATTGTGCAAAATCTGCTTAGTTCCCATTTCACAGATGCATGCAACAACAACCCAACTGTGGCTGATTTCTAAGAGTTTAGGTGTGTGAAAGCTAGTATTATGCTTGTGAATTATGTATTGTAAAAAAGAAAGAAAAAAAAAACATTTTCTTCCAACTCTGTTGCTTAGATCTGAGACGAACCTGTGTGAATGGTTTTTTTGTTGTCTGACCTTATGGTGGTTTCTACAGAGGACGGTTGAGTTGGTTTGGATGTCTCTACTCTTTCTGTGGAGGAAACACATAATTATAAATCTTAACTTAACCCAGACCACAATGAATTTCCATTCAAACAAATCTGATTCCCTTTCATTTTAATTATGCAGCCAGCCATGAGTCAGATACTCATGAATTAAATCATAAAGCTCCAATCTCTGAATTTATGCCAGCACAGAGGCGGACATAAACTATGTGCTCAGTATGCAATGTTGTGCAAAACTATAATTTTGTCCCTATATCGCCTGCAGGTCTTTGCATCTGTCTTAAATGATGACATCAGACTGATGGATGGCGTTGCTTTAGGGAGAAAAACTAGACAAGCCATGGGGTGTTGAATGAAAACAACATATACATGCATACTAATATATAGGACCTTCAATCCATTACGCAAAAAAAAAACCCGGTGCAAAACAGCCAATTTGACCATGAACTGCAAAATATAGTCAATAAAATGCTTTCTATAGTGCCTGAAATATTTTCACCATTAAAACAAGACAAACAAACATCAGTCAATGTGTGTGTGTGTGTGTGTGTGTGTGTGTGTGTGTGTGTGTGTGTGTGTGTGTGTGTGTGTGTGGGTGAATTTAGAGGTAGGTATGTAGATAGATAGATAGATAGATAGATAGATAGATAGATAGATAGATAGGTTTATGCAATAATGTTAAAGAGATGTAATTTGTGATTTTTGTCATTTGTGATTCTTTCGGGAGAAAAATATTCAGCTTTCTAGTGGGTGAAATAATAGTTTAGGAATCTTGTAAAATGGATTAGGAATCAATTAAACTGCATCAAGTAAAAAGGTTTTAGACTTAAATAAGCATAGAATTACATCTAGTGTACAAACGTAACGGTCACTTACAGCAGCGAATCGGTGCATACATTAATATTTTGAATTCATAAAAGGTGAGCCACAGCTGGTGATATTTGTCATGGCCTTTTCTGAAGCAATTAGCCAGCTAATACCACTTCCACTGCCCTATCGCTAACTGCCTCCCTCTCTACGCCATCCTCTTTCCCTCGATCATTCTTTCATATGCCTCCACACCTGCAGTCTCTGTCCATTTGTTTTTCTTTGTCTTTCTTCTGATTCAATTAGTACAGGGATGACGGATAAATATCATCACCTGTGCAGGACTACTCTCGTGCACGCATACCCACGTGTGCAAACACTCTCCACATCTTGAAGATGCTCTGTCAGTGTTTAAAGGTCGCTGTGTGTCACGGTGTAATGATTTTGACCTTTCGGAGATGTGACAGTTGTGTCAGCACAACAGACAAGACAAATATAGGGAACGTTGTCACAAACCGCTGTACTTCTACCATCACACTACAAGGCTGTTCTAAAAGGTAGGAAGCATAATTATGCATCCTTCTAAGTCAACAACTGCTTTGAATGTAGCTTTCGAAGCAATGCCAGAATTCTGAACTCAAGATGGTGGGTGAATTAATAAAAAATTCATACAGAAAAATATAGACACAAAAATGTTACGATTTTCAGCATAGAGTAAAATGTGCATGTTGTTTTAATATTATATACTATTATATATATATGATATATTATTATAGCATTTATTAATAATTTGAAGTAGCTTTTTTATCTTTTATTTTTAAGTTTTCGATTTTCATTTTAGTTTAAGTTTTAGTCATTTATTTCGTAATTTTGACATTTTTATTGGTTTTGTCTTTTTTTGATATATTTTATTTAGCTTAAATTATTTTTATTTCAGTTTTATCTTTAGTTATTTTAGTACTTCAACTATGTATTCATTTAAACCTGTAGGAAAACAGAAAAGGTGCTGGTGATTTTCTGCCAGGTCTTTATCCTCTAAGTTACGGAGTTTTATTTTAACCCTAAAACACAACACAATGCAAAGTATAGTTCCATATATGGGTATATAACACCTGTGAATAATCA
Organism: Sinocyclocheilus anophthalmus; assembly: GCA_018155175.1. NCBI lineage: Eukaryota > Metazoa > Chordata > Actinopteri > Cypriniformes > Cyprinidae > Sinocyclocheilus > Sinocyclocheilus anophthalmus. Next base: position 286,826 of record JADLZN010009349.1, on the reverse strand, counting down.
AAACAGAAAAAAAACTTTATATTAACAGTATATTTGGCATTCTTTTTATAGACATTTCCTAGAGTGAAGGCTATTGCTATTTCAAAATAGCTGTGTATGTTATCTGTCTCTTTAAACCATACGTGTAACTGTACACCTCACCGCAGGCTGCAGTTGCCTTAATGTGATTAAGACTAGCGGGAAGATCATTGCCTCCAGTGTGTATATGTGTGTGTGTGTGTTGGAAGTAATGGGAAGTAAGGAAAAGAAATGAAAGCATATTATTGACAGCTGTAATCTGTCTTCCATCCATTCCATTCTGCTCCCCCTTTTCTCAGCTCATATCCCATCATTCTGTTCTCTCTCCCTCGACTCTTGTCCTGTCATTTCTGCTTTCATCATATCCTCACCCTTCCTACAGGAAAGGCTCTCACATCGTTCTCCAAATACCCTGATTCAGCAAAAAAAAAATCAATAATAAAAAACAGATATATAAATAAATAAATAACAGACCCTCAATTATGCATAAAGCTTTCCTGCATATTTTAGCCTGCCAATCATAACTGCCTTTAGGGCCCCATAATTCACCTGAGACTCATGCATTGTACTATATAATATATGCGTTTGATCGCTTCATGATGCAGAGCATATAAAACCTGAGGAACTTCAGAATATGCTCTGATACAGTACAAAAATAAAAATAGTAATTGTCTGATACTATTTTTTATAAACAAAAGAAATAAATTCAAGTTTGCATATATTTTCTGAAGAATGATGCAACCACTCAGAAAACCCTAGCAACACCCTAGCAACCACTCAGAGCACTAGAAATCCTTGAGAGATTTGTTTATCCACAAATACATACTAAATAACACAGTGTGGGCAGGTATATGTTTGCTTAAACAACAACAGCTGTTCCGTGGGATGAACATGTATAACATATGAGTGTGTGCGTGTTGTGGGAGAGTGAACATGGGAAAGAGTATCTGATGAGAAACAGAAAGAGGAGGAGAAGTGAGAAGAACAGGACCAAAAGAAAAACATTTACACAGTAAAAACATTCCTTAAAAACAAATGGTGAAGAGAAAGAGAGACTGACTTGAAAACAAGAGAGTGGAGTTTAGATTAGAGGTTGTGCTTCTTAAAAGGGTTTTGCCAAAAATGACATTTCTGTAATCATTTATTTACCTTCATATAAATAAATTTGACCTGAACACACTGAACGTCCATACCTCGCAAACTACACAAAAAAAAAATGTGGCGTAGGATTTACTTTCAAACAATGGTCTACAAATACAGTATTCATCTGATACCATCCCTGAACCGCCACGGTACATTTTGTAATTGTGAGGGTTTCTACAATTGCAATGTGGATCAATCAATTAACGATGAAAGTTTCTAGAACTTTGAGCATTTGGTTTTCACACCTAAAAGTGGAGCATACTGTACATTTGCATATACACACACTCAATCAGATGTACGTATCTCCAGCAGCTCTATGATAAATTATACAACATAGAGGATAATTGGCACAGAGGGTAGCCGTCTGATTATAGCAATTCTGCATGAGTGTGTTTGTGTAAGTGTGGCTTTCATGTTTATAATATTGTAGACGTGGGAATGTATTTGTCCAGTAAGTCTGGTCAGATAGAGACAAACAATCCATAATAAATGATTATAATAACAAACATACAGTTGCTCCGATAGAAAACAAAAATCATTGCAATCTCTTCATTTGTGCCTACTTTTATTTCTTCAAAGAAATTTTAGGAGGTATGAGACAAGGACAATAGTTAAATAAGTGAGAATGTCCCACACATACACTACCATTTTAAAAATGTTGGTGTCACTTGATTAAAAAAAAAAAAAAAAGAATTACTTTATTTCGCAAGGATGTTCTATGATTAAAAGTGGTGGTAAGACATCCATACTGCTCTACCAAAATCACTGTTCTCTCTTGAAAAAAATGTATCACAGTTTCCACAAAACAAATTAAGCAGCATGACTGTTTTCAAAATTATTAATAATAAGAAATGATTCTTTGGCAGTAACTCAACATATTAGAATGATTTCTGAAGAATATAGTGACGACGTAGAAGATGGAGGAACTGCCTCGTGACATTCAGATTTGCATGGCAAGAGGAGATAAATGGTTTGTTTGTTTTATATATTTCATAGTAGGAAAACAATAGGTGTTTAAAATTGTAATATATTTCACAATATTACTGTTTTAATTAATGTTTTTAAATCTTACCGTCCCCAAACTTTTGAACAGTAGTGTATGCAGCACACACACAACTAAGACGTCACACTGAAGCTTCTGCCAAACAAAATTAATCCAGCCTCTACCAATTTTTAATGGTTGTTTACTCCCATCCACTTCGCGTTGAGACAATCCCTGTTCCCATGTTTCTATTTTCTCTTCACATCAGTCTATCCATTTTCTTTTACTTCTCTCCACCAAAAGTGAAAAGAAATAGAAAAGAAAAACTGTACAAGCTGCGATAGCTTTCAGCTGACGGTGCGTTTCTGGGCAGCTGCTCAGTGTCAGTTGTAAAGACTGAGAATAAATTTCACCCTACAACTGGAACTGCCCAATCGTCAACAAATAATTTAGCTTATGATTTCACAATAGTGGTGTATCTGAGGGCCGTGTCCTACCTGGCAGATTGCAGCCCAGGACTTCCATTCTCATTCCGATCCCTGCCGGAGACCAGCGCTCTGGATAGATGCGGATAAACTGTGCCACCAGTTCCTCAAAACGCCTCAGCTCTGGGGTGTCATAGTGTGTGTTCCCCTCAAAAAGCTGAAGAAAGAAAAGACACACACTTAGTGAATTTAGACATCTGAACAGGTATCACAGGTGTGAAAGAATTAGGATAATAGGATTGTATGGTTAGTTGGAAACTCTTTAGTTAACATACTATCCGAATTCCACTTGGGTCGATTCCCTATTGGAAAATCCTAGAAAATTTTTGCAAGGTTTTTAGCTGGGCATTTATGATGATTCATTGATCCAAGCTGGTCTAGATGATTGATCGATTAGACTTCCATCTGGTGAACTTGGTTTCTGACCTTGTAGACCATCTTAATCAAGATGGTAAACAAACCAGAATATGTCAACCATATTGGTGAAGATGTTTAGAGCAGGTCATGGAACAGCAACAAACTACTTACACTACCGTTTAAAACTTTGGGGTTTGTAAGATTTCTTACTGTTTTGGAAATAAGTCTCTTATGCTCACCAATGATGCATTTATTTGAACAAAATATAGTAAAAACCATAATATTGTGAAACATTGTTACAATTTAAAATAATCGTTTTTCTATTCTATTTCTAAATGCTGCTCAAGAAGCATTTCTTATTATTATCAATGTTGAAAACAGTTGTGCTACCTAATATTTTTATGGAAATGGTGATACATTTTTTTTATGCTTTGATAGATGAATAGAAATTTTAAAAGAAGAGCATTTATTTGAAATAGAAATATTTTGTAACATTATAAATGTCTTTACTGTCACTTTTGATCAATTTAATGCATTTAATGCATATTAATTAAAACATTAAAAAAAACATACTTTAAACAGTTTACCCCCAAACCTTTGAATGGAAGTGTATGTTTATAATAAACATTCTGCATATGTTTATATTATGCTCTGGATAAATTAACTACCTTGGGCATGCTAGTCTTGCTATCCATTACAAAGTTCCAGTCTTTTCCATTCAGGCTGTGTGCTAAACGATACTTCCGAACGAAAGCCCGGTTCTCTGAGCTGGTTCCTCCTTCCCCACTCCTCGCTCCTTGGGTTATCACTCCTCGCACCGTCTTGGGTGTCCCAAGGTCCACCTGAAGCCATTCTTCTCCTGCTAAAGGCTGGGCAGGGCCAGGAAACCATCCTGATCTACTGGCCACCAGACGGGCTGCTCCAGGGGCCCAATGAAGGTCCCTCACTGAGGAGGCTGAGATCTGGGAATCAGGGAGAAGGCCAGACAGCATCCCCTGGAGCTCTGAACATGGAGCATCTGAGACAAAAGAGAACGAGAGAGGCCATTCAGCCTTCAAATGATGAAACGGTCATGTAACAGACAGTTTTATCCAAAGTGTCCAAATTGCTCTTTCCACCTTGAGATAAGCTCCATATTCTTATGCTATATGAACCATAAAATCCTGGTGTATCAAATATGATAATCAAAAACACACACCCTTTTTTTGGAATTTTTTTAACACTTTGTCTAAAGGTTCAATAAACTGTTCTATTGTAAAAAAAAAAAAAGTCAATATATCTGACTTTATATGGGTCATTTTGATGTCATTGCCATTAAACGGTGACGTGTCTTGCTGCTTTATAACAGAATGTGCACAAACACAAATTCGATTTTCTAAAAGAGAGGGGAACATTTTCAGGTAAAGACCTCATAAAGATGATTTTTATGATAAGATGAAAACAAACCATGCAACTACAAACACTCACCTGTAATTTGGCAGCCATAAAGCTCAAAGCGTAGCGCAATGCCGTTATTCCATGTCTGCGGTCGAATACGAACAAAGCGGGCCAGAACAGGCTGAGGAATACGATTCAAAACCACCTCAGATGGGTCAGTGTTGGCATGGAAAATCTGCAAGAGAGAGAAAACACACAGCATTTTCTGATTATACTTGCTGCAAAGCATCAACAAATCTATTCATTGATATATATATCAATGTCAGTCATGACATTGTTGTCATGAAACTCTAGATGACGCATTCTTACAGGGTGTTAACATAAATGATGATATTCAGAGAGTTAAACGACATGGCACAAGCTGATTGGTTCATGCTGCATATGCAGCAATGAGCTTACTGCCTTGCATTTATATGGCTGGCTAGCATTCACTTGAGATTCCTGCAGCGCGCTTTCAGAGTTCTCTGAAACCCTCCACTTTCCCAGCTCCACCTGTATAGATCTACTACATGGTTATTTTATATTCTATTTGTGCAGAAGCAGTATGTCTTAAATACTCACATCACCATATCGGCTTATGTATTGGCAGTAGCAAGTTCCTGTACTAGCTTGCAGCAGCAGCAATAATCTACAACTAACGCAATAACCAACAGCAGCAGCAACTCAGCAGCAGCGAAGCAGATCTGTTCCGCCAAGACCAAAAACATTAACATTGTCATATACATCACCATGCTAAAATGTTCAGAGATTTGTCATGATATATAATTATATATTATATTATATATATTATAGATTTATTATATATATATATAATATAATATACTATATAAATATATATATATATATATCTAACGGATCAATGAAAGAAATGTTATACTCCTCGTTTTAATAGATATCCTCCAGAAGTACACCTTTGTTTGGAATGTATATTAACAATTAACTAATAGCATGCTTGAAAACATATTTGTGATGCTTTCTAATCCATGCATCATCAGAATTACTGCTGATACCTACTCAAACAAAACCCTAAACCCTAAAAAATACTAAACCTAAAGCATTAAACTGCTGTGTGCAACTTGTTTGTGCCCTAAACATAAATATAATTTGAAAGTTTGTGGCCTGTTGAGGAAAGATTTTCAGTGATCATTCTTGACAAAATCATAGACATACATTAAAGTAGGGATCCAAGCCATATCCAACAACTAGAACACACTAGCAAGGTCTTAACAACCAGTAGTTGCAAAGAAACACCTTAGCATTTACTTCATAAAATGTAAAAATTTAATTTTCTCTTTGCTGTTATCCTTTTTTCCAAGAGAAATCCTTTAAAACATGTTATAAATTAAAGGTGGGGACAATATAAACTGGTGCGATTAAACACTTTCATCCACATATCTCAAAACCAGTGATAACCAGTGTAAAGCGTGATAAGAGTGACTCACTCAAATGCAACTGCTTCAATAACTCAGTTCATGCGTTTAGTTTCTGAATGATTTTGAACTAACTGGATAAGTGATGTATTCAATATTTTAACTCACGCATAAAGATGATTCCTTTGAACTAATCGAATGAGTGAATGATTCAAAAACTCACTCATAATATTTAAGCACTTGATTCAGTCCTGACCGAATCAGTGTTTTTGAATGAATTGGTTGGATGAACGACTCAGTGACTTCACAAAGCTATCAGGAGACCAGTAACTTGAAAAGGTGACTACATTTTTAAGACCAGTCATGTTTTGTTCATGAATGAATAACTTACTCACAAAAGGACCCCTTGTTTTTGTTACTAAACTAACAACAGCATTTTGAACTAATTGCATGAGTGCATTTAAAGATTCACTCATAAGTAAAGTCACAATCAGTTGAATGAATGAGCAAGTAATAAGCAAGTAATAAATGTGTTCTGTTCATGAATGATTCGCCGTAAATGATTTAATGACTCATTTATAAAGAGAGACACTTATATAAGACACTTATATACATACCCACAGAACTTAAAAAAAATACACATGAGATTGGAACTTATGACTGGTAAAACGGTTGAAAACACATGACCTTGCGCACACACACATCCGTGTTCTTCCATACATGTGGGAGGTTGAGTGCTGGATGTGTCTTTGGCCAACTGAAAACATTCCTCACCTGAGATCAAGTGTAACAGAGGCTAAGATGGGCTGTAAGGGCTTTCAGAAGCGAACACACACGTAGGCACACACAAGTGTCCTGGCTTACTTACAAAGCTGTGATTATGACCGACACCAGTGAGGCAGTGCAATGGGCTGATTAAATCAAGTGGCACCAGAAAAAGTAGTGGATTAGACGAAGACTAACAAAGAGTCTATTGAGCTCATTTTCACCACCATTAAATTTTCCCTCATTCCTTTTTTCCCCAAGGCCTAAACCTCATTCATCCCCATTGTTCACCTCATCCTCTCCATCCAGTGACCACAAGTCATGTCCCATCGAGAGTTACGGGCTCTGGGTGGAACAATCCATATGGAAGAATCCCTTTTCTGTGCTATACGCTCAAGGCTATAAATGCTCTATCAACTCTGTGTTAGTGTGTATGTGCGTGTGTGTGTATTCCCAGTAGGGGAATACAGCACACTCACAAAGGACCACACTCATAATGCTTCAATGATGCAGTAACGGAAGGGTGGAGATGTGGGGGAAGGTTTTCATGAACCCTTTTATTTTAATGCTGATCTCGAGTGTGTTGTGGCTGGTGAAGCCAGACAGACAGACAGTTGACTAGACCGATGACCCCTTTCCAGACGCTGCAATAAAACGCAGTCAGCCGTCCAACTCTGTGGAAAAACATTGTGGCAGCTCTGCAGAGTTCACGGATAACGATGGAAGAGAAGACAGAGGTTAAATGAATGAGATGGGGAGGAGGAGTGTAGGGTCTGTGAGATTATAACAGACCAATCAACAAGACTGGAAAAATTAGGGGTTGGGGGGGGTATCAGAAATACTAGAAGAACTGGAAAAAATTATGAGAAACAAACCCAATAGTCAGAGTAAACAGCATATTTAATTTGACAGCAATGAGCCCAAGGCTGAGCAGAATGTAAGTAGAGTCCATTCAGTGGAAATTGTGAAATTGTTCATATAACCACACTGAAAAAAATAATGTAGGATTTACTTTGAAACAATTCCCATTCAGAAATTGTTAATAAATTTCAGAAATAATTACAAAGAAACATGAAATTTTAGAATGAAATAATAAGACTGAAAATTCTTCACAACTTTGAAAAATCACAGTGTTTCTGGGTAAATTTACTCTCAACACATTTGTCAAATCATTAGTTTAAAAATTTCATATAAATTATTTGTAAAAAAATATTGTTAATACCATATCACATTTATTTGTAAATCATTCATAAAGGTTTATGCCAATTTTTTTTTTTTAAAACACAAAATGTCATTGTAAATTGCTTGTAAACTCATACTTACGTAATGTACCCCCTTACATGAAAATTATTATATATATATCTATATAGATATATATATTAATTATATATTTAGATATATATCTATATATATATAATTTTTTTTACATTATTTCTGTAATTTTCGTGTATATAATTTGTAACAATTTTTACAAAAAAATATAGCACATTTATACAAATTGTTAGCAAAACAAATCTTACGTAATTATTCTGCAATTAATTTCTGTATAAATTATGCATAAAACCATTCTTACATTAGTTTACATAACACATTTCTTTGAAAATTATCCGTAAAACCATTTATATGAAAATTTAATTTTGTGTAAATTGTTGAATGAATGAAAAATAACTTATTTTTATGTACCTGGTTATCTTTCTCTCTTGTTGAAACACTGAAATATTTGTAGGATATCAGACCGAATCAGACAATCTAAGATTTGGTCAAACATGGTTGAAACATTAGGAGCACAAAAATTCCACCGAGGCCCAAGACAACAGGATGTCATAAATCAGACCCTAGCCAGTCTGAAGCAAGCCTAAACCTCTCTGTCACAGAACAGTTTTCAACATTACCACAAAAGAACCCTTATTACAAGTCCAAGGAGATTGTCCATTTTGGGGGCAAGTTATCAAGAATAATGGTCAAAAGAGATTCACAGCGTGACCGTCTCATGGAAACATGTGATAGTGATCACAAGCTTCGGATTGACTTCTCCCCCCACCTAGGAGAAAAAGAACAGACTTTCTGAAATTCCTTATAGACCTCTTAGTCTCTAGTCTTCATACATTCACAGAATGGCACGGAAACTGCCTTTCCATGCACCTAAATGCCACTAAAAGGACCTGAGCACCTACTCATTCTCTCCTAAATCCTCCAGATCATGTATGTAACCCACACATGTGACTATCCTGTCTTAATCATTTATTGTGAATGTATTTTGAATAACTATTGTATAGTTTAAGAATTGCTATTCATGTTTAGTATGTGTGTGTGTTTGAATCTTCTTGCTTGAAATGTTTTTTCCAATCAATTCTTGGTCAAATGTATGATATTCTCGTTATAGAAATCATGTCCAAAATCATAATCTACCAGAGCGGGAAAAACGCAGGTAATGTGAATGATGAGATAACAGTTGATATATGAATGGGAAGGAGAAACATTGCAACACCCCGAGCTACAATTTGTCGAGACACCATTTGGGGTGTGTTAAACAGCCTGGTTTAAATACTAGAAACACCATCAAATTTAGCTTTTTGTTTTTTTGTCTCTCGCTCGCGCTCGTCCTTCTTGTCTTATCAAGCCTTGTTGTTTTCTTTTAATCATGCTTCTTTAGTTTTGAGCGTCCTCTGGCTTGCACGCCAGCCCCTCCAAAACCATGAGGAGAAACACCACCTGGTCTCGTCAAACTTTACTTCTATTTCTATTTCTTTAGTTTGTTTTATTTTCCGTTGAGAGTTTCGTGTTTTGAGTTAAGTTTGCCTAACGCCGCATCTCCGAAAGAGTGCTGTCTAAAACTTCAACTGCAGACCACAGCTCCGCGTCGCCAACCAACGCCCAATCACTGGCTTACCAAGACTGAACCTCCAGCCAATCAGAAAGCGGGAAACCCCTTTTGGCAACCAGACAAGGAAGGGAACCCCCGGACACAGGAAAGCAAGTACCCCAGATTCTACTGAACTGGTGCATTTAATATAAATTGTGACCTCATTGATGAACTCAATGCAAGGGTTAATTAAGTGATTGATGGTTGTTCAGATCTATGCAATTGCACATATTGCTGTAAACTTGGGATTTCACATTTTCATTCTCTTTTTATTCAATTTATCCAATAAAGCCTTATTTATATTGAAAAGAGAAGTGTCTTGGGTTTTGTGCTCACAAGTTAATGTCTTAAACTGCCTATCTTGTTACTGTGCAATTAATAGTGTTTTTCACTATATTTTGGATATAAATATCCATTGCAGAATTGATGTCATACGGCTCGTTCACTGACTCGCTGGCCGTCTCAGTGATCAGCCGTAAAACAGTGATTCTGTCCTAATTCCCTTACATATTAATGGTGGAGTTCCCTTTAAATCTTAAATGATTCCCTTTGAGCTAAATTGACCTGTTTCCCTTACATATTGTATTGGCACAATTGTTCTTGCCCCAAAAACCCAAACAAAAATCTGAGCGGCCAAATTAACATTTCAAAAGCACATATGAATGTATCTTGAAATGGATTTGTAAAAATCAGATTTAATATGATGTTTTGCCGTTCAGACTTGCTGAATATGATAAGATTCCAATTGGATAGAAATCAGATTTGGACTGACAGTCTGAACAACACTCAAGACAGTCTAACATAATGAATATACAATTTCCATTTCCTGTTCACATCAAATGGCATCTACTAAAGCCAATTAGAGAAGACTTTAGTAAAGAAAAGAAATATGGCACAGTTTAAGATCAAAAGTCAAGGAGAGTCAGATTTCAAATGGCTTATGGTTATTGTATTCAGGTTTTCTTCACCTGCAGAGATAAAAAATTCCATAAGTGGTTCAACTGTGATCTTTGACCCCTGTCAATAAGCCTAGTTATACAGTTCAAAGGTTAATTAGGATTATAAATAAGTCTGAGCAACATGTGACCATTTCCTGTTCAAATCAAATGAAGGCTATTTTTCCTAGTTGATAATGGGAGATCATTTCTCTAGAACTGGCCTTCAGCAATAACAAGCAGACGGATGGCTTAAAACTTTCTTTATAGAGGAAGTTGTTGTATTTTTGCTGGGAAAATGTTGTGCAATTTAGAGCAGTAAATGATGAGTGATAAAGCTTTTGTAAAGCTTAAAGGTGTGTTTCATATTGAAATGACACTGGATAACCAAATCACAAATAACCTATAGAGCTATAAGCTGTTTAAGCTTTAAGCCATTCAATGTCATAAACAAGACCAAAATCTGCCTGACAACAAGAGAGTTGGTCGACGGGGCAACCCAAGGTGGGATGGTCCCGCCCATCCAGCTGAAGTAGAACGCTAGCTAAGGTAACTAAATAATTAAACCTGCCATGTTGTGTTACTACGAGTGATAGATCATGAAATTATAAAGACCCTTTCCGCTGTCCCTCCAATGCTAGGAGGTGAAACCCTGTGTGGTTCCGTCTCCACCCCTGGGTCAGTCAGAACAGGCATCCTATGCAGACTGCTAGGGGACAAAGGTCTCGAGGTGTTTAAGTATTGATGAAAGTCGTGAAAGAGCACGTCCAGTGAAAGACATGAGTGGAGAAATTAAGTTGAGAAGAGAGTAAATGTTTCTTTCACTATAAAATTTCCAACTTCTGATGTCTGGTGCTTAAAACTGGGCTCTTTAAGTGCATTCAACAAAAAAAGGAATATTTGAATTAATATCGGCCTACATGAATGTTCATAAACAGTATTAAAGGTGTTAGTTTATTTATCCATTTGTTTTTTTCAGTTTTATGTCATAAGAATTCTGATGTAAATAATAAAATCTGATAATTATTCTGAAAACTTTTTGCCCCCTTCAGATATCTAGTTTCATAGCCTTCATTAGAAGGTCCTTAACCTAAATTATTTACCTGGAGTACCTTAAGATTTAAATAATTTTTTAGACAAATAATAATTAAAAATAAAAAAAGAAACGTCTTCCTTTCAATAAATAAGATTAATAATATATTTTTTAACTTCAAATAAATAAATATCTAAAAAAAAATATCTAATGAATAAATAAATAAGATTCTGTACTATTTTAGAGTCCTCCAAAAACACTCTCACCAGCCCTCCTAATCATATATGAGATTTAATGTCAAATAATGTAGAATTGGGAGTTGTAGTCTGTGTGTGTGGCGTGGGTGTGGTGTGTGTGTTATAAACGATAGAGATATATATAAGAGAGACTGTATATATAGTATATAGTTTGATAAAATATGTCTAATATAATAAAAATTGGTTTAACATTAAAGTATTATTTTTTTATACTCAACCGGCTTCTTAACTAGATAAACCAGCTATACCAGAAACAATATGCTGGACATCCAGCTGAACCACCACTAACCTGGAAGAACCAAAATGGAAATTCATGCTAATATGAATTCATAAATTCATGCTTTTCAGCTGTCTTTCCTCAAATCAAATCTTTCTTTCTTCTCTTTGTTCGCTTGTTTTCCCTCACTCATCTCTAGATGAAGATGTAGACAATTGAAGCTGGTTCCGGTTGGTGGCTCACCAGCCTTAAGCAACATCTTGAAGAGAAGGAAAGCAGAATGTTGTGTGTGTGTGAGAGAGAGAGAGAAGAGAGAGAGAGAAGAGAGAGAGAACATCTCGCGCGAGCGACACTGAAGTGTTCACTACTCAACAATACCTGCTCCTCCTCTAGTGAGCTTTCTTTTAGTGGGGGAAAGAAATGACAAAACACCCCCCTTAAACCCAATTTATTCTCGTCGTTCTCGTTTTACATCTACCTGCGTCTTTGTGTCTCTCCGTTCATGCTTTTGAACTCTCCCAGGCATCACTTTTCTGTCACAGGCAGCAAACGCAAAGGCTAAATGGCTTTATATGCTATATTCATCATGCATCAAGTGAGTCTGTGACAGATTTATTACTTGCTGTCAACGAGGGATTTATAGGAATTTCAATAATAAACAGGATATGTTGCAATTTTTCACACTTGTGGGGCCTTTTTGTCATTTAGTGAGGGTATATATATGTGTGTGTGCAATAATGCTGAGTGGTGTCAAATATTCATGATATATTTGTGATGAGTTTACTGTATATGTAAAATTAAGCAACACATTGAATATTGTGACATTTTAAAGCACTTTTATACTCAAAATAATCGTTCAGTGTACTGTGACTGGCAAGCACAAGAATGTAAAGACAGATTTTAAATTTCAAATTTTTTTCAGACATACAGCAAAATTATAATATATCGTTATATATAGATAATATATATATATATATGAGAGTTGACACTCACTCTGCTCATCCTCGGTTTCCATATAATTCACTCACACAGAGCAAATACAGGAATACTTTCAGTTTGACAAGAGTATTATCATTTTTAATTAATCAAAGGATTATGTTATGAATAGATACAAAAGGAACTACACAGTTAAATTACCAATACTTTTTTCTTAGAAATTGGAAAAGTATTAGAAAATATTAATCGATCAATAGAAATTGAAGATGTCTTACTAAAAGATCTCGATATATGCACAACGATTTGTAATGAAATTGTATCTATGCATCTATTCTTTTATTGACAGATATTATTTTGATTTATATATATATATAATATATTATATAATTATTATATAATATATATCTATATATATATACTATATATATATATATAATATATATATATATATATCGTCATTACGCAAAATTGATCGTTTCCAGCATGATTAACAATAATAAACTTCAGCAGTATACACTAATTTAACTAGAATACACTTGTTAAACTAGTTCAACAATTTACATCCCAAACTCTATCATAAAAGTGGTTTGAGACCAGGATTATGTACGGAGCATTAATCCCAGTCACGTCTGCAGGTCAATATTACTTTCATGTGCGACTTATTAACAAACAGGAGACTGATCTTTTAATCAAAAGCAGATCCACTAAACAGACGAGCAAAAGGTTAATCCTAGCACTTTTATTTCATGGCGTCCCTTAGCGGCTCTGATTAAACTGTGGCCAACGTGGTTATAGTTGGATTAGTTGTCACGAAATGAGAAAGATGAGCTTTCAATCGACGGACAGCGTCAAAACAAATAGAGATTAGCATGTCATTGGACAGGCAGGGTAGATGAAGCAACGGCAGTTGATTGATGCTTTAATTACTACTCGCGCTAATGCTAGCCAAACAAAAGCATTTCTGTCGGGTTTGCTCAGTTGTGTCCTCATCATAATTTGACTTTGCCGAAGTAATATTCAAAAAATAAAAGATCTATATCCTTCTTAAATGTTTTTTGATGGAGTTACTGAAGGTTGTCCAAAGCTTCATGACTGAATTTGGAAAATTGCTGCCTTCCTCAAAACAAAATTCGTATTAGTCTTGACAGTATCAGTCTTAACTTATCTAGAAAAGGAAAATGTCTTTTCTGGTCTTCGAATGGGTCAAAACCCTGAATTCCGATAATGTACAAACACGTATGAGCATATCTCACGCTGGTCCAGGTGTGACCGGTCACACAGGTGTGTTTACAGCAAGTAGCTCACAGGCATTAGTAACGGCCAGAGAGATAAGGGTGCAAAAAGGGCCTCATTGTTCTCCACCTCCAGATAACCATCTCTCAACCTGTTCCCATGTCACTTTCTCTGTTCAGACCAGCAAAGTTCACTTGAAACTCGAGTTGCTTCTTCCTGCAGATGCTAAACTCCTCCTACAGCAGCTTATGTCAATTCAATTCACTGGATTTATGCTAAAATGGATTACTTAGCCTATGATTTTATTAGAAAAATCCATTTAAGTACACATTTTTAGTGAAAACAACGGTCTAATGATTTAGGAAGGCATGGTGGCAAAATTAAGCTATTATTAGTATAATATGTATTCTTTCTTCTTGGTCCATACATACACAAACCTAAACAATGCTCATAGTTACTATAGTTATAAGCTCATATTTTCTACTTCATACAGTGGGTACGGAAAGTCTTCAGACCCCTTTAAATTTTTCACTCTTTTTTATATTGCAGCCTTTGGCTAAATCATTTAAGTTATTTTTTTTCCTTTTTAATGTACACACAGCACCCCATATTACAGAAAAACACAGAATTGTTGACATTTTTTTGCAGATTTATTTAAAAAAGAAAAACTGAAATATCACATGTCCTAAGTATTCAGACCCTTTGCTGTGACACTCATATATTTACTCAGGTGCTGTCCATTTCTTCTGATCATCCTTGAGATGGTTCTACACCTTCATTTTGAGTCCAGCTGTGTTTGATTATACTATTGGACTTGATTAGGAAAGCCACACACCTGTCTTTATAAGACCTTACAGCTCACAGTGCATTTTCAGAGCAAATGAGAATCATGAGGTCACAGGAACTGCCTGAAGAGCTCAGAGACAGAATTGTGGCAAGGCACAGATCTGGCCAAGGTTACAAAAAAGTTTCTGCTGCACTTAAGGTTCCCAAGATCACAGTGGCCTCCATTCCTTAAATGGTAGACGTTTGGGACGACCAGAACCCTTTCCTAGAGCTGGCCGTCCGGCCAAACTGAGCTATCCGGGGAGAAGAGCCTTGATGAGAGAGGTAAAGAAGAACCCAAAAGATCACTGTGGCTGAGCTCCAGAGATGCAGTCGGGAGATGGGAGAAAGTTGTAGAAAGTCAACCCTCACTGCAGCCCTCCACCAGTCGGGGAGGGCTTTATGGCAGAGTGGCCCCCGACGGAAGCCTCTCCTCAGTTGCAAGACACATGAAAGCCCGCATGGTGGACTCCAAGATGGTGAGAAATAAGAGTCTCTGGTCTGATGAGACCAAGATAGAACTTTTTTGCCTTAATTCTAAGCGGTATGTGTGGATTAAACCAGGCACTGCTCATCACCTGTCCAGTACAGTCCCAAAAGTGAAGCATGGTGGTGGCAGCATCATGCTGTGGGGGTGTTTTTCAGCTGCAATGACAGGACGACTGGTTGCAATCGAGGGAAAGATGAATGCAGTTAAGTACAGGGATATCCTGGACGAAAAACTTCTCCAGAGTGCTCAGGACCTCAGACTGGGCCGAAGGTTTTACCTTCCAACAAGACAATGACCCTAAGCTCACAGCTAAAATATCGAAGGAGTGGCTTCACAACAACTCTTTGACTGTTCAGAGCCCTGACTTAAACCCAATTGATCTCTGGAGAGACCTAAAAATGGCTGTCCACCAACGTTTCCCATCCAACCTGACAGAACTGGAGAGGATCTGCAAGGAGTAATGGCAGAGGATCCCCAAATCCAGTTGTGAAAATCTTGTTGCATCTTTCCCAAAAAGACTCATGGCTGTATTAGATCAAAAGGGTGCTTCTACTAAATACTGAGCAAAGGGTCTGAATACTTTAGGACCATGTTATATTTCAGTTTTTATTTTTTAATAACTCTGCAAAAATGTCAACAATTCTGTGTTTTTCTGTCAATAGGGTGTGCTGTGTGTACATTAATGAGGGAAAAAACATTAACTTAAATGATTTTAGCAAATGGCTGAAATATAACAAAGAGTGAAAAATTTAGGGGTCTGAATACTTTCCGTACCCAATGTACATACCTGTGTGTGTGTGTGTGTGTGATTGTCACTAGGTTTTTATTTTTATTTCCTTTTTATTAACTTACAAATATGTTTAAGTCTTTTCTTATCTTTTTACTTAAGTTCTCTGAAATTATGACAAGGAGACCTACCATTTTATTTTTTATTTTCTAACTCAAAAATATTTAAGAATATTTTGTATTTCCAAAAGGATTTTCTTGTCTTTTTACTTACATTCTTTGCAAATGATCACATGCATGTACAACTACTTTTGCATTCAGGGTTTGAAATTAACACCCGCCAACTGCGGGTAACGCTGTCAAATCACTAGCCGATTTGGCGGGTTACTTTTCGTAAATTGTTCACTCATTCATTTCTTGGGGAAGTTCATACGAGCCAAATCTGCGCATGTTTAGTGCAAATACTAAACTCGTGAGACATCACATTATCGAGTATATTGCAAAAGCCAAACAAAACACACCTACAGAGTGCATGCATACGCGACGTGATGAAGTCTGGTTAGACTAACTTAGTGCGTGTGTGCATTTATAGTGCGTTCATTCACTGCATGATTTAGCCTATTAATATGCATTAAAAATGATCACATAATTCAAGATAAGGAGGCAGAAAATTTATATATTTTTATCAATTCATATAGTTAATCAATATCACCCACGAGGAGATATTACTTATAATTGACTGATTAATGTAGAATTTGACTCAAAAGATATGTACAACTTTGTAGAAAAAAAATGCTTTATAAAAGGTAAAAAAATGCCCATAGGAAAAAATCTATTTAACTTATTGGAAACATTAATTTCTATCACTTGCTGTGAACTGACCACGCAGAAATGAAATATCAAAAACTTTCGGCGTCCGCTGTCCAACGGTAGTCTTAATACCGCTTTGTTTATGATTCTCTTTCCTTTGGTCACTGCCCAATAAGACAGCCTCAAGCTGTTGGTTTATTTCTGTCTTTTTTTTTGGTTTGATTGTTTTTTTTATTTGGCTAGTAGAAGTTATGAATGGCCGGTAACTTAAAATTTTAGTAGCCAAATTGGCTGGTGAGTGAAAAAGTTAATTTCAATCCCTGTTTGTATTTATTAAAAAAAAAAAAGAATATTTAGTATTCCCAAAAATACTTCCTAAATTTTTTCTTATCTTTTTACTTAAGTTCTTTGCAAATGATAAGTAGGCCTACTTGCTACCTAAAAATAGGTAAATGCATGATTCATTCATGGATACATCTGAGTTTCATCTGTCATAAAAAAAATCAGGTGTTTTGACAATTCAGAGCCACCATACAAGCGAACCAGAATGGTGAACCAGAAATCCAGAATAGCATCTGACAAGTTGATCCACTTCGTCTCGCAGCACAAAGCACTGTATGACAAACAAAGTGCGGAATACAAAGAGACCGAATATAAAGACAGATTGTAGCAGATTATGATTCTACTTTTCACAGATTGAGGCGATGATTGTGAACAGCCTAAAACAGTTGTTTGAATTTTGGTCCGTTGTTTTTTAATATGTTTCTCTAGTATCGCTAGCAAAGCATCAAACCGAGCCACTGACATCCTGAAGTAAACTTTGAATCGCTCGGGATAATCCTGCAGCCAAACTCTCCGTCCTCTACGCAATCTCAAGATTGGATGGAAACAATATTTCCTCTTTTTTCAGACTCAGTGTGCAAGGACCTTAAGACTAATATTAAGCTGTTCTTAAGAAAATAATGAAATGCGATTCAAAGCAATAAAAATTCATAGATAAATGTATCAATAAAAAGACTCATAGTCCAGACTTCTCATAATTTATCCTAATATTTAAGGATATCCTAATATACAAACCCGATTCCAAAAAAGTTGGGACACGACAAATTGTGAATAAAAACAGAATGCAAAGTTTCAAATTTCAATATTTTATATTTTATTCACAATAAAATCTAGATAACATATCAAATGTTGAAAGTGAGTCATTTTGAAATGTCATGCCAAATATTTGGCTCCTTTTGGATTTCATGAGAGCTACACATTCCAAAAAAGTTGGGACAGGTAGCAATAAGAGGCCGGAAAAGTTAAATGTACATATAAGGAACAGCTGGAGGACCAATTTGCAACTTATTAGGTCAATTGGCAACATGATTGGGTATACAAAAGAGCCTCTCAGAGGTGCAGTGTCTCTCAGAAGTCAAGATGGGCGGAGGATCACCAATTCCCCAAATGCTGCGGGGAAAAATAGTGGAGCAATATCAGAAAGGAGTTTCTCAGAGAAATTGCAAAGAGTTTGAAGTTATCATCATCTACAGTGCATAATATCTTCCAAAGATTCAGAGAATCTGGAACAATCACTGTGCGTAAGGGTCAAGGCCGGAAAACCATACTGGATGCCCGTGATCTTCGGGCCCTTAGACGGCACTGCATCACATACAGGAATGCTACTGTAATGGAAATCACAACATGGGCTCAGGAATACTTCCAGAAAACATTGTTGGTGAACACAGTCCACCGTGCCATTCGCTGTTGCCGGTTAAAACTCTATAGGTCAAAATAGAAGCCATATCTAAACATGATCCAGTAGCGCAGGCGTTTTCTCTGGGCCAAGAATCATTTTAAAATGGACTGTGGCAAAGTGGAAACTGTTCTGTGGTCAGACAAATCAAAAATTGAAGTTCTTTTTGGAAAACTGGGAACGCCATGTCATCCGGACTAAAGAGGAAAAGGACAACCTAAGTTGTTATCAACGCTCAGTTCAGAAGCCTGCATGTTTGCAGACTGTTATAAAAAGAAGAGGGGTTGCCACACAGTGGTAAACATGGCCTTGACCCAGCTTTTTTTGAGATGTGTTGATGCTATGAAATTTAAAATCAACTTATGTTTCCCTTAAAATGATACATTTTCTCAGTTTAAACATTTGATATGTCATCTATGTTGTATTCTGATAAAAAAAAAAAAAAAATAAATTTTTATTTTTGAATATTTTTGAAAAAATTTGGAACTTCCACATCATTGCATTCTGTTTTATTCACAATTTGTACAGTATCCCAACATTTTTGGAATCGGGTTTGTAAATAATATTCCCTCATATATTTGGAAATCCTAAATATATATATAATTTATCCTAATATATATACTATGTATTTATTTATTTATGGATGGATGGATGGATGAATTAATGAAGAATGAAGATTTTTGTGAATTCAGTCTCTGCTCTTTGGGTGTTGCTACTACAAATTAATTATTTTATTGTAGTTATAGTTGTATGGTAGAGTTGTAGTGCTCTTTTTGTCAGTTGTAAAGACATAGTGAACACAATCACATTGCATAGTCCTTGCCTTATGGTTTTTGCCGTGCCGATAGATCATCCAGTCCTCTCCATTAGTGCTGACTTCCAGTTTGAAGGTGGTGACGTAGTAGGACTTATGGGTCTCCTTGGAAATGGCTCCTTGCGTAGCGATCCCAGTCAGAACCTTGAGGAAATGAAGATCCACCTGGGAAAGCAGAGCGATTGATTAAAATGGGAAACAGGAAGCTATAACAATGCCCAAATAACCTGACCAAATGTAGTTTCTTTTGACAGCGCATCATTGAGCATTTCTGATATGCGTAAAGAACAGTTCCTTTGCAGTTTATAAATCTATTTTGAACATGTATATAGAAAACAAGTTTACTCTTCTAGTGATGCCATATCTGTGACTGAAAAACTAGGGTGCTATTTTAAAGCAATAACCCCCTCAACAGTGATTTTACCACAGTAAACCGTAGTTACCCATCATAATTCAGCATGAAACTTGAATTCAGCATTCAAGTAATTTGCAATAAAAGTAGAATTCAACAAAGCGATGTATCACTGGTCTAATTAAAACTTCCTGACCTCTACACATGCTCATCTGTCAAATATAAGAAGGAAAGGCTCCCAGACCCTCATGCTATCTGGATTCTATGCGTTTGGTTGCAGGTGAGGGGTGTGGGGAGGCATGCTATACGTACTCTGAAATCAATAGCACTGGAGAAGGTTGCTAACTACGGATTTCTCTAGACTGTCATCCATCATCGAGCAGTTAGCATCACAGCAACCTTCCGTGCATCAACGGTCTGCACCATCACAACAAAAGCAGCACTCAAATTAAGGGGCGTATGCTGATGGGCAAGATGGAGTACTCTATTGAGGGTGTAAAAAGTTCTGGAAATGTAGTGGTGTGTAGGAATATACCAAACGTGTGTATGTGAGAGAGATTCAAAATCCCAGTGGATTAAAGGGAACGAATCAAGGACAGGGTAAATGGCATATTTAATGTGAAGCACATGAAAATTAGATTGTGAGGGACGAATCGGTTAAAGAGTAAGGTTACATCTTAACGTCAACAGAAAACATGTTTGCAACCCATTTTTCATTCATAATATGACATATTTACAGGTGAAACTATGCTAACATTCAAACGCTTGGGGTCAGTTTTTTTTTTAAGAAACTAATACTTTTATTCAGCAAGGATGCATTAAATTGATCAAAAGTGACAGTAATTTGGATACAAAATTTATAATTCAAATAAATGCTATTCTATTGAACTTTCTATTCATCAAAAAAAGCATTGGTGGACAAAAGACTTTCAAAAACAATTATTACGCTTTTGTTTGTTTGTTTTCATAAAAATAAAATTCAATCATAGTATAGGTATAAATATGCGAAAAATATCTGACTTAAATAAGTAACAGTTTTAATTAAACGCGCATCTTTGCTTTATTTTACAAAATCACAAAAGATCTGTTGTTATTTTGAGTGTGCAAAAATAAAAGTGTATAAAATAAAAAACACTTTGTGCTTTCGAATTATGTCTTACTCTTATCTGTATGACCAAAAATTATGTATTTTATGTTTCAGCTGTTCGATCGTGCCTGTGCCTCACGCGCGCGCAGCTCTCCTCAACTACACTCACGCACAACCCCTCAACGCACACACCACACCGCACCACAACGCAACACACACACACACACACACCACATATTCGCAACTCAAACTTGACATCGCAGTCTGTTCATTATCAAAATAAAATACAGCCAACCAAATATATAAAAGGTTACACTGGTCAAATTAAATAGTCCGGGGTATAACTGGTCCACTTTGTATGCCAAGTACATTTTTGCTCATGTGAAGAGGATATTTCTGTTGATATACGAGCGCGCATAAAGTACAAAGCCTCTACATTATAAATAATAGTTTAATTGAAATACATTGAGAATATGGAAACATTAGGATTTGTGCCGAATGAGAGGTACGTGAGCCCAATTAACACCTGGTACTTTCACTTAGTTTTGGTTTTTGTAGGTTTATATATTTTTATTTAATTCTTGTTCTGTTCTGAATACCGTTACATTTATATGATTTGTTTTGGAGTGAGCTATAGCTATGTTTATAGTGTTTATAATGTTTATACACATTATAATATTTCACTTTATTTGGTATTATTTCTGGTATTATTACACTCTCTCCAAACGTTCTGCTGCTCACAAAACAATAAGCAGTAAGCACCAATCAATGAGAGCGAGTTTGAACTTAGGAAAGCTGACTGGTCACGGTCAAAAATATGTTGAGGACCAATATATAACCTCCAAATACATAAACCTGCGCTAGCTCTCATATGCACATACACACTGTCATGATCTAACGCCGGATCCTCAAATTAAGCACTGAATGATACCAATTCCATCACTACATCCTTTTTTCTAATGAAATGTTGCAGGTATGTCAAATGCACCAATAAGTTCTAGTGTGTGATTAGCTCACCTGAATGTATTCCTTGTTGCTGTCCTCACTGGGCGTCCAGGCATTGTCCTCGTTGTTCAGACGAGCCTGACGGGGCTGCCAGCGACCATCATAAAACGAGGTGGAGGCCGAAAACTGATAATCAGATATCTTACCAGACTCCATTCCAAATGCATTGCTACAGTGAAATGCTGAATGTAAGAGAGAGAGAAAGAGAGAAAGATATGAATTCAAACTAAAAACATTTTGGGCCCTATCATACACCCGGCGCAAGGCGCGGCACAAGTGTTTTTGCTAGTTTCAGCCCGACGCAGTTCTCATTTTCCCGTCCTGCACCGGCGTTGTTTAAATAGCAAATGCATTTGCGCCCATTTGTGCGCCCATGGGTGTGCTGGTCTGAAAAAGAGGTGTGTTCAGGTGCATTGTTGGCGCATTGTTATTTTGAGGAACTGAAAATAGACTGCGCCATAGACCAACTCAAACCTGGTCTAAAGCTGATATTTTTTCTTTGTTATTTAAAGAGCGCGTTAGTAATATGCGCCTATAGGCGGGTGTACAATGCGTGTACACTTTGCTTATTACACACACAGAGACACGCAGCAGTACACAAACATTTTTTAAAATGAAAAATTACATTCTGCCATGTAAATAGCAAACCCACCATGGCGCAAGCGCAACTGGCTTTTAAAGGGGATGGGAGATGAGACTGATTTGTTTATTGCATGTTATGCCCAAAAAACACCCATTACTCATTAAGAGAATAGGGACAAACCGTTTAGACCATGTGCCCGGGCGCGCCGACCATTTTCCCGTCGTTAAACTAGCAAAAAAGGATTCGGACACACCCTAAACGCAATTGCGCAGTGCGCTTTAGACCATGTGCTTAGATCGTTAAAATAGGGCCCATAATTTATTAATTATTATTATTTATCTATTTATTACTTATATTTATTTTTTATATCTTTTTATTACTGAATTTTAACATTTTTATATATAGGTTATTTATATTTTAACTAATTTACATATATTATTAATGAGCCTATATGTTTTCTAAAATGTTTCATTATGGAATTGTTGTTGTGTTGTAAATGCCGTTTCATCCACTTAAGGGTAATTTCTGAACCACTTGTGCCATCAAACAGAATTACAAAAATAGCGAACAGGTCAAACACGTCCAAGTCTACAATTGGTCATCTAAACAGACAGTCCCACCTCAAACTCACACCGTTGGTCTAATGTATTGAAGTTGGGCTCAAACAAACAGAACAGTGATTTGCATCACCGTGTTTACTTTTAGTTGCTGGGTTAGACAACTGAGATGATCAGAAAATTATATACTTTACCTATAAAAAATTATACTTACAGTCACTAATTTCCTTGTGAGTCATGTTAAAGCGGGCAGAGAAACCATCTTTGGCCACAGCCATGTCAGTGTGGAAGGAAAGTGACACAAGACCTGTGGAAGACTGGATCTCTGGAGGGATCTTCGTGCCACAGTATCGTCCGATCAGGGGTCCCACTGAACACAAGAAAGGGGGAAAAATAACTGATTTGAGATCAGTTAGAGAGGCTAGAAGCATTTCTTAGTGTGAAGTGGGTCTGCTGAGGCATCGCGTGCCTCAAATTCCCTCAGCTCCATGGATTATGAGCTTTCCTCATAGTATTCCTCTGATTTCTCTCCTACTTATCCCTGATTTACTGTCCCTCTCCCTTGCTCCTGTGATCCCTGGATGTCAGCACAACAAGAGCTGAGTTTGATCCCAGACTGATAGTGTGTGAGATGGGAAGTGATGAAATTATTCAAGTAATGTGAGTTACTGTGTGAGTAGTTGAGATGTTCAGTTCACAATACTATGAACGCTATCTTCTACACAGTATTTGTGCGACTTGATAAAATAAATGAGGAAAAACGTAAAAAGGAAAACAAACAAAAAAAAACATTCAAAAGTCTTAGGTCGGTAAGATTTAGAAATGTTTTTGAAAGAAGTCTCTCACCAAGAATGCATTTAATATATTGAAAAAAGCTGAATTTTCTGCATCATTACTCCAGTTTTCAGTGTCACATGATCCTTCAGAAATCATATTCTAATATACTGATTTACTGCTCAAGAAACATTTATTTTTATCAATGTTGAAAACAGCTGTGCTGCTTTATATGATGGAAACCATTAATACATTTTCTTAGGATTATTTTGTAAGTATGTTTCAGAAATCTTTTGTAACTATAAATGTCTTTACTGTCACTTTTGATCATTTTAATGTGTCCTTTCTGAAACGCGTATATATGGGTCCTTAAAGTATACATGAATAAAATACCAACACTAACCTTGTGGCAGGCCGTCCCAAACTTCCAGCCAGTCATACTTGCATTCTCCTTCCCCCATCAGCAAAGGGTCGTTTTCCAGGTCAAAGGTCTGGAAGGTGAGTGTGACCTCCGTCTGAGGAGGAGGAATGATGATGAAGGAGCACTCCAAATTATGAGGGTACTTGTCAGGAAAACCAGGAGACTCGATCACTCCGGTTGGAGCACTGAAATTACGGAAACAGTGCTCGGCTCCTGCAGAACAAACAGAAACACAAAAGAGAAATGTGGATTAAGATAACATGACAGACTGTAATTAATTAGTGGCGCTTACATTATAGCATTAGAGCGCTAAGATTTGGATGGGAAGACAGATCCATTTTTTCTTCAGAAAATAAAAATAATTTCATTATTTATAAAAAAAATAAAAATCATACATGGGAAGCTAGTGATTATATTTTTCAATATACAGTATGTATGGACCGTGTATTGCTATATATTGATACATATGAACATATGATGAGGCAACATGGTGGGTGGAAAATTATATTTGACATTTATAACTTTATGGATTGAGTGCTCAGTTCACAAAATATATCTGTCTCATATCATTCAAAATTGTAATTGTTCTATATATTGTAATGTATTAACACAATATGTTATTCTGTATATACATTTTCAATATACATTAAACAGTTTAATATACTGATTGTTAATATATAAGGAAATATATTTTCTTTGTGTAAGGGACCTTCAGCTTTGAATTAATGAATAAATTCAGTTTGTTAAATGAACATATTTGTTGTAAACGTGTGTTTTTGTCAAAGAGACACATTTCCCTAAGTTAGCAATTCGTCATCCACTCGTAAACCTTCCGGGATATTCTGGTGAACGTGGCTTCTCTTGTTCAGTGGTGTGATATGGTGCTGTATTCTGTGCATGTGTTTACCAGACACACTCAAGCGAGAGAATGTCATAAAATGAAAGCGTGGTTATTGATTCCTGGCCACAGAGAGCTCTCGCACGCCCCTCTCCCCCTCTAATTCACATTTCAAACTGCTGTTCAACCTCTCCACTCCCTTGGTCGCGATGCCACCGTGCTCTGCACACCGTCTGAATGCAGAGCGGAAGAGATGCAGCGAAAACCAGTGTAAATATGAGGCGGAGGGGAGCGAAAGAGACAAAGAGAGATTAAACAAAACAAACAAGACTAAGTGGACGGCAAAAGATGGACGCAGTTTTTAAAGTATACAGATTATGCACGGCACTCACTTTGAGCAAATGTGCAGCCCATCATGCCTTGCTCTCAAACGTGGTAGAGACAAATCTATACAAGGTGCTAACAGTGTAACTGGATAAAATATCGAGGGACCAGAGCCATATTTAGGGACTAGAATATCATAGAAGCGCCCACTTATCAGGGTCAGAAATAATTCATTCATTAAGGGCCAAAATTTGCCTCCTAGAAGTTTTTCGGGGGCAGATTTTTGCTTTTAATAGAATATAATGAAATATAAAAAACACAATGAAATAAATAATGTTTATAAAATAAATAATTAAACAAATGTTTGAAAATGATTATTAATTATAAATGGTAAATATATATGTATTAATATCCCATTTATACATAAAAATAAAATCTGATTTAATAACATTTCAATGATCATAATCATAAAACAAATATTTATAAAAATATACATTTATGACTGTGTGGAGAGATAAGTTCGTCTTGCCTTGTCACCTGGGCTGCACCCTCTGTGTTGAAATTAAATATTGTAAAAACAATAATAATGAGCCTATTATATACTGTATATATATATTATATATATATAATATATATATATATATAATATATATATATATATATATAGATATAATAAAAATAATCTGAAACATCATTTTCAGTTAATGTAAAATTATAAAACTCAGTCAGTCATTACTATGAAAAAGGAAAAAGAACCACACAGCATGGACCATCCGGGTCCATGTACTTTTCGGTCGTCCATTAAATTTTTACTTTTTTTTCTTACCTGATGAAATTTCTTTTTTTTTTTTTTTAATACAAAAGATCCTATTTTTCCTTTGGTTTCTTGTTTCTGTTGTATTTTAAATACTATGCCTGAAAGGTGGAAACCAAAATTGACAATTCGAACGTACACACAAAATGCTTTTGCCGGCGAAAAAGTTTTTTAAAATATTGGGCTTCTTTTTAGAATTGGTGTTCATGACTTTTGCACCTTTAGATGAACATTTGAAAAAAAAATGCAAAAAATATAGAAAAAAAAAAAAAAAGCTTAGGCCAAATTGAAGATTAATGTTTCTCCCTGCTTGTTCAGGGTAGTGCGTTTCCCAAAAGCAGCTATGGTCACAAGTTCCGTCGTTACCAATATAGTTAAAGGGGTCATATGATGCGTTTTCAATTTTTTCCTTTCTCTTTGGAGTATTACAATCTCTTGGTGCATAAAGAAGATATGTAAAGTTGCAAACACTAAAGTCTCAAATCCAAAGAGATATTCTTTTAAAAAAAGTTGAGTTAACCACGCCTACCTAAAACAGCTCGTTCAAACACGTCCCACATGTCTATGTCACTGTGTGGGAAGATTTGCATAACGCCGCAAAGAAATTTCACGCAAAGAAAGAAGGCGTAACTTTTATTCCCGCTGCAGTATTGTTGATCTCTTTTGCCGAGGTCTGAAGGTGAGGTGCTGGGTGTTGTTGTGAACAGCGAAGACTCACCTTTTATTTGGCTTTACAAAACCGACGACGGATATCCCTCGTCATGCCTGGAGGGATTCGTGCTGTGGTTGATGAGGAAATATAAATACAATCAACTTCGCGCTGTGGATCTACGGATCTGGCTTTCACTGGGAATATGACAAGCAGAGTCCAGGCCCGGGGGGGGGGGTAGTCAAATGGTGGTGACCGCAAGCCCACCAGCCAATCCTTCATCGAATCTCAAGGCGATCCTCCGCCTCAATCAAGTGGCCGACGTTAGGTGAAGCTGTTGTTTCGTTGTGAAAGCGAAAAACACTTCCCCAAAAAAGAGGACACAACTAGAATTCAGTGGTTAAGTTTTATTTACAACACCGTTCAAGAACAGTTCAACCCAAATATCCAGAAGTGTGCAGCACATTTTATGGAAGGCGCTTCCTGATCCTGGTAGAGTAGACTACAAACTGCCGGCTGTTCTGACTCACGGACTGTAAGTACGTTTTCATATTTAACGGATTTGCCACTGACGATTCAAACGCAAATTTTTTTGAGCAGTGTAGAGTAGCACTTGTTTGTTCATTTCTCCAATCACAAATGCAGACATGGTTTTATGTTTACGCGGCAATGTGTAAAAGACCAGTATAAGTCATTATAATCCATAAGTATGTCACTGGATGCAACAAATGCCTCGTTTATAATGGGTTTTAATGTTTTTGAATCATCGCTCCGGCCGGACAGGGCATCAAAGTATGGTAAGGGGCCGCCTTAACATTGCAGTCACACGCTGAGGGTATCGGCCAATCACAACGCACTGCCCCGCATAGCTGGCCAAAATAAGAGCACACCGCGCTTTTCAGACGATGAGCTTGTAAAATCGACAGCGTTAAGAAAAAGGCGGGGATAGAGGGAGAAACAGATAAGGTACAGTATGTGGAAAATAATGTGTTTTTAACTTTAAACCACATAAACACATTTCATTACACCAAATACACAACATAATGTTCATTTTAGCAACATCATATGACGCCTTTAAATGGACGCCCTTAACTTTCCTATTTCTACAGCTTCAACTGATGTTCTTTGGCTTTTTATTTTTCGTTCCCTCTATCACTCCCGTAGTTCCGGCCCTGAAACAGTTAATTGCAAAGACATATGTAATGAGTATTTAATACGTTATTAGGCGTGAAAAATGATCAAAATCATAAAAATATCAAAGCCAAAGGTTTTCATAAAGCAATAGGTTACTTGTAGCCAGGTCAGTAGAGCGAGAGGGTTTTTATAGCGTCTGAGAGAAGCTAAAAAAGCTAGAAATTAAATTTTGCATTTATATACATTAAAAAATAAGCTTTGTATCATTTTTACTATTTTTAATGAAATACGAATTTTGAATGATGAGAATTAGTTTGTGTCTGCTTATTCTATTCATCAGTGTTTGAACCATTAAAGAGAAAAAAAAAACACATTTTCCGTATTTCATTTCTGGGTTGAAAATCGAAAAATGAATGTAAACGAAAGTACACAAACCATCCTCTCTAGCATGTCAGTTTATGATGTACAGAGGGAAGAAAGTCCTACATGTTTGGAATTACATGAGGATGACATAATTTTTTGAGTAAATGATGACAGAATTGTCTTTTGTTAGTAAGCTGTCCCTTTAAGGAGCTCTGAGACTGGCTCTAGTCTAACTCAGCCACCATGTGCAAATTACTTGTGGTCTCTCTTGTTTGTTTCTCACACCAGTGACACCATCTAACCAACACCGTTTCCTCCACTGCAATGTTCCTTGTGGTAAACAGCCTGTGTGGAGGCCAGCAAATTACCCAGAATTCTATAAAAAGAAGAGACAGGCCTTATAGGCACTTGTGGCGGCTGTCAAGAGGTCAGTATCTCGATGTGCCTAATGAGGAGCAGCGGACCGGTGCAACTTCAGGCCAAATGAACAGCAGGTTCCAGTATGTTTGCGACACTCAACACACATGTGAGTGACGGCTGGAACCGTGGTAAATGTATGTGTTGGATACACACGCTCACTTGAGCACAGACAAAAACCCCAGGAAGCCACACAAGGAAGAGGAAAGAAAGCAAAAATGAGATGAAGTGCAGTGTGGCGCACACACACGTCTTCCTGCTTCTTAAACGCTACCTTCGCTCTCCCACACACAGTGATGTAAATATAACTGCTTCTGCTTGCGTGGAGGATGGTAACACCACACCTCCATATTACACAAAGAAAGCACTTAAATCAAGAGAAATGTGCATAGTTTGCAGAAAATTCAATGCAAAATTATGAAAAGAAGAACATAGGGGAGAATGGGGTAAGGTAAAGCCATGTTTTGTGTCCTTTAGGCAACAAGATTACACAAAATACAATATGGGTTTTTGAATGGCTGATATCAATATCTAGAGATCAGAATATCTAGAATCATGGCCAATGTGATCATATTATATATATATAAAATATATATATATATATATATATTTTTTTTATATATATATATATATATATCATATAATTAAAATCAAATGAGAGAATCCATTTTCTAAATTAATAACCACCAATTTACTGAAAATTCGTCCCACAGCATATACCTAATTATTACACCCACAGCCACCACCACAACACAACAAAAAAAAAAAAAAAAAAAAAAAAAAAGTATATATATATATTTTTTTTTTTTTTATATATATATATATATAATATATATATATATAATATATATATACATATATATCTAGATATAGTATATTCTTGTAGTTAATGCTAATCTTAATGCAAAACATTTTTATTTTATATTTTATGTAAATGTAAGTATGATTTTAATATACATTTTCTGACTGATCTGTCTAAATTTGCTTTTGAATTAAATTTATTACTGAGTAGGTAAAGTTTTTGACTTTGATATGAAAATCAAAGAATCTTTATATAATGACTATGATATCATAATATTTCCAATACAACATTTATTACATTTTGAATTATTTCATATTATTAATATATATTAACACAAATATTAAATAGTATATTTTAAATATATTACATATTGTTGTTAATTATATATGAATATATACTGTATATAAACAACTAACTAAAAATAAAGTAAAACAAAATCTAGCTGCCGAGGCAAAATTTCTCATTTTCATTTAGTTTAATTTCATATACTAAAATAACTAAAACTAAAATCTATAATAGTATCTCTGGCTCAATTTATCCTACTTTCCCCTACACTTACAAGAACATGTGATAGTATTACAAAGGTTTTTGAACAGTTTACTCAGATAATATGATCATGCATTTTGGAACAGTGTTTAAATATCATGATGAATATCTTTATGACAGAATAAAAATAAAAGAGACAGAAACATTGAAGGAGAAAAAGTATAAAGAGGAGCAGGATATGACACAGGCCAGGACTGAATCCTGTGAGGCACATGCATAACCCACTCCGCCATTGTGTTTGTTCTAAATAAAGTTCTTCACATAGTGGTTCTTAGTCTCCTCTAGCAGTGGGTCGTCCCGTCAAAGTCTGCTTCTATTACTCCATTTGGCCGGCTGCCCCACATACTCAACCCTGCCATGCATACCGCCACTGCATGAGTGTATTGTGTGTAAAACGCAGTGATGGGGAGCATGCATGCATGAGTGCCCACCCTTACTGCTTATTAGTTCATGCTTATGAACATACCAAAAACAGTCTCTTCCTCCTCCTCGGGACATGCCTCCCGCTGCGGTACAGTGTCTGTGGCCCGCCTGTCACTACAGTTGACCGTACGGTAATGGAGGAGGTGTGGCAACGAAAGGGTTAGTTGCTGGGCAGAAACTCAGGTGGCATGAGTGCTTGTGCTCAAATGTGCAGGGATTTTCCCCTTCTGCTGCCTACTTCATTTAACTCCCTCTATCTGACCTCTCATGGGACAACAAAGTCTGTGTTCACTCATTGCATTATTCACTCGCTTTCACCACTCAGTTGAGATCACCTTGACGTCAACGAAACTCTGATGACACTGCTTTCTGTCTTTCATCCACGCCCAGGACTTCAATTCACAATAAAAATAACATGCATCTTTAAATTGAACGAATAAATAGAAAATTTTAATTCTGCTATGTACAGTGAATGGCAGTGATTTTTTAACAAATAACAATTAAAACATTGGTGATGGTTTATTATGGTCTGCTGTAGAGTTTTGTAGGATTAAACGATTTTATTAATAGATTATCTGTACTTACGATTGAAAAGCGCTGCACAAGGACTCTTATTAAGCTAGTTTAAGACTCAAATCTGCTTCTGGTATCTACGTTTGAGATGGAAGTAATATTGCGTCAGTAGAGAACATGTCAAACATAGTTGAAGATGATGTTTTACAGCTGCCAGTTCAGTATAGGTATCTGACACTATATTACACACACCCATTACCCAACCCTCCCAACCAACCAAACTGGTCCCCATCTGTACTATTATAATACACTACCAATCAAAAGTTTAGGGTCAGGGATTAGAGTCTCTAAAATTATGAAAAAGACAACACAAATACACAAATTATTTAATAAAAATGTAAATAAAAAGTTCAAATTGTGACATAATTATGACATAAAACATCCAAAAAAAAGATTTTAAAAGTTAGAAATAAGACATACTAAATCATAATTGTGAGATCAAAAGTTGAAATTGTGAGATACTAAATCATAATTAGATAAGGAGTCAAAATTGGGATAAAAGGACATAATGAGATAAAAGGTTGAAAATATAAGATACTAAGCCATAATTATCAGATAATGTCAAAATCGTGATATACTAAAATTTTAATACATAAAAAGTCAAAATTATGAGATAAAAAAAAAAAAAATCATATTTATGACCTAAAAAGCATAATAAGATAAAAAAGTTACAAATGTTAGATACTATGTCATAACTGTGAGATACAATTTTGAAATTGTGACATGAGATAAAAAGTTACAAATATTAGATACTAAGTCATAACTGTGAGATAAAAATGAAATTGTGACATACTAAGTCATAATTAGAGTGTCAAAATTTTGAGATAAAAAGTCGAAATTGTGACATTTCTTCCAGGTCAATAATATCTAAGCAAATTTGTTGCATTATCGAGATTTCAAAAACAACATCCATCCATTTGCTATCCATTTCATCTCAATGCTAGCTAAAGAAAGCTATTTCTTTCCTATGGATTTTGCTGCTTTAAGAAGAGGTAGTTAGAGCTGAAGGCTTTAAATGGGATGTTTTATAGGAGAAGAGGAAGTGAGACTGTGAGAAAGATGGCACCTGACCAGATTCACAGCAACTGTTAAAGTGGCAGTAAATTCCACTGGCTGACCAGGATAGCCTCCAGACCACTTCTCCACCACAGGTGGGGGGCGGCACTGATGTTACCCAGAGCAACAGAGACCTATGGACCTAATCGGTTCTTCTAGCACTTTCTTTAGTGTGCACTCGGAAGACGGCAGCAGTGGTGGGCCTGAAGGCTGCTCGGCAGGAAGTCTTCCGCAGTAACCCTGGCAACAGCATCACAGTCATGTGACTGGGGCAGGAGCGGTTGTTGTGTTGCACATGCCGCTGAGGGTAACAATCTGGAATGGCTAAACTGGGGCAGAGAAACGGGGCAGCAAAAGGGACGGGGAGCAGAAGAACAGGGGGTTTAGGGAATTGATGGGTTTTGACAGACCCATGAGGTCATACACGACCATTCAAGGGTCAAAGGTTAAAACAACTTTGCAGCAAGATTCAAACTTGAGCCGTATACATAAAGGGGTAGTTTGCGTAAATTTTAGTCATTTTAGTACTTAAAATTACTGAGTACTTAGTAATTAAAGTTAATTTATTTATTTAGCAGATTGTTTAAGTTTAGTTTTTTCATCAAATATTTATATTTTATTTCAGCTTAATTTTAATTAACAAAAAAAGATGTATTATTATTATTATTATTTTAGCTTTACTTAGCAATAACAGTGTTTTACTGTCCATACAATTAAAGTTAGATTTTTTAAGTTAATATTTTGTTTTGTTTTGTTTTAGGTGATATAACCAAAATTGTTTGTCAAGGGGTTCCAGTGATTTGCGACTCCCACTGACTTCCATTATATGGACAAAACCAGTTGACAAATTCTACAAAATATCTTTTGTGTTCCTCCGAAAAAAAGAAAGCCATTCAGGTTTGCAGCAACATGATGGTGAGTGAGTGATGTGAGAATTTTTGAACTATCCCTTTAATGGCTTCTACAAAAGCTGATTTCAGACAATGCTGCGAATCCAGTCATACCAATGTGTCTGGAGCACCACAAAGGCTTATTCCCAGTAAATTTATATTCCCACCTGATTCCCAGCTCCTTCCATACCCTCAAAACGTGGTTTACTTGTTTCTATCTTGCAAAAACTCCTTTGAAGTGTGTAACCACTAACTGTTATAGTTGAGAAAACTACAGTGATACCAGAGCATTAACAAATTACAACAATGCACAGAGCATGAGCTGAATTTTATGAATGCCAGGTGTTGAGATTTTGCAGATGTCTGTGGAGATTCTGTCCATGACCAAGCAAAGCATGAGCTAATCCACTTGCAGCTGCATTTTGTAAACTTTTTGAAGGTGCCTTATCAGCACTGTTAAACTTTGAAGGTTTCGAACATGTTGTTGCTCTAAGCCAAACAAACGGGAAAAGGCCAACAAAAAAAACAAGGAGCGTTAGTCAGCCATAATGGCCCTAAGAGATCATCTACATAACAGATTCGATGTTACCCGAGGGTCAGCCAGAGACCAGTGTGGGATTTCTGCATGAACATAAATGAGGGTTTGATGTTCTCGCTCCCAGTGCTGGATAAGAGAACATGCATCGGAGGAAAGTGTTCACCAGAGATCATTATCTCTGCGACGCCTCTCCGTATAAACAGACATAAACACTTAGACTCACCCACGCTAACACTTTCCCACAATTCAAGTGATTGGAGCAGTTTGTGTAAACAACAGGTCCCTGAAAAATGGGACCTGTTTTTTGTTTTGTTTTTTGTAATTCCTCAATTTTGGCAGTCTTTATAACTTTCAAAACCTGTAAAGACAGACTTTCTGAACTACTCTGCCTCAAAACCTGGAATTTAAAAAAAAATAAACAACCATTATTCTGTGGCGCAGGAAAACGCAACAGTTAGTCATTTGTCTTTATCATGGAAAGAAGTGTTTGGAAAACATGAGGATCTTACGCACATAGACTAATGCTGTCTTCATGTCCTCCTCCTGGGATGTTCCTAATGAGTTTGAAAATCATAATTATGACATTATGTGTGCTCAAGTGATTTTGGTCAGAATAAAATGGACATATTCTCTTTTCACTCCCCTGACACACACAAGAAGCTTTTTAGCACTAGACCAACAAAATATCAAAGGATGTGCATTAGGTGTGTATTTAATGCTTTATCTCTGTATTTTATCATTGTTGCGATGCAACAGAGAATTATGCGCACATACAATAAATTCATAGAAATTTCAAACAAATAAATAAAACTAGGTGGTCATTGGTACTGATAATAAGTACTGCTGATTATATGAAATGTAATAATATTGATATAATTCTATTAAATATATTGAAATACAAATATATTAAATAGGCCTTTGTTATTTAGGCCTAATATTAATTTATAAAAAAAACAACATGAATAATAATATTAATTATATTTGTATACTAAATGTTCTTATTTTATGTATTTTTAATATTGTAAAACTATTACATTATTAAAATAGATACAAAATATATATATCTCATATATAGATATATAATATAAAAGTACTTTCTAAAATAATTATATATAGTGGAGTGTGTGTGTGTGTGTGTGTGTGTGTGTGTGTGTGTGTGTGTGGTGTGTGTGTGTGTGTGGGTGTGTGTGTGGTTTATTTAATACATAAACAGATAAAGTCGATATAAGGTATGCTAGTAAACATATAAATAATACAAATATAAAAATGCCTCATCACAGACAAGTGATCAGAAAAACATTTACAAGACAGATATATATGCTCTCCACACCATCTCTGCTACACTCACACATGGCTATATTAGTATCCCAAAAGAGAAAACGCATATCATGCCTTTATTAAAAGATGTTCTTGGGCTGTCTCTGGTTAGTGTAAAATGAGATTGTGGGCTTATCACGTGAGTCATACTACTAGAGTTAGCAACTATATCTGTGGTAATAGTACCTGAGGGCATTGGTGATGATTTCAGCAATTACTGAGGTGAGGTGAAGGCTTAGAGATAGAATAACTCTGCTGTTTTTCCCATCAGCCATGATGAAGCCAGGGTGCTTATGTTACCAGTCTAATCATCACTGTTGCAAAACAACATTAATCGCTGCACTCCCACGAGTGTAAGGCTAGTGCAATGTTCTTGAAGGAACGCAGTACTGTTAGTTAATGGTGTCTGCCAAGACAAATATCACTATTACTATTACTTATAATTAGCTGAGCCGTATCTGCAGACCACAATATCAGAGAAAATTAAGGGTGGCCTCTTTTGATTTAAGCCTATAAAATATACCTAGCAACCACCCAATAAATGTAATTAAAATTTAATAGTAATATATAATATTATTAATAACATGCATATATACGCAAATTTATAATAATAATAATAATAATAATAATAATAATAGAGATTTGATCTCTTTTGACTTAAACCTGTAAAAAAAAATAATAATAATACAATTAAATTAAAAATACCTAGCAACTACTCAGAACACCTTTACAGCCGCATATCAACTCTCTGGCAACCACCCAGAACAACTTTTGCATGAACAAACAGGCCTAATATTTTCAAAACTTAAAAACAGAGTGTTCTGATGTCTTGCAAGTATGCACTGTACCAGTACAGTAAAATCGAGTAGCTAGTACAGTAAAATCCCTACAGATGGCTCTAAATGGCTCCAAAGTCCACGCACAAATTGCCAATGCACTCCAAACTCTAATTCCCCAAAGACGAGAGATCAGAGTCCAATTAAGAGGTCATTCCTGGCATGCTCGCGGAGGGATGAAAAGAGTTAAGCATCACCCCCTCCCTGCCTTTCCTCTAAACTCAGTTTATTTTATTTTATTCTCTCCCTTGATGTTTAATTGGTCTGGGAGCGTTTCGGAAACTTTGAGGGAACATTTAAGAATCAGCGTGTCTGACGGCCTTGCAGCAGGACGGTGGAGCCGCGACCTTCTGGAACCACGAGTTAAAGATCGCAAGAGGTCATTCCGCTAACGAGATTAACAGTGTAACAAGAGCGCCTCCAAAATCAACCTGAGCCACTCGTGACCCTCAAAAACCAGCCTGCTCCAATCAACCATCAATCAAAATTTGAGACTGAGTGAGAGTTCACACATAAACACCCCGACCACTGAGTGACAAAAGAAAACAGCTAAAGAAAATGTGCTGCTTATGTCCACATCTGGAGAAACCAAAAAATAAAAATAAAATCATGACTTATGTGAAGTGTTTCAAGTATTTCTTAAGAAATACTGCCATGCTGAATGGATAAACCGGATTCATTTATTTTTCGAAATGCAGAATCCTAATAATTGCATAAATCTTGTCAGCAGGACCCTCAACAACACGTTATAAAATGAGCTGTAAGCTTGACATCAAACTTCAGAAGTACTAAATAATATTAAAATACATGTTAAAAAAACACGATTCTATTTGTAATTAGTATAAAAAATGTAATGTAAAAAATTATGTAAATTGGTGTTTACATATTAATTTTTTTTGCAAGATTCATGCTAATATATGTATGTATGCATGTATGCATATATATATATATATTAGGGCTGTCATCGTTAACGCGTTAACGCATGCGATTCATTTTACAATCCATAACTCGTTAAAATAATTTAACGCAATTAAGGCCAAATTACTGAAGCACAATTTCTATTCTAACCCTTTAACCCAATTTTGCTTCTCTGCTTGTTATTAGATCATTTTAAGCCACTAAACTCCGGGAAAGTTTTCAGTTCAATGATCCAGGAAGCGAATGCATTCAAACAATCTGTCCAAAACAGAGCTAATATAAAGGAAACCAGACTGATTACATCAGAGATTGCAGAGAGAACAGAGACTCACGTTGCGTTTTCAGTGAATTATTCATTCCAGTGTGTTTCGCTTTTAAACACGAGCTCTGTCATATTCTGTGATTGTCTGAAGAGCGCGAGCCCTCACATGTCACGCTGTGTGAAGTACAGACTGAACAGATTGTCAACACATCCCACCGCTGTATGGCCAGATGAGACGCAAACTACATTTTCTCGACTTGACCAGTCTCACTAGTAAAGTTTTGATGGATGAAGACTGCAATCAAGGTAAAGACGATTGCGGTGGCGTACAGGAGTCGTACAGTAAGCATGCGTGAGTCCGTTATAGGCTAACAATGTGTGTATAAGCTCTTGACGCACTGATCGCACATTGTATTTATGCACAGGCACAGACATTTCCATACATTCACATTGTTTCCACACACATTCACGATAATGTTTTGATTTGTCATGTTTATGTTGCTGTGTTTAGTTATACGGAATGGATCTGTGTACTGTAGTAGATATATGCAGGCAGCAGGCGGTTGGTTTATGTTTTTTTTGGCATCTCCATGTGGTCCTGTTCGGTATCGCAACTTGACTTCTCTAAAATGTAAAAAAGCTCTTTGGTGTTGCACTGTACACATACTATAAAATTCAGATTTATTTTTCTTTCATATGTGCTTATATGGACTCATACCATTTGGTTCTTTGGTGTCCTTTTGGAAATTCTAAGTGTCCTTTTTTGGAAAGACATCTAAATTTATCTTGAAAAAAGCTTGCAGAAAATATAGATTTTTGATTATCACCCTTCAATCTTTTGGTTTACTTTGCTGGATATAGCAAATGATGACAAAATAAAAATTTGAAACAAGATAAATGGTCTATGCTTAATTTCATGAAGTGTGCGATTAATCGCGATTAATCACAGAAAAAGGATGTGATTAAGCAGATAAAAAATGTTAATTCATTGACAGCCATAATATATCATATATAGATATATCTATATATATAATATTCTATATTATTATATATATATATAATTATATATATATATATATATACAAACAATTCCAAAAAATGTTGGGACACTTACAAATTGTGAGTAAAAAAGGAATGGAATAATTACAAATCTCATAATCTTATATTTTATTCACAATAGAATATTGATAACATATCAAATGTTGAAAGTGAGACATTTTGAAAATGTCATGCCAAATATTGGCTCATTTTGGATTTCCTGAGAGCTACACATTCCAAAAAAGTTGGGACAGAGCCAAAAGAGGCCGGAAAAGTTAAATGTAAATATAAGGAACAGCTGGAGGACCAATTAGCAACTTATTAGGTCAATTGGCAACATGATGGGGTATAAAAAGAGACTCTCAGTGTGGCAGTGTCTCTCAGAAGTCAAGATGGGCAGAGGATCACCAATTCCCACAAGGCTGCGGCGCAAAAAATAGGGGAGCAATATCAGAAAGGAGTTTCTCAAAGAAAAATTGCAAAGAGTTTGAAGTTATCATAATCTACAGTGCATAATATCATCCAAGATTCAGAGAATCTGGAACAATCTATGTGCGTAAGGGTCAAGGCCGGAAAAACATACTGGATGCCCGTGATCTTCGGGGCCCTTAGACGGCACTGCATCACAAACAGGAATGCTACTGTAATGGAAATCAAAACATGGGCCCAGGAATACTTCCAGAAAACATTGTCAATGAACACAATCCACCGTGCCATTCGCAGTTGCCGGCTAAAACTCTATAGGTAAAAAAAAAGAAGCCATATCTAAACATGATCCAGAAGCGCACGCGTTTTCTCTGGGCCAAGGCTCATTAAAAATGGACTGTGGCAAAGTGGAAAAACTGTTCTGTGGTCAGACGAATCAAAAATTAAGTTATTTTTGGAAAACTGGGACTCCATGTCATCCGGACAAAAGAGGACAAGGACAACCCAAGTTGTTATCAGTGCTCAGTTCAGAAGCCTGCATGTTTGCAGACTGTTATAAAAAGAAGAGGGCGGGCGGGGGGGGGGGAATTTGGGCCACAGCAGTGAGTCAACATGGCCTTGTCCCAACTTTTTTGAGATGTGTTGATGACATGAAATTTAAAATCAACTTATTTTTTCCTTAAAATGATACATTTTCTCAGTTTAAACATTCGATATGTCATCTATGTTGTATTCTGAATAAAAATATTGAAATTGGAAACTTCCACATCATTGCATTCCGTTTTATTCACAATTTGTACAGTGTCCAAACATTTTTGGAATCGGGTGTGGTGTGTGTATTCTAATATATATATACGTATATATATAGTGGCTGATGTTGACAGGGCAGCAGGACTAAAGTAAAATTGTTGTATCTGTAAGTAAAGTGAATTATGATGAACCCTCTCCATGATTTATAATAGCAGCATCGTGTGAAAGGACTTAGAGGTTTTATGAGTTTAATTGCTGCTTGAGCTGTTAGTCAGGTATAGAATTTGTTCCCTTGAATAAAAGTTCTTCAAAACTGTCGTTTCCATAACCACACTGGCAGCAGTGGGATTGAGCTCATCACAATGTCTTGTAGATCTCGTATAGCGCAGGGAGAATTCGGCACCCTGTTGTGCGCGTAATCAGACACAAACTTATGTGGATGAAGGGACTGAGGAAAATTATGGCAGGAGGAGCGAAGGTGTAATGCAGTGCCTTCCAGCAGGTCTGCCCGGACCCGACCATTCCTCATCTCGAATCTCTATGGCAAAGCGTCATACCAAAAGCAAAAAAACACCAGGAATGACGCCAGTTTTCTCTTTCTTCCCCTTTTAACATGCTATTTTTGCGTTGGTGGTTTTGGTTGGCTTTTGTTATACATGTCTGCAAAGGGTTTTAGTTCACTAACATTATTAAAAACTAACAAAACTCATTGGATTTACTTTTTGAACTTACCTAAGCATTATGAATATAAAATAAATATAGAAACTTCAGTTGCAGGATAGTTGCCAGGTAATATTTCTCATTTTTAATTTATTTGATGTAACTAAAAAAAACAAAACTACAACTGTATTACGCATATTTCATAGATAGATATATATTATACTTATATGATTTGATCCTTTTTGTTTGATTTCTATCCCCGACTTTTTTTGTATATATTTTTGAGATATTACCACATCATTGGGATACAAGCCTATTTACTATTGTACTATTGATACATGTACATTTTATTTTTTTTTGAGTAGAATTCATCGGATTTCTCCTAAGGTGAAATATTTTCTCTTGAATTATTGACATCAGTTACATGTGTGATGTCGCGTAAACAACATCCCCCCCCCCCTCTCATGAGCCACCTAACACAAGTCTCCTCTGGGAAAGGACAAACATTAAGAACACAGGAAGTCAATCAATGACCAATATCTTCTGCCAGCAATGAGTATGTGAAGGAACTGCTAGGAGTCTTAATTTGAGCTGGAGGTGACCTTTGGACCTGCGTGGACTGCTGCCTTTTTTACACTCTACTATTACACACTTTCTATACATTTTCCTTTAATGCACAAGGAGCTGAGCGATGACACCCGGTGTCCAGCATAAAATTTATATTTTTCTTGTAACTGCGGTGTGTCAGCCACCATTTTGTCCAAAACACTTCCACATACAGCAGTGTGCTAAAGCGTATTGGCCCACTCCACCAAAGACTCTCACAATCACCCCCACCCACTCTAGTCAGACTCCCGCCTCGGCATGACCGTGCCCTCGATTTATTTATAGATTGTTCTGGCATAGAGACGCCATGAGTCAGGATTATTGTCACACGCACCACCTCAACGTGAAGCTTGCTCCCATTTAACATCTAAACAAGACCAAGATTACTGTAAACATCATGATATGATATGATAGATACGCATATAGATATATTTTTTATTTTGTTTGTAAAGTGTATAAATCTGTGCAAAAATGGACGGGACAAGTGGCCCTCGAAGTTCGCCAAGCACAGGGCGTCAAAGATAAAAAAATCTGCGCTGATGTCAGTTGAGGACTTAACTTAAGAAATACGCAGGTCAGTGAATACATGATCCTCAGAACTTCCGTAACCGTGTGAATGAACTAATGTAAACGAATAGCCTTCAAAAAATGTTCCGTTGTACTCACTCCTCGTGCACAGTCCTGTGAAATCCAACCCATTGCAAAGTGTTTAGAACCCGTAGACCAAAACTAATAACATTGATATGAAAAACTTCTTGAACACCAAGAAACTTGGAACCAATGGAACACCCAAGAACTTGTGGAGTCATCAAAGAATTGGCAGAAACATTCAATACAACATAGTGACCTGTAAATGAATGTGTCTCTCGACGTTACCCTACCAAAGCCGAATAGAATGAAGACATTGTTTTTTTTTTTTTACGTTTCTTGACTGTTTTTTTATGTTGCCTTCCCGGTGGCACCCCCACTGGAAGCATCCCTGGTTGAGCTCGAATAACTGCTGGCTCAAGTCACTCGGGAGTGTTGTACATGTTCTCTATCCCGATGGGACGCTTAAACATGCAATGCACACCAACTCATGGGGACTGTGTCACCGTGGGGAACTAAATCTGAGTAATGTAAAAAGCCCAGCATAAGTTTTTTTCTGTGAGGGTGTTTGGTGTAGGGGTGGTTGTAGGGCGAGATAGAATATACAAGTTATAAAACCATTGACGTATGGAGTTCCCACAGGATAGGAAAACGTCCCCATGACGTCCCTGTGTTTGTGTGTGTGTGCTGTGTGTGTGTGTTTGTGTGTGTGCGTGCACGCGCGTGTCTGTGATTTACTCTTGAGGACACAAATTTGTATCATGACATGACATAGGTCTTACAAGCGAGACAGGGGTGATTATGAGGGACCAATTTGAGTGTCCCCCCATATCTCAAAAGGATATAATCCCATTCAGGCAATGCTTTTTTTTTATTTAAAAATGCAGAAAGTTTCCTGTAAGGGGTAGGTTTTGGTGTAGGGCGATAGAAAATACAGTTACAGTATAAAAACCATTACCCCTATGGAATGTCCCCACAAGGATAGCAAACCAGACAGCCATGATTGGGAGTGTGTGTGGTTGTGTGTGTCCGTGTTTGTGTGGGTGTGTGTGGTGTGTGTGTGTGGTGTGTGTGTGTTGTGTGTGTGTGGGTGTGTGGTTGTGTGTGTGTGAAAACTGACCGGCCCTGGCCCCCAGAATGACATAAAGAGGCGGGCAGGTCGGTCTCGACTCGTCAGTGCTCTGGACACCTGGGCTTACGACTCCGCACACGTGGAGCTTCCCGGTACAGGCACGTGTATATGTAGACCCGAGATTTATCTTCAAGCTCCATCCCCCATTCACCATATATAATAGCGCCCCCACCAATCCCAAGGCATCTACATAGCATTCTGAAAACTCCTGATGTAATTGACTACCAGAGTCAATAGGTAACACTATAGTTTTAGTCACAGTTCTATACATTTGTGTATAGTGACATATGGGTCTTCCCTCTCTTTCGCCTTCTCCCTTTCCTCTTTTCTTGGAACACACCCTATTACATCAGTATAAATAAAAATGGACACTTTAAGCTTTATACAAAATACCTTTTATTCAGCGCCACACATATGACCTGAGCGATTTACAATTATTACACGACTTTTTTGATATGATAGTAAACTCCTAAGTGAACACTCTGACCTAACAACGAATATTAACCCTCTACCTCCTACACTCACCAAACAGCATTGGAATTATACCCCGGTAGGATCTATATAATATTATTCTCCTCAGTTATGAAGTCACATTTTTAAACGGTCGAGAACATGTAGACATTAGAACCTAAGTTAATTTATACATGCACGTATCTCAATAATTTTCAGGCGTTTGATAAGCCATTATTAAGGATAAATATTATTAATTTTTTTTAATAATTTTATTTTTTTGTTTTAAGGAAAACATCTATTACTAATATTTTTATTTTTAAGAACACTAACTAGACTCAATACCTTTTAGCTTTTGATGATATATGTGTTGCCACACCTCACGTTTTCACTAAAATTACACAAGCAAGAAATTTATTTGTGTATTATTTTGTATAATTATATGCACCAATTGTTTATGTTATACGTAAACATATCATAACAAGTGATAAAAACTTAAACATATACTCGATTTGTTTACTATAAGTAGGTACAATCCTAGATATATATTTTGAAAAATTATATTATGTTGACCTCTGTGGACATTTTTTATATGGATGCAGTACAAAGTTTTTAAAATCATCAATTAATTAAATTGAAACCTCTGAATTTGAAACTGCCATACCCCTGAAAATTTTGCTATGAAGTTTCACTCACATGCCCACATCCATTTACCCTGGTGTATTCAAAAAAGGCGGGGGAAGTCGAAATCATAAAATTAGACACCAATTAATGACAACAACTTCATCAAAATCATCACTGTATTCACAATATTTTAAATATATTGTAAATATTCAATATTGTTTTTATGGACAATTTTATTCCCAAAGTATAGCTACTATATGAACTGTACTGTAGGTAAAACCACACCCACACACAAACTCTCACTCATTTTCTTTTTGTGTCCATCTTACCTCAAACACTAGAAAAGCTGGGATGAAGGCTTGTAAACTGTGTGCAAGTGTAATTAGGTTGTGATTGATTTTGTAGGGGCTCTTGGCTCCTGGATTAGCAGTGACAAGTGAGTGTGTCAAAT
The DNA here is from genome assembly GCA_018155175.1 of Sinocyclocheilus anophthalmus. Classification (NCBI taxonomy): domain Eukaryota; kingdom Metazoa; phylum Chordata; class Actinopteri; order Cypriniformes; family Cyprinidae; genus Sinocyclocheilus; species Sinocyclocheilus anophthalmus. The sequence goes on along the minus strand of JADLZN010009349.1, from coordinate 243,188 downwards.
ATGGATATTGACCGTCTCTAGACGCCTCCACTTGGCTCCGGTGCATTTCGAGACGCGCTTGAGAGTGGAAACAAACCAGGATGCCCATTGATCAACAGCCGGATCACTTATTTACCTCACAAAAAAATATTTGTATCAATTTCACAGCACTTGTGACTGAACGCAAGAAGCTTTTTCTCATTATCACAGCAATATAATGTTTTATAGGCGTAAAGCTCAAATTGTTTACCGTGGTGCAATTGTGCTGCGATTATGCATGCTAATTATGCACAATTGAATGGTTATTCAGGTGCTACACACGGCTTTCTCCCCCTTCCCGGTGATGTTCAACCTTTTTCCCCAGATCAGTGGTTATGTTGTGTTCATGGCAGCATGTGGACGAGAGGCTTGACACCCGTAGTTGAGGGCAACAGGCTCAACCTGTCCACTGCTCTACATGTTCAGACATGGTTCTTTACACTCTCCATATCTCAAGTTCTTGTGTTCTGTCCTCTATATTCTATAGTTCTGCCCACTGCTATTTTTATTGTTGTGTTTCACACCTACGGTGTTTTTCAAGCATTTTTTTCAGGCCTACACGGTCCCCAAAGTTGTCACTAGCTGCCCTAAAGAGCAGTTTGTCTGGAGAAAGACATAGACCAAGACCGCCCCCCACCCTACACGAGGGTACGGATGTGTCGTCACTATACCCTGCTTTGTCTTGTCTGCCACAGGATATTTAATTGACTCAATCGTGTTTGTTTCTTGCCCGTGTTCAAATCAAAAGAGATGTGCTGTGGTGACACTGGGTGTAACATAAGCCTGGACCCCATTAATCTCTGAACTGCCTGAAACCAACTACCTACACAATAAACAACCCTGCAGCATGCGTTTTTTAAATCATAAGACCCTCTAGCTCGCTAAACATCACTGTTGAATCTTATATTTGGCTCACGTGCCCATATGCACATAAATTACAATGGATGCATAAAAATATATGAGAGTAATATCATGCATTGTGGACACTGCTATAATAATGTGTTCTTCTATTCACCTTATAGCGCCATATAAGTAACTAATGGTACCCTGGTGCGGTATACAAAAAGAAATCAAAGACAGGGTAGGCCTAGTATATATATCAAAGTACCACAGTACTACCATTTTATGCCATCACTGAACCATGATACTGCTACAGTACTTCATCAAGTGTCATATAATATTTATATTGTTTTTACCACCTCACGCCAACCCTTGACAGATATTGAAATAAAATCAGTATGCACTTGAAAACATAGTAAATCAACTTTCCTTTTCTTGAATAGGCCTCAGTTATGTATTGTGCCGCCTTTGGTATAACCTTACCAAAAAAAAAAAACATTTTTAAATATAACACCATGTTCTTGGACACCTTCGGAAATAATATAAAGTCCTTGTAGTACTCACCTCCTACGAAGTATATCTCCACCACCAGCCTGCTTCTCGTATCACACCTGTTCATGGGGACCCCAAAAATGATATTGTATGGCTCCCTTCATTTCTCACACCTGATTCAATCATCAGCTCATTTGGAGAGTGTGCAAGACTTGAACTGGGTGTGGCCCATGAGGGATACATACAAAAAGTGTAGTGGTTGGGGGTCCACAGGACAGGTTTCAGAAGCCACTGACTTCCCCCTAAAAATTAAGTCACTAGATAACTCAACTCTCAATCACATTCTTTGGTCCATAGTTTAAACTTCTCTTAAAAAAAACACCACCCCCATGTGCCTTTATTTGTGCCGCAATATGAAAGCTTACGAAAATTTTATGTCTGTTAGCTGAAACAGCTTATAGATCTAGTGCTAGCAATACCAATGTAATGGGTTCAATTCCCAGAAAAAGCAAGAATTTATATATGTGTGTGTGTGTGCGGGTGTGTGTGTGTGTGTGTTTGCGTGCGTGCGTGTGTGTGTGTGTGTGAGTTGCTTGCCAAAGTGTGAGTTGAAAGCCAAATGTAAAAAAATTGACATGTCTGCTGGCCTATTATAGAAACGGGATTTTATCTTCACGGCCCGAATGCTGGGATTCTATTTTAAAAAGAAATACGTCAATACATGAAAAAAATGCTATTCGACTTTCAAGTCTATTTCATGTGACCAAACCATGTCAGCCCCTTCCTTGCTGAATCCTGGAAACAAAACTTAGCTGACATCAAACAGCTATTATGATAGGCTGCGTGACATATCTTTATTATCCTATGAAGATGTCATGTTGCTCTATTTTTTTCAAACTCATCTCAATGGCTTTTTCAGAATATAATTCAGTCTGACACACAATCACATTGGCTTTTCAATATCAAACAACACAATGGCTGCTCATTTGAATTCTGCCATGCTTTTAGGCCAGCAGCCGCAGGACGTGCTCCAGGATGGCTCGTCAACCGGCCAAGACACTAAAATTGAAATTAAATAATGCTGAGAGTCTGCATGGAAAGCTGCACGCTCGGACCCCGGGCAGCCTAATAAGCTATAAGTGCCTGTGAAATATTAAATAAATGCTGGGGAGAGTTCCCAAGGGAAAGGGAGGGTTGCCATCTTCAAACTGGTCGGGAAACAAATAGCATTGCTGTCCGATACAGCGCTGACATTTACAGATGACTGGAGTGTGTAGGTACCGAGGGCCCCCTGAGGTTTATTTCATAAACAACACTAAAACTGACTTTAAAGTAACATTTGTGTTTTTTTTTTAACTCGCACCTTTAGGAAAGAGAATTTTCTGGCCTTCCGAAATTCAGCTTGTTCCCAACAAAACGTGCCATCTCTCAATTCACATTATGTTGCCTTTGAAAGCCTTAGGCCTTATCAGAATGCATTAGGTCCCTTTTTCCATCAAGGATATTAAAACTTTTTTCTGTGAAAATTGGCTTCTCGGGGTAAAGAGAGACTTTTTTAAATCTTTGAATTCCCAAATGTGTCACTTTATACCACTCCAGACTGATTGCATTTTTTTTTGAGCTATCAATATCTTGATACACTCCGGGGTTGCTGATATATTTCCACCCAATGACTCGATATTACATCACCGAAACTGGTATCCTTTTCTAAAAACATTATCTGGACTATTTGAAAGTTCAAGCTGTGAAATCCTCAACCATTTAGAATCATCGACCACTGACATCCAGAAAATGTAAGATCGGTGGGCACGTTAGTGAACCTAAAGCCGCCAATATTATGCTACCCTGTTATGCTCCTAATGCTGACAAATATATAGTTGCATTTCTAATTAAGCTGTATTTGAATTTAACTGATATACAGTCACAGGTTTATGTACATTACGCATTTTATCACTTCAATTATGCTCAATAGTCAGACTGTAGGAGTTGGAAGCAATTCATAAGGTTTGTTGAGCAATTATTGATCAAAGAATAAACATTATTATAACTGTTCAATGTAACTGTGGTATTTTTATTTATGTGATGCTCATTTTGTACACATGACCCCGTGGCCTTTGGTCCGCTGGTCTGTGCCCTTCTTGACCATGACCTCACTTTTTTTGAATGTGCTGGGTCCATTGATTCTTCATTAAGGGCAAAGCACATACATTGATCTTAGTTCCAAGAGGGAACAGTGGATCATTATTATTGGGCAGTGTTTCCACAGGATTGTTGTGAGACTGTGGGGGGTGGGTGGTCCTCCCCCCTCAGTAAGAAAATGTTGTTTTGATACATTTTAAAGTTAAATTCATAAATCTGGTGCACTGTGAGAGTTCAAAATTCAAGAGCTAACACAGGATTCCATTTGCAATTTATGTAACAAGAAAAAAGCTGGGTGTAATTGTGCTACTTGTCTTGAAATGTTAAAGAGCACTAATTACCTCTTTTAGTTTGATATGGTGTCTCAGTCTCACTGGTGAAAGTGGACGCCAAGCAAAATCGAATTAAAACGATAAAACAATAATAATAATTTTATATAATTATTCCTTATGACAGTTATAGCCATATATTGTAAAACAATTACACTGTGAAATAAATGAAAATGATTTTTTTTTCAGGTATATTATTTGACCTTACTCAACTGTAGGGAAATTGCAATACTTTTGACCCCATTTCTACACTTGCAAGCAGGGCCTAAAACAAACTTTCACATCTTCCAGTGGCTGGTGGCCATAAATATTTTTACTTGCCATTAACCCCCGTATGCAGTTGCATATACATACAACCTAAAATATTTACTCGACAAAATTGCCATTTGAAATGAGACCAACAACTGCATTTAATCCCGATACAACAACAAAGATACTTCACTGATAAAACCTGCATGAAACAAAAACGAACTAGGCTGCAGAGACCGCAATTCCATCTTCTCGGACAGCAGTGGTGTGGTATGTGTATATTTTTACCCCTTGTAATATGATAAGAGGGGACAAAACTGCCATCGTAAACTTTTGGCGAAGTCAGTTCCCTCCGAAATACATTCATATAATAACCCCAACCCCATACCTATTTATAGTTTCTATTACGAACATTGAGCTGCCGATCCACCTCCGCTACCAGTATTGATCTGTGCGTGTCTGTTAATTTAGGCCCCATTCTTGCAAGTTTTTATAATTTTTTATATTCTGATAGTTTTTTTTTTGGAAAGACCAAATACACCACAGGTGTATATATTTATTGGGCATGGAACCACTAAAGCTTACTTGTGGTTGAAATTTTTATTTGGTTTACAAAAAATTTTACTAATTTAATGAAATTTGTATATGTAAAACCACCTTTTTGCCCCATTTTAAAATGTTGAAAATTATGGCCAATGTGCAAATATACTACAAGGTGGCCGTTGCGTCCCACCAAAACCACTACGATAAATCAAAGCATTTCAATATCCGTAGTTTACGGCATTCACTGTGAACGGAGCCGACTCTGCGCCGTGGCAAACACACAGATCAGAGCATGTGCGCACTCACCTTTGAAAAAGCAGGTCAAAACCTTGCACTTGATACCACGTACCCCTATTCTGTTTCCCTTCCTTCGGGTTTGATTATTTAGTTTGCCCCCCACCACCTCTGTTACACACGCACTAGTGGTATTGTGACAAACCAAACGTGATAAGATTATTGTGTGTGAGGTTATAAGTAGCATTTATATATTCTTCCATTTTTATGAACTGTGGCATCTAGTTAATGACTGGTCCCAAACACGCGGGTGGAATAAGCACATGCCGTTTAGAAACGCTGAGTTGCTCAACAGGTAGCACTCAACCTCGCAGATAGCGGATGCCTATAGTATACGCGGAGAAATTTCATCATGAGTAGAGCGCAGATCTCATGAGTGCTGCAGATTCATCGCACATCTGTTTTGATTCGTACCAGTATTCTTTCTAGATTCACCCCCTCAGCCCAAAACAAATGTCTAGCTGTCAGTAGTTTATGGCTGAGAGGTGATTCTCAATCAGATTGGTTTTTTCGACTTAAGCTCCCCCCTCCACGCCGTACACATTTAAATCATCCTACCAACAATGTATTGTCTCTGTAGAATTATGTGAACTCAGCATTTAAGCATTCAGAAGTCTTGATCTTGCTGTTTGCAATATAGAGTATGTGTTAAGTTTGATCCCGAGCAAACCACCCCACATGGGCGATTATTTGCGAGAATGATAATGATGGCAAAACTTGGTGGAGATTTACCTGCAGACTTTGACAAGGAACCAACCACTTCTGATATCACCTATGTTAAGAGAGGGACGGACGAACAGACAGACAGACAGATAGATAGAAAGTGCAAAAGAGAGAGATTTCTTCTCACCTCACCACCCTTTTTCTTTCTTTCATCTCAAAGAAGAAGAGTATCACATTAAAGATATGGCCAGATATTTCATTTTGCCATTTTTATTGCATCTATCTCAGATCAATCTGCTCACAGCCCTCCAGGTAAAAGCCATCTGGCTTCGCTTCTGGAATAAAAATTCCCTGCCGATAAAAATTCCCTGTCATTGATACCACACCTATCCTAACTACATCATGTGAGCCACAAGATGCTTTTTAAAAGCACTTTAGTTAGTAAGGTTTAGGGCACAAGAAGCTGCTTTGACCTTGTCTAGGGTAAATTGTGCAAGCTAAGCGAAACCGAGGCAGCTCCTCCGAGTAACAGACTCCGAGCCAGCACTCATAAGCATAAGGTGAATTTAAATGTGCTTGCTAGTGTGTGTAATTGTTTGCTGTCTAAAAGACAGAGCCAGGGCCTTTTTCTATCATACCTCGCTTAAATGTGCTGATGATGACTCACTGTATATATAGTAAAATACAGATGGAGGAGATGAACACTTGAAGAGGACCATTAGAAAGAGGCCAATTTATGAAGCACAGTACCATAAAGCTGATAAAGCACATCTGACACCTCTTCAAATTTTTCCTCACACATTTCTTTCCACTTTTTTCCACTCATTCAGACTGAGACAGAGTATGAATGATTAAGAATGAGCATGGTACATGGACAACGTGTGTTTTGTGCTATCATAATCTTGCAAATCACAACTACAGAGACCCTTACAGCTCTATTTCAGCCCACTACCGAACTGTTGGCATATAAACAGCAACGCTATATTGAATATCAGCCTCCGATGGACTCTACATTCTCAGAAAAAAATGGGCAAAATGTTTACCTTTAGAGGTACAACAGCTTTTCACTGGGGTAGACATCTTTGCACCTTATTTACCCCTATAAGGTTCATAGTAGTACCTCGAGGGTACATATTATACTACTCTAATATTATACTACTCTAATGTAGTACTACTCTAATATTCACCTTTTAGGCATAGATAATGTACAAAACTGTCCTGTTACGATTATTGCCCCAGTGACAAGCTGTTGAACACCTAAAGATAAAATTTTTGCACATTGTTTCAGATATTGGCAAACAAAAATAGTCAAGAGCTTTCCCAAAATGGCAAACTCTAATCTGATGGGCTGGTTTTAATCAATATCCGCTTTGTCAGGGTGCAGAGGTTTATATTATTTTGTCAGGAAACCAGATCACTACAATGAGACTTCCAAAGAACTACATGCTTAACTTTGCAAGGTTTGGGACGTTCTTGGCATTGAATCTTTGAAATATGTTCAAGAGTTTTGTTTCAGACACTTGCAAGTAACCAAGATATCCCTGAGCACACTTGTTCATTGTCATTACACCAAACTAAGGTCTAAAGGGGCATTCATACTGACAGCGATTAAAATGCTGAAGGCTGACAAGTAGCTGTACTGTTGTACGGTTGTCGTATCGTCAATGGTCTCTGTCGCTCATGTCACTTCCAACTGGCCATTCTGAAATGGCTAAATAAGCTGGTTGTTTTACTGCAGGGGTGTCCATTCCTGCTCACAGAGGGCCACCTGCCCAAAGAGTTTAGTTCCGACCCTAATTAAACACACCTGAACCAACTAATCGATGCTTTCAGGAACCTTCCAGGCAGGTGTGTTGAAGCTAAACTCTGAAGGAAAGTGGTCCTCCAAAAGCAGGACTTGGACACCTCTGTTTTACTGTAAACCATGCAAGCGAATATCAATACTAACTATTAATTTGCACACTCTCAAGCAACCACCTTAACATTTCCTCCTGAACTAAGAGGCCTCACACTTTCGCCTGTTTTTGGAGCCCAATTGGGAATGTCTTTCAAGGTAATACCTCTGAAACCTCTGTACACTCTTTCTCATTTAGGAAACCTAATCTGAACAACAAATACAGACAGAGTGGAGCTGTCCAACCTGATTAAGCCACCCAAGCAGGAAAAATAGATTGAACATTTGTACACAGCAAATCCAGAATGTTCATTTGGGGAGTGAGGGGGCATTAACCTGAGCTGTATCAGCAGAACAGATCAGTCACTGAGGTGTGTATTTTTGGTGTCTATCCTTCTCTCTCTATCTCTACCCCTTTCTCCCAATGTCTCTTAACTTTGAAAATTTCTTAATGAACAGAATATCTTTTGTCTAACAATAAAACTTTAGAAAATGTATTAAACAAATACCTTATAGGACAAGGGTGTCTAATCCTGCTCCTGAAAGGCCAATGTCCTGTAGAGTTTACCCAACACACTTTCCTGGAAGGTTCTTGTCTTGAACATCTTGATTAGCTGTGTGTTTAATTAGAATTTGACCTAAAGCCCTCCATGAGTCTCATAGCTATATGGGACAAGGATGAGCAACTTCGGTGCTGGAGGGCCGAAGTTTGATTAGGGATTGAGCTAAACTCTTCAGTACAGTAGCCCTCCAGGACTGGAGTTGCATATCCCTAATGTATAAGGTAAAAGAAACAGAGGGACATTAGTAGAACCGATTTACTGGTCATTGTAATGTAAGTCAGACTCTGAAAAGTGAGAGCCTGGATGAATATAATACATTTTACAGCTGAGGGGAAACAGTTCTACAAAAGGCCTTCTAGACGACCCCCTTTCCCAGTGACAGCTGCATTGCATCCCTGTGTAAGCCCTTTAGGCTCGCTTTAAACCATATTATATCTCTCTTAACTTCACCCTCAACGTCATTCCTCTCTTCAAATAGTTCCACCTCTCCGGGTCACCTCTTTTCTTCCAAATCCTCAGTACCACATACTATATCTCTTTCCCACACATCCTCTTTTCCCCTTCTCCCTGACTCACATCTTTCTATCTCATCCAATAAATTAAGAGCATTCAATGTCTACCTCTTTCACACCCTCTTTTCCCCTTATCTTTCACTTTCGCCTCATCAACAATTCTACACACAGGGCAGGGTCTGCAAATGCTCCATTGGAGGTAAATTAATTGCATGCACGTCCTTATTGTTCGTCATTCCATAGGACTAGTGCTTAATTGTGCCCCTTTTTTCCAGCCAATTTCCTTTATCCCAGACTTTTTTCTCACCTGCAATCCAGTCGTTCCAGCTCAAAGTGGGGGTTGAAGTTTAGCACGATGCGCTGCGAGGGTTCGGGTGTGCTGATCACCCACTGGCAGCTCTGATGGGGCGGGTATTCCAGGGGGTATCCTGGAGATGTGATGTAACCAGCGTTACTGGCATCCAGCTGGCCTCCGCATGTCTCAACTAAGACAAATAGGAGAAAGACAAATAGAAAGAAAGTGAGGTGAGGTAGAGTGTTAGATAAGTTAGTTATTAGCCACATACTTAACGCTCATTTGGCCAAGCAGAGTGGCGTAAACGCAAGGCAAATTAAATACATAAATCACAAGCGCTACCAAATCCCTGAGCAAGCACTGTATGGCTACCAGGAATACTTATCATCTTGTCAAAACACACAAGGGACAAAAACAATGCTATATGAAGTTAAACCATCATTAAATCAACATTAGCCCTATTGTGTTCATTAATACAAGTTACTGCGAGTAATTGGTGCATTTTGGATGATACTGGAAGATGTCACCAAGGCCTCTTGAAAATACAGTACTGTAGAAGCTGGTTGGGCAAAATGTTGTTGGGAATGCTGACTTAAAATTAAAATAACATCTCCCTAATGGCATTGCAATGTTATTGTAAAAGTCTGGAAGCTTTCAACACATTTCTTATGCTCTCTACAAGATATAATAGTCTACCATAGCCAACCCTGAGACAGGAAGTGACATGCAGGTCTCTTCTCTGGAGGTTCAAGAGGTCATTCCCAAAACTGCAATGGGATCCAGCATAACAAAGCCTTTCTTCTAACACCTCACCTAAAGTAGTTTCTCTGTTATCTTCACCAAACAGTCCTTCCCAATACTAGCATTCATGCTAACATGCGCAACAGCCCTTTTTCATGCCACCCTCACACAGAGGATATCACTCTGGTCATTATTATTCTAAATGAAGCTAAGATTAGGAGACAGAAATACTTTCTGGTCTTTCACCATGACAACCGTACAGTGAGGGGTTTTTAACCACATACCAGCCAAACGACAACTGAGGAATTAGCAGATGGGTCATACCTACTATGCAGCACATTTTCATATCACCTTCATAGAATATTTAACTCATTATTTGTATAAATTGAAAACAAGTAAATGTGTTTTCTTTTATCAGAACATCACAATTATATTCATTTTAAATTTTCACTATTTAAGTTTGAATTGATGATGCCATTATTGGCATGTGTGTTGTTCTCGTCGAAAATTTAAAACACGTATGGCAGCATTCCAACAAAAAGTCAATGTATTAAATAATATTCAGCAGGTTTCTTTGAATAACCCGTTTCATGGTCTCCATTTGCATGATAGGCTTTTCAGCATGTTCCTGATCTGGCTTTATAAGCCCATCATCTTTGTCAAAATCCCTTAACTACAAATAGGCCAGTTCGCCCTGATATGTCCATGCATCACCTTAGAGAGTTACATCACCGTGGGTGAGGTAATATAGCTATCTTAAACATACACATTCAGGTCTCTTAATAAACATTTCTCCTGTTTGGATCAAAAAGCACAATGAAATTGGGTCTGAAATATCAACATTTAAAAAAAAGGATTAAAAAATATACCGTTAGGGGAGGAAAAGAGTATTTAGGCATGCCCCAATTGTGCAGTTCCCTACTTACAAATTATTAGAGAGAGTCCATGTAATTTTCATCATAGGTATAACGCCAACTAATGAGAGAGCAAAATGAGAAAAAAAAATCTTATAAATCACATTGTAGGATTTTTAAAAATTTAGTTGCAAATTCTGGTGGAAAATAAGTATTTGGTCAATAACAAAATTGCATCTCAATACTTTGTTATATACCTTTGTTGGCAATGACAGAGGTCAAAACGTTTTCTGTAAGTCTTCACAGCAGAGGTTTTCACGTACACTGTTGCTGGGATTTTGGCCTCATTCCTCCTGCAATCTTCTCTAGAGCAGTAATGTTTTGGGGCTGTCGCTGTGCAACACGGATTTTCAACTCCCTCCACAGATTTTCTATGGGATTGAGGTCTGGAGACTGGCTAGGCCCCTCCAGGTCCTTGAAATTCTTCTTACGAAGCCACTCCTTCGTTGTCCGGGTGGTGTTTTTGGGATCATTGTCATGCTGAAAGAACCAGCCACGTTTCATCTTCAATGCCCTTGCTGATGGAAAGAGGTTTTCACTCAATCTCACGATACATGGCCCCATTCATTCTTTCGTCCTGGTCCCTTTGCAGAAAAACATGCTTCACAGTAGGTATGGTGTTCATTGGATGCAACTCAGCATTCTTTCTGCTCCAAACACGACAAGTTGAGTTTTTAACCAAAAAGTTCTATTTTGGTTTATCTGGACGAGACATTATGACATTCTGCTTAGCTCCTGATGCCTTCTCTGGATCATCCAGATGGTCTTTGGCAAACTTCAGACGGGCCTGGACGTGTACTGGCTTAAGCAGGGGACACGTCTGGCACTGCAGGATTTGAGTCCCTGGCAGCGCAGTGTGTTACTGATGGTATGCCTTTGTTACTTTGGTCCCAGCTCTATGCAGGTCATTCACTAGGTCCCCCCGCGTGGTTCTGGGATTTTTGCTCCCAGTTCTTGTGATCATTTTGACACGCTACTGGTGAGTATCCTTGGCGTGGAGCCGTTCCCTGCCAGTATCGAGGGAGATTATCAGTGGTCTTTTATGTCTTCCATTTTCTAATAATTGCTCGCACAGTTGATTTCTTCACACCAAGCTACTAACCTATTGCAGATTCAGTCTTCCCAGCGTGGTGCAGGTCTACAATTTTGTTTCTAGTGTCCTCTGACAGCTCTTTGGTCTTGGCCATGGAGTTTGGAGTGTGACTGTTTGAACAGGTTGTTGTGGACAGGTGTCTTTTATACTGATAACGAGTTAAAACAGTATGTCCATTAATACAGGTAACGATGAGGACAGAGGATGCCTTCTTAAAGAAGTTAAGTACACAGTCTGGTGAGAGCCAGCCATCTCCTTGCTTGTTTGTAGTGACCATAATACGTATTTTTCGGAGAGAATTTTAGCCAATTAATTATTAAAAAATCTTACAATGTTATTTTCTGGATTTTTTTTCCTCATTTTGTCTCCCATAGTTGAGGTATACCTATGAAGAAAATTACAGGCCTCTCTCATCTTTAAGTGGGAGAACTTGCACAATCAATGGTGGCTGAGCCTAAATACTTTTTTGGCCCCATCTGTATAATGAAAATATGCGTTGACAGATCCTGCAGTAAGCTAAAGCGCAGTCACTACGTCATTAGAATGTACTAAGTTAGCTATTCAATTTCAGTCCTGTTCATTGGTGTGGAATAATCAGATAAATGATATAAAGCTAGAGTGTCTGAGTTGCTTGACGCTGTGCATGAACAAATCTTTTTAAAGTTACAGTAGTTAAAAAGGTACTGGCAAAAAGAATGACTCAGTACATAATGACTCCATGTTTATCCATGATTATTGCCAGCAAACCAAATTATGAGAAGACAATCCTGAAGACTTACAAATTTTCTGATGATTATAAAATGTACAGTTCCACAAAGGTGACTGGAATCGGGGCAGCTCACACCGCTTATGTTTAGTAGGATACGATCACAGGCTATACATCAGAACGTGAAAGTGGGAAATAGTGCAGGTTTTCATAGTAGGTAAGAGGGTTGTTTGATTGACAGTTCTAAGGTCTGGATGTTGGCATTCTGGCAAATACAGATAAAATTGCTAGAAATTCCCCTTATCCTGCAGAAGTTGCATGTACTACTTCAGCCTTATCCGCATATATGCTAAAAGCTCCTTAGCATATAGGCATAAGGCATAATCTATACCAGTGGGCAGCATTTCTAACCGTTGGCATCTAAGTTATCATCAATGCCCGGATGAGAAGATGGATCTTCTACTATTTACAGCAACACAAAATGAGTGATGCATCCAGGAGAGAATAAAATGGACACAGTACAATTATACAAAAAAGAGACTCCTAAACGCCCAAGATGCACATACTCCAGAACTCTCATATCTACGAATTTTCTGAAAACTGTGTCAAAATTGCCCTTCAAAAGCGGAGCTGCAAGGCTAGGCACTAAAACCACTTTAAGATCTGACAGCACTTGCGATTGGTGTGGCTGGAAAATCTTGAACAAGGAGGTGAGTGTCGGCCGTGAATCCAAGACTCCCATACTTGAAGTCCACCAGGCCTGAATATAAAGTAAAGGATGGCTTCGGGGCTTCTTTCATAGTGGTTTGACGTTTCCACTGCATTTGTCTTTTTAAAAGGTACACGCAAATGGATTTGGGGCATTTAAGAGCATACAACCGAATGCCTGCTAAGCTCCTTATTCAGCTACATTCCTGATGGGACAATCTAGCTAGTAAAATGTAAGTGTCACACACACACTACACTCATAGACACACACACACAGATATATATATATATATTATAGCAGTATATATAGGTCAATCAAATTAATGTATTAATTTTAATCACATATACACATCAGCTATTAGAGCAAGACATATTTTTAGCTATCTATCTATATAAAAAAAATAAGATGTTTTTTAGACCATTACGTAAAACTGATATCAGGATGATTTTTCCATTAATCATCCAGCATAAAGGCATTGAAAGCAAATGGCTATTATGTTATAATGCTGTCCTTCAACCATTTAAATAACACTCTTATTATTCATTTTTTATTTTACATTATTGAGAATAAGGGGATGTGTTATTAGCTATCCCATTAAAAAACATGGCAAACCAGATGAGAAAGGTACTAAAAATAGGCCTCATTGTCTTCTTTCTTATTTTCTTCTCTTATTTTGTGCTGAAGTTGACTTGACAGTTCCCTTGCAGCCCTCCTTCCATGAATTCCTCACCTCATCTCAGTATTATTACCCAATATATTACAGGAACGCAAAAGGACAGTCAGATAGCAATCATTTTAAGGGAATTTTAGAGCATTTGCATTCTGTCTTCATGTATTCTCTGGCTATGTCTATCGCTATGTTGTGGGTTTTCAGGGAAGTGGGTCTTGAGGATAAATCCATGAGGGGGGATTTTGTGTGCTCTGCACTTTTTTGACAGATCTGTCCTTTCATGTAGAGAGACAGAAGGGGAGAGGGGCTACAGACAGCCTCAAGAAGAGATTTCAGACCTGGCTGCTGGAATGAACGAAGAATAAAAATAAGGTTTGTGTAACTTTAAAAGTCTTGTTCATTTCGAAATAAAATTTAAAAAAATAAAAATTTTCAAATCCACTCCTTTTTTTCAGATGTTGAGTGGGAGTGATGACAAACATGGCCAAAAACCACTATAAAAGCCCTATAAACATGGTCCGTATGTGCACCAGCTTTTTTGTGAGGAACAGGCTGAATGTCATTGAGCTGTTAACCACTTACTGGCTCACTGGTTCAGTGAGTCTGTGTAAACAAATCATTTAAACCAGTTTTGTGAACGAACCATTGATTTATTTAAAATATCTGATAACTGAGTGAATAATTTGTTCATACTGCACATCACCAGTTCAAACTTGACATCCCTGGCTCTTCTTGGTATGTTCATGAGAGTAGTAGCCATGTCCGATTTGCAAACAAATCATTCTTTTGAGTCAGATCTTTTCAATTAATCCAGTTTACAAAGCCAGTCTGAAAAAACTGTTCACAGATCTGACCGGTTCACTTCTCAGGTTGACTCAAAGACCCGGTTGCAGTGGTTAGAGACAGTGTTGGGCAGTAGTTACTAGTAACTAACAGTAATAATATTACTTTTTGCAGTAACTAGTAGTGTAACTAATTACTAATATGATTTCAGTAATAATATTACAGTTACCATCCAAAAAACAGTTTAATTACTTTTACTTTTGATGCCTCAACCCCACTGATTTAAAATCCAACAATCAAATAATTCCTAGATTTATTTTCATAATTTTCATGACTCACACATGCATGTGATGTCCCCAGTGCAGGCAGGGCAAGGGTTAAAGCTTGGAATATGGAAAAGCTTACTTTCAGCAGATAGAAATATTGCATTACATTGATTTTGTCAGGAAAAAAGATGATCTGAACACTTTTGTGTAAGTTGTGGCTTTACTTTACTCTGACATTACATCCCACCCACATCCCTCTGATCAGCATGTGGTACATTATATTACTATAATTAAAACTCTTTTTGGAAAATTAAACAGTTTTTACAAACTTATGTGATTTGATAAAATACATAATGAAATATAATCATATATGGAGAGATTACAATTAGCTTCAAGCTACACATGACAATTAATGAGATTAATACAACACTTCTACTTGAATGTCACTAGCAATCACTATTGAGTGTTTGTAATAGCTTCTGACTGCGATCCAATGTGGATTTTGGTCAAATGATGAGGCAGAAATATATTGTTAGTAACATTCTAGAATAATTTTATGTGGATACACAGTTACAGTACAACTTCTGTCGGGCGTGAAGAAAAAGTAATGTAACTAGTAGTGTAACTAATTACTGTTGCCAGAAAGTAATAAGTAAAGTAACAATATTACTTTTGAAAGGAGTAACTAGTAATGAGTAATATATTACATTCTTTGAGTAACTAGCCCAACACTGGTTAGAGATCACTGGAGATTGCCAAGTAAATAATGACTCATATTTCAGTCTGAAAGTCGAACATGTTTAGAACAACATTAAAGGACAATAAATAATGATAATCATTTTCAGTTTTTAGTCGAATCCTTAAATCACATGAGGTTCTAGTTGATGCTTTTAAAAGACTAAAATGCCAAAAAAACAAAAAGGGATCTAAAATGTACAGCTCTCTAAATACAAATCGCTCTCTGTGTATGCACCCAGATGTTTTGTGTTCCTCTCTGCTGGTATTAATTTCTATTAATGGAATCATCGCTGTGCTGAGCTGTCACCGTGGCGATAAGTTGCATCCATGTAGTGAGGCCATGATATATCTCCATCTCTCTCACCCGTTCTTTTTCTCAGTTTCTCTCTCCATTCTTCCATATGCACCTTAACTAAAAAGTGCTGTCACCCGCAGTGAGGAAATCAGCACTGATCCATTCATCCTTACCAAAGCTTTCTCGCTCACTCTTTCATTTCTCACGAGTCTCACTACCACACCCCCACTCACCAAAAGAGTCCAATACATATTGCATATTGCATTTCATTTTATTCCTCTCACAAAGCTTTCACAGGGCTTTATAAGACATGAAATATAGCACATAAGTCATATTGACCACTTTCATGGTATTTTATGGTCTGCTTTTTCCATATAGGAATAAAGACATGAGGGTCAGTAAATAATAACAGAACTTTCATTTTTGGATCAACTATCCCTTTAAAGAACATAAAATATTTAATTTCCGTGGCTTGATTTCACTTTTTAGAACAGGTTCCACGTTCTCTACATTGCTCTAAACCATTTATGTTCTTTAGAAGAACTACCAAGCTTCACAAACAGCACTGTTAAAGCATTATGGACAATAAACCAAGATGAGCAAGTGGACCAGAACTAACTGGTATAAACATCAATATTAATAATTACATGAATTAATAATAAACACAATAAACAATAGTTAATTCAACCAACTTGGCTGTTTCCAAGAAACAATGAACTGACGATTGCTAAATTATCATTGAATTCAAATGCTGTACGGTCACGTGTCCATGCATCAGCTATTTCACATAGACTTCTAAACTAATCAGATTTTAGAGATTTTATATTGCACTTCATTCAGCAATTCCCAGTGTACATCTGATCGTGCATCATGAATTTTACAGTTATCGCTCACCGAAACTTCTGCGGTGCCCTAATTTACAAACATCGATGTGTCACGTTGTCTGTCTTTTCTTTCACACCCACACTCGTGCTCCACTAAAAGCTCAAAATGACACTAACTATAGAAGGGGCTGTTTCAATTATTTATGCTATATTTTTAATTCTTCCTCAATTCCCATCAATCCAGGGAGTTCTCAGCACCCACTGCCTCCGCAGGGATTGATCCGGTCGTGGTTTCCTGGCCCCAAATGCAAATTTCTGACCTTCTTTTCGGAGCTGAGACTGCTAGCTTCTGCATAGATTAGTACTTCTCCTATTCACGAAACCCAGAAAAATAGGATGAAACGGCATACACAACCACTCGGGGTGTTGTAGATGAAAATAAGATGTGTGTATGTGTGAGTAGATGAGTGTGCGTCTTTCTGACTATTTGAAGGAATCCTGGGGAGAACTAAGTGCTTTGTTTATTCACATAAAGTATGTATGTATCTGTCCTTTAATCAGGTTTGTCAAGCTAAACAGTGGACACACAAAAAAGCTGTCCTAAAGGAAAGCTGCCAGCATAAATGAACATCACTATTACTAATGTTCATACTAGTGATTTGAACCAACTTTAGCTAAACTTGCACTTTTTGTACAACAGACATGAACAATAACTTAAACTGTGCAGCTTAAAGATGAATTCTATAATTTTTCTAAGCAATCAGACTTGGGATTTTTACCTGGCGGCGATACAATGGGCAAAAACATCCCATAGAAGGACCAGAATATCACAAAGACTTGAAGGTGGGCTCTTTTCCACTAAGTAGCCACCAAAAACATCAGCAACACTATAAACCACCCAGAACACCTCTGAAACCTCATAGCAACACCTTGGCAATCACCCGTTACACCCTAGCATTAATGGCAGTGTTTTGCATGTGCAAAAAACACTCAAAAAGAGTAAAAATGCAGCTTAATATGCATTCTGTCACTTTGTTTTCCCAAAACTAAGGTAAATATATTAGATTTCAGCCTCTAAATAACTTAAAGGTTCCTTAAACATAAAATACACAGAAATACCATAATTGCAAACAAGTTCGAATGCATTGATCTTAAACTTTTAAACAGGAGAAACCACCCTGGAAGGACTCGCTGAGAAGGTTTCAGATTTGAGGGCAGTGTTTGACAAGATGTGAATAAGAGGTTTGAGTAAGAGGAACAAACAGAGAGACAGGTGAAAATAGTGTTTTTGAGAATAAAAGAAAACATGCCACTGCTAAGACACTGTTAACACATGGACAGTCTGATATCATTCTATGTGGGTCAGCATGTCACTTTTTGGCCAGGACAAAACAAAAAACTGAGAAGGGCCCCTAAAGGCATGGATCTCACACAAGAGATGCTGTGTCTTTGTTGTCCATAATTCAGCACATTGTGTTGCGCTTTTTGCAGTTGATGCCACGCTGGGAAAAGGGGCGTTACAGAAGTACCTTTGAGAGTACTGCATGTGTGCAGTTTCAGGTTGCGGTCCAAATGGGTTTTTCAACACCCAAACAAAAAATAATGGCATAATTGTCTGCAACAAGATATGGGCTCACAAATCAAAACTGTTTACATAAATTACCCCCACGAGTAAATACGAAAACAATTATCAAACCGTAATCGCAGACGTTGCTAATGATCACAGAAAATAAACAACAGTGTAAAATGCCTATTCATCTGCTGAACTCTACACTTCAAACTGTTGCCATTATTGAGCCCTATTTCTAAAGCTGCTTCAGTTTAGCCACTTTAAAGTGGTTATTCCTCTGCAGAAATATAATTTGCAATGCCACCGCACTCATAAGCCAGCTCCAGGGATGAACGTTTGTAGCCTATATATCAAGAGCAATAATGCAACAATGGCAGAGAGCCTAAGTCAAGCCACAATGTCATCCATAAGCAAGTAGGGTTTATTCAATCGCAGCTGCAACTTTAAATTATTTGAAGACCTTTCACCAGTAATTGTAGCTGCTTCATCATTTTTTCTCAACCTGTTGGCCTAAAACTGCAGGTGCTGCTGCACTGTGAATAAATATTCTTTGAGAGGACTAGGCATAGATATGACTATAAATTGCACAAAACAACATCATTAAGATGTATATTATCACAATAACTCCGTGACTATGAAGACCTATATTACACACATGCTTTTTTTCCCGTAATAACATTATGCGCTCTGGACATTGTCATTAAGATCACACTATAGAAACCGCTTAAAATTAGAAATTTACTAAAAATGAGCCTATGGCAAGACATTTGGTAGGTGGGGGCACCTGGGGTGGTCAGCCAAATTTCAGGGAGGGGGGGGGCGGTGCCACCCCTGGCCACCAAGTAGACTCGCCCCTGCATACTATAGACTACTATACGTATCTTCTTTCTATAGGTACCATATCATTCTGCCATGATATCGACAGAAGCGCAAGAATCTTCACATAACGGTTAATTCAGATGATCCTAGTTTAGATCCCCAAATTATGTTCTCGTAACGCGAAGTCGTGGTGTTTCCTGAGAAGGTTACAGTGAATATGGCTTGATTTCACGTTCGGATTTTTGCTGCTCTTTCTTAAAAATGGTTCTCTGTATTATTTAAATAAAGACCCCTTTGCTGTGTCTACGTGGTTCTTTATAGAAAAGGTTCTTGATGTTTACATTATGGGTATTTACATCTACATTATGATTTGAAGGAACCTTTTTTTTTTTTTAAGTTAGGTGACATCAAGCTCGAAAAGGCTGTGTGGTTGTAAACGGAACCTTTATTTATTTATTTATTGTGAAAGTTGGTTACTTTTTATTATTAGCCTACATATGAACTTCATCACAGCCCAGGTTGTCCTGGAAAAGTTGTCCAGAAATGATCTAAAAAGACATGTCTCAGCAAACACTAACAACGCTCAAAGAAAGTGTATCCCATTTATTTGTGTGGCTGCGCCTTATTAAATATAAATCTGCTCTTCTCTGCATGGTTTGCCTGGACAGCAGAAACACACGTCGCCTCGCCAGGAGAGAAATCTGTTTGGCATTTGCGGATAGCTTCACTAGATGGGAATTTAGACACATATATACCGTTATGAAAGTTAAAGAGGAAAAACAGACAAACTTACTGTCTTTTGCGCTGACTTTCAGAACGAAGCAAAAAAGAAATGCAATCCCATGGTGAGATATCCAGAAATCCATCTTTCCAAACATGCGCTGCCTTGAACAAGTGACCTGTGTTCAACTAGTGATCTTCTTCAAAGAACAAACGGCGTTAACACAGACTGAGAAAAGAAAAGAAACGAAAAGAAGCCTTTTTGTCTTCGTAGTGCTTAGAATTTCATATTCAAAGGCAGTTCTGTTGAGCCAATTGCGCACAGCAAATGCAAACTGTGCATGACATGATCATGTAGGCTATTCATAAAGGCATGCTTTGTCATGAAACAGTCTGTTTTTCCTCAAATAAGACTAAATTAGAGGTCTTCAACTTTATTCCGTTATAACGCCGTCGCGGATTTGCGTGCGTTATTGCGCTCCATTGCCTGATCGGTCTCCGATGGTTTGATAGCCTGTGGGTTTCCGCAGGGATCTCTCCCTTAATCGTCCGCTTAAAACACTCTGCCCTCCGAGTTTAAATGTTCTGCTATCTTCTTGCTCTAGTAAGTCATTCAGTCATACTCGGGAGGCACCAAGTTTTGTCCAAACTGCCGGACAGGAGTGGAATTAGTGTTGCGCACAGAAGCGTGTTGAAGCGCACTGCTGTGCTCGCGCTGAGCTGTGGCAGCGCGTGTGGATGTGCCGGAGAGCGCGAGTGTATGTGCGTGAGTGAGCGAGTCAGTATGTGTGTAACAGCATTTCTGAGCGGCGCAGCTATCGCATTACACTGAGCTTTATAGGCCCGCCTCCCCTCAGTCACTGATTAGAGAACATCTCTCTCTCTCTCTCCCGCAGGTCACTTAGTAGGAGAACATCGCTTCTTCTCTTCTCTCTCTCTCCCCTCAGCTCACGAGTAGAGAACAGCTCTACTCTCTCTCTACTCTCTCTCTTCTCTCCCCCAGTAAAATGTAGATGTAAAATCTCTCTCTCTCTCTCTCTCTCTCTCTCTCCCCTCAGTCACTGATTAGAGAACATCTCTCTCTCTCTCTCTCTCTCTCTCTCTCTCTCTCTCTCTCTCTCTATCTCTCTCTCCCTCAGTCACATTAGAGAACATCTCTCTCTCTCTTTAACCGCTGAGAAGTCCGGTTCATTTGAGCGAATCGGTTCGTTCAATGAACGGGTCCATAGAATCGGTCATCAGCTCAAAAGGTTCCCTCGCGGCGTGTAATTTATTGTTTTTGTTGTTACAGGGTTCATAAACACGAGCAATCAAGCGATTTTATTCAAAGAGTATTGAACAAAAGATGTTTGTGAATCAGCATATTTCTCTCGCGTCCCCACCTTAACGCTACGAGTCAGATTCATATGCGAATCGGTTCGCTTCATTGTACTGTTTCATTCATAGAACTCAAAAGTTACCACAGAAATTCCAGTAGGCCTACGACATTTTATGCAGCAGCAGCATGTTGTTATTATAGGCGAGTTGTTGTTGTTGCTGCTGCTGCATAAAATGTCGTAGGCCTACTGGAATTTCTGTGGTAACTTTTGAGTTCTATGAATGAAACAGTAAATACAAACAGTTCAAGCGATTCACTGAAAGATTCGTTTAAAAAGACCCGTTGGTGAATCATCCCGGTTTGGTTTTGCGTTCTAAATTGTGAGAGTCGGTTCATTTCCGTGAAAAGGTCCATAGAATCGATCAGCGCTGAAAAGTTAGAAGTGCATGCATGTTAGAAGAACTGCTTTTCTGCTCATTATACAAAAAAAGCATCTGGTGAATGGAGCAACTGATCAATCAGAAGTAGCCTATTTGTAATAACTTGTATCACTATTCAAACGAGAGAAACGTTTCCAAACGAGATAAATGTTGTCAATGTTCTTTCAAGTCGTGTGATATTCGAATGCATAACCGTTACCAAACACTGATTCATTTGTGAATCAAACATCAGCTCTCTCTCTCTCACACACACACACACACACACACACACACTCACTCAAAGCTACAGTGCATGTTATTTTTGGATTTTGACTGGCCTTCCTCTCTAGCAATAATACACAGCCTGAAATGCAATTAACTTTCAAGATATCACATGACATGATGAAACCATGATAAATTGTACAAATTCAAGTTCACTTTTCTAGGAAGGTGGCTTGCACGCAATACAAATGTGAAGTTCACAGTCTTGCCCATGTAATGGTCATCGTGAGGAAATGTGTGCAATGCATAATTACATGAGGCAACGTGGCAATGTTTATTTCATGTAGGCTACTGCCATAGCTCAGAAATCTCAAGTAATTGCGTGATTAGACCTGCAGGGGGACAGACCTGACCACAGGACCTGAACAACATGGGTCGTCAAGGGCAGAGCATGAGCATAGCCAGAGCTGTCGACCTTCACAGCAGTTGGACTAGATTAATGTCTAGTGCATAGCCATTCCTTCCCGATGAACTAACTTTTCACAGTTTCTTATTTCAAAAAATCTCATGTGTTTAGACAAGGATACACTGAAAATGTTGTTTTTCTTAGACATTAATCGCACACAATGCCTATGTTCATAAGAGCATACTAACATAATATTCTTATTATTTTTGCAGTATATACACATCACTAGTCAAAAGGTTGGAATTATTAAGGCTTTTTAATGTTTTTGAATCTCTTATGATCACCATTTATTTGTACCGTATCACAAAATACAGTAAAAACAGTTATATTGTGAAATATTATTACAACTTGCAAAGTGCTGAATAAAAGTACAATTTCTTTTTTTTTATTATTATTAATCTTTCTTACCTCAAACTTAATTTGAATGGTGTAGAATGCAATTTGATTCCCTTTTCCAGGGTGACAACGGATGAATAATTACAGCAGTAATATTTTTTCTGATAAAAAAATAATTTAATAATTGAAAGATAATTTAGATGATAACTAGATGGCATTCACATGCAGCATGACAAGATCATGTGACAACAGTGTAGCATAACAATTGCAAGGTAAATCATGAATAATCCTTCTTATAATATATATATATATATAATATGATATATATTTCATGTTCTATATATATTTATAATATATATAGATAGATAGATAGATAGATAGATAGATAGATAAAACATTCAGTGAAGTATTTAGTACCATATAGTTTCACTCTAAAGTCACAGACCACACAGTTTAAGGATTTAAGGTGTGTTTCTCAGCCCATTGGCACAGGCTAAATGAGAACTGTAATCTAAGGCTGAAATGTCATGTTTCTGGACTGGCGGCCCCAGAACAGAATCACCCCACCCAAGCCAAGCTGCTCTACAATCAAAAGCTCTAACTACAGACACAGAGGTTTTTTAATGACACAGCAGAGCTATGCCATGCCGAAAATACTTCACAGAGAATTGATATTGGGAAGGCTTTCACAACAGGAATTTTCAGTAGTCAAGTGGAAGGACATTTTCATGCAACACAGCAGTGTGTTTGACATTCAGTTTTAGTTCTGGTGACTAAAAGAGGCCAATTTATTGGCTTTGTTTTGCTGGACTTTGTTAGTTATTATGCATTTATACAAATTTTAGTTAACTTTAAGCAGACAAGGTCTGGTACATTTCCTGCCACAGTTTAAAAATCTAAAATAATGATAAAAATGCTAATGATAGCTCAGATAGTCCCGATATGACACGGGAAGAGCCAGTCCATCATATTTGCAATATATAGATTATTATATATATATATATATATATATCTATATAGATACCGTGGGCAAAAAAGTATTTATTCAGCCACCAATTGTGCAAGTTCTCCCACTTAAAAAGATGAGAGAGGCCTGTAATTTTTCATCATAGGTATACCTCAACTAAGAAAGACAAAATGAGAAAAAACTCCAGAAAATCACATTGTAGGATTTTTAACGAATTAATTGGTAAATTCCTCGGTAAAAAAAGTATTTGGTCACCTACAAACAAGCAAAATTTCTGGCTCTCACAGACCTGTAACAAACTTATTTAAGAGGCTCCTCTGTCCTCCACCAGTTACCTGTATAAATGGCATCTGTTTGAACTCGTTATCAAAATAAAATACACCTGTCCACAACCTCAAACAGTCACACTCCAAACTCCACCAT
Source organism: Sinocyclocheilus anophthalmus (assembly GCA_018155175.1). Classification (NCBI taxonomy): domain Eukaryota; kingdom Metazoa; phylum Chordata; class Actinopteri; order Cypriniformes; family Cyprinidae; genus Sinocyclocheilus; species Sinocyclocheilus anophthalmus. The sequence goes on along the minus strand of JADLZN010009349.1, from coordinate 219,358 downwards.
GGCAAGACCAAAGAGCTGTCAAAGGACAACAGAAAAAAAATTGTAGACCTGCACCAGGCTGGAAAGACAGAATCTGCAATAGGTAAGCAGCTTGGTGTGAAGAAAATCAACTGTGGGAGCAATTATTAGAAAAATGGAAGACATACAAGACCACTGAAAATCTCCCTCGATCTGGGGCTCCACGAAAGATCTCACCCCGTGGGGTCAAAATAATCACAAGAACTGTGAGCAAAAATCACAGAACCACACAGGGGGACCTAGTGAATAACCTGCAGAGAGCTGGGACCAAAGTAACAAAGGCTACCTCAGTAACACACTGCGCCGCCAGGGACTCAAATCCTGCAGTGCCAGATGTGTCCCCTCTGCTTAAGCCAGTACATGTCCAGGCCCGTCTGCAGTTTGCTAGAGAGCCTTTGGATGATCCAGAAGAGGATTGGGAAAATGTCATATGGTCAGATTTTTGGTAAAAACTCAACTTGTCGCTTTTGGAGGAGAAAGAATGCTGAGTTGAATCCAAACAACACCATACCTACTGTGAAGCATGGAGGTGGAAACATCATGCTTTGGGGCTGATTTCTGCAAAGGGACCAGGACGACTGATCAGTGTAAACGAAAGAATGAATGGGGCCATGTATCGTGAGATTTGAGTGAAAACCTCCTTCCATCAGCAAGGGCATTGAAGATGAAAATGTGGCTGGGTCTTTCAGCATGAAAATGATCCCAAACACACCGCCGGGCAACGAAGGAGTGGCTTCGTAAAAAGCATTTCAAGGTCCTGGAGTGGCCAAGCCAGTCTCCAGATCTCAACCCCATAAAAAATCTTTGGAGGGAGTTGAAAATCGTGTTGCCCAGCGACAGCCCCAAAACATAACTGCTCTAGAGGAGATCTGCATGGAAAATACCAGCAACAGTGTGTGAAAACTTACAGAAAACGTTTGACCTCTGTCATTGCCAAAGGGTATATAACAAAGTATTGAGATGAAATTTTGTTAGACCAAATACTTATTTTCCACCATAATTAGCAAATAAATTCTTAAAAATCCTACAATGTGATTTTCTGGGGGTTTTTGTCTCATTTTGTCTCTCATAGTTGAGGCATACCTATGATTAAAATTACAGGCCTCTATCATCTTTTTAAGTGGGAGAAATTGCAAAATTGGTGGCTGACTAAATAATTTTTTTCCCCACTGTACATACATATATATATACAGGTCATATCAAAGAATTAGAAATGTCGTGGGAAAAGTCAGTTATTCCCAGTAATTCAAACTCAAATGTGAAATTTGTGTATGAATTAAATTCAGTGCACACAGATGAAAGTAGTTTAGTCTTTGTTTCTTTAATGTGAGGCTTTTGGCTCACATTTAACAAAAACCACCAATCCACTATCTCAACAAATTAGAATATGGTGGCATGCCAATCAGATAATCAACTCAAAACACCTGCAAAGGGTTCCTGAGCCTTCAAAACGTTCTCTCAGTTTGGTTCACTAGCCCGGGCTTTCCCTACCTTTGTTTAGTCGCGGCACCCTTGCAATTTTAACCACTTGTGGCACCTACAAATTAATTTTGTCACCAAGATTGGATTCTAACTGCGATAGATAATTTGAAAAGTCTAGATATTGGTACAACAGGGAAGAACTGCAGACATATATGTAGGACAGATATTTTTTATTAGTTAAAAAGAAAATTGTCCAGCAATGGTGGCAATCAGTAGGCTAATTACTAATGAAGAGACCAATTTATATGACAGATTTAATGTAGGCTTTTATACATATGTAAACATTATTTAATTACCATTATAGCTAGCTATCTCACAAATTTTGCTCACTCAGTGTTTTTTAAATTTTACAGTGGGGTAATTTTGGTGCAGTAGCACAAGATAGCTTGATTTTTTAGTTTTTCAGGTAGGTCTAACGGTAGGGTTAAGATATTTAACTCGGTTTTTTTACCAATTATCCTAATAATGTTTAGTCCTAGAAAGCTATTCTTATCAGAACACATGAGCATAACATAGCGGTTAGCAGATCAATGAATGAGAGGGCAGCGTTACCAGAGTTGCCCATATACCACACCATGTTACAACACAGTAGGGCTATTGCAGACAGAAAACAATACTGTACTACATAGATGTTATCGGTCAGCTCGATTTTTGAGTGGACTTTACTGTTCCGATGAGCATGAACGGTATACGAGTGGAGCGACTGAGCGAAGCGCACATGCATAGAGCGGGATAATACGCAGAGCGTCACATGACGTGAAAGTAAATCCTGAGCGGTGAACTACTTTTCGGCAGCCGAAATTTCGGTGCATCACTAATTATTGGCGACATCAGAAATTTACATTATATAATAGATGCTTTTTTGAACATTTTAGCAATTTAAAAATATTAAAAAAATATTTTTTACACTGCACCCCTGCTCTCGACTGGCACCCGGTTGGGAAACAGTGCCACTAGGCTACACAATATGGGGAAGACTGTTGATCTGACAGTTTTCCAGAAGACAATCATTGACACCCTTAACAAGGAGGGTAAGCCACAAACATTCATTGCCAAAGAAGTTAGCTGTTCACAGAGTGCTGTATCCAAGCATATTCATAGAAAGTTGAGGGGAAGGAAAAAGTGTGGAAGAAAAAGATGCACAACCACCGAGAGAACCGCAGCCTTATGAGGAAAGTCAAGCAAAATCGATTCAAGAATTTAAATGAACTTCACAAGGAATGGACTGAGGCTGAGGTCAAGGCATCAAGAACCACCACACACAAACGTGTCAAGGAATTTGTCTACAGTTGCCATATTCCTCTTGTTAAGCCAATCCTGAACCACAGACAACGTCAGAGGGGTCTTACCTGGGCTAAGGAGAAGAAGGACTGGACTGTTGACCAGTGGTCCAAAGTTTTCTTTTCAGATGAGAGCAAGTTTTGCACTGTCTTTGGAAACCAAGGTCCTAGAGTCTGGAGTAAGGGTGGAGAAGCTCATAGCCCAAGATGCTTGAAGTCCAGTGTTAAGTTTCCACGTCTGTGATGATTTGGGGTGCAATGTCATCTGCTGGTGTTGGTCCATTGTGTTTTTTGAAAACCAAAGTCACTGCACCCGCTTACCAAGAAATTTTGGAGCAATTCATGCTTCCTTCTGCTGACCAGCCTTTTTGAAGATGCTGATTTCATTTTCAGCAGGATTTGGCACCTGCCCACAATGCCAAAGCACAAAAGTTGGTTAAATGACCATGGTGTTGTGTGCTTGACTGGCCAGCAAACTCAACAGACCTGAACCAAGAGGAAAATGAGAAACAAGAGACCAAAAAAATTGCAGATGAGCTGAAGGCCACTGTCAAAGAAACCTGGGCTTCCATACCACCTCAGCAGTGCCACAAACTGATCACCTCCATGCCACACCGAATTGAGGCAGTAATTAAAGTGAAAGGAGCCCCTACCAAGTATTGAGTACATGTACAGTAAATGAATATACTTTCCAGAGGGCCAACAATTCATTAAAATGTTTTTTTTTATTGGTCTTATGGAGTATTCTAATTTGTTGAGATAGTGAATGGTGGGTTTTTGTTAAATGTGAGACAATCATCACAATTAAAAGAAAAGACTTAAACTACTTCAGTCTGTGGGCACTGAATTTATTTAATACACGAGTTTCACAATTTTGAGTTGAATTACTGAAATAAATTAATTTTTCCATGACATTCTAATTTATTGAGATGCACCTGTCTATGCAAGTCTTAAAGGTATATTAGCAAAAATGACGTTTAGAGGGTGGAAATGGTCAAAATAAGTGCATAAGGGTCTATGATGGCTCTGTTTATGGTGGCAAGAAAAGTTTCGGATTAAAGCATGGGTCTTTTGTGTGTTGTGATCTCAGTTGTAATGTACAGCTTTACCTTCACATCTATACACTCTAAAAAATAATTCAGTGGATCTGTTGCCACTACTTAATTTAATGCATTAGTGCAAGTAAAAAATTCAAATTTATTGATTTAATTAAACATTTTAAGTTTTAAAAAATTTTTAATGAGTTGTCCTGATATCGTAATACTGTGTGTAACTTCAACTTAAATATCCGTGTTAGTTTGTTTAAAACATTATTTAAGTTGTACTAACTCAATGTAATTAGCTCCATAACTTCATTTTTTCAAGTTCACGTTTCAGGTTCCCAGCATGCTTTGCATGTGACTGAATAATGAGCGGTAATGTAGAAATAAACTCATATTTTATGCATTTCTATTCAAGATCAGAACAGGAGAAGATTTATTAATGTTCAGTGTTTGGTTATATTAGTATTTAAAAGTGTTTCTGTTATGTTGGTGGTTTTTATGAGATTACCATTGTGCTGAAGAGTAGAGCGTTTGCTTAGGATGAGAACAGACTCCCTGGACATTGTCTGATATGCTGTTACAATCAGAAGGCATTTGGTTGAAAATGCTAAAAGATTGGTTTCAATGATATAACAATAAATTAACTTTAGTTTGTGACAACAATAAATAAAGTCAGTAAATGCATCTTAAAGCATTTCAGTTGACAGAATAACTTTAACATTGGTTGTGATAGCACATCAAATAATTTAAAAGTAACATTTAAATACAAACACAGTCATACATGGTAGACTTTTATTTAAGGAACATGATGTGAACAATGGAGGACTGGATGCATGTTGTTTAACCTTCAAGATAACCTTATAGCACACCCAATAATGCATTAGCAAGTTAACTAGATTTTATTAAATTTCTTTACTTAATCTGTAAATATATATTATAAAGTTCTTATAGTGTGGAATCAGTTCATTAGGACGCATAAACAAGAGCATTTCTTCATGCTTGAATTGACTTCAAATGTAACATTTGCTTGACATTTTCAAGCCAAGCTTGAAGTAACCTATTCAGTGAAAGTGCTTTCTGCTATATTTTCTTCACCACAAAATCATTTTTCAAGTGTTTTGTGAGGAACAGAGAACCATGTGTCGGCCATCAGGTCTGTCTCACTCAACACCCCTCTCTTCACAGGAGCAATGGCAGGGCTTCAAAGACCATGAGGTCACATCCTATTTCACTCCATAAGCTTCTGTTGCCTATGTTTGTTTAATCCACGAAAAATACGTCTTTGTTTTAAATGAAGTTTGAGCGTTTTTCTTACTATACCACACTAAGGGGCCATTCACAAAAGAACATTTTCTAATGTCATCACATCCTCATTGAATTCATAATAAAAACTAAAAATTGCAACAGTCTAAAGATGTCGATCTAAATCATTCATGAACTGCTCCGTTGTTTGCGACAGAGGTAGCTGCAGGTCAGAGTAATGGGCGTGGCAAAAGGTGGAGAACCAAAAGGTGAATGCTACAACAGAAACTAACCATAACCAATTAGAAATACCTTTATCCACGCCACCTACCTTTTGGCACGCCCTAATCTTTCGCTACTCCCACTGCTCCAGCCTGCAGTTATCCCTACTTGGGTTGTTTTGAAGCTCTGCTCACTTTATTTAGAAATGGTAAAATGGTGCTGCCGTTGTCATTAAGTCTCGCAGTCCAGTTGCAACCAAGCCATTAGAATATGCCTGCTCTAAAGCAGGGGTGTCAAACTGGAGGCCCGCAGCCCTGCAGAGTTTAGATTCAACCCTAATTAAACATTCCTGATCCAACTAATCAAGTCCTTAAGGCTTATTTGAAAAAAGAATGTTTTGTGTGTTGAAGCAGGGGTGGAACAAAACTCTGCAGGGCTCCGGCCCTTCAGGAATTGAGCTTGACACCATGCTCTAGAGGAAACACATGAAGATCTTTATATGAAGAGAAGAATGCATTCGAGAAAAGCATTTGCTCTCCATTTAATCTCTTTGCTTTTGATGGAAAACAATTGAGACATTCAAGAGATTTCACCTCTGATTCAAACGATTTCTATTGGATGATACTCAAGATAATATTCTGCATCTGTATCTTAACAAAAGAGTTCACTGAGAAACACAACCTTGATTTCTGCTGAACAGGCTCACTAGACGGCAGCATTAAATCCTATTTTATACTTTTATTCTGCATTTTAGCGGTCAAGAGCAAGGTTTTTCAGCATACAATGCTACATAAAACCAAAAGTGGTATTTGTGGCTTTGACAACAAATGTGACATTTCAGCTTCACAGATTTCAACGGAGTGTTTCATTGAGCGTTACCAAACAACAGTGCGCTGAAAATGTTAATCAATCAATAAAGAATGGAAAAGTACGAAAACATTAGAAAGAAGTACTATAGGTTTGCTTTTCATTCAAATAGCACAAACTGAGAATGAACTGAGAATGCGATGCGTGACTGGGTCACTTTCACAGGGATAATTGAAAAGTGATGAGGAACAGATGTGTGCTAAAGCCCTGGTTGGCGGTGGTGCTGTCACATTAAGAATACAAATGAAAGAGTCAATATTGGAGATTAGCAGCAAAAAAAACACAAATCATCACTCTTTCTCTGCTGGACTACAGTTTTAAACGTCATTTCTATAAGGATTCAGATCTTGGAAAAACCTGTCTCAACAAATTTATACACATAATGCCCCAAGACAATACAGAACACACAAGCGCATTAACTAAACCAGATAACTTTTTTATTTGATTTATTTGCATTATTTGAGCTTAAGAAGGACAAGGTTTCGGACATTACAAATAATTTTTGATTAGTTGATCAATTTTGATTATGTGAAATTCCCCTAAGCACCAGACTTAAGTTAAACCTGGTGTATCCAGGTACACCGAAAATGATCCTCAGGTGACTTTTCTGACTGCTATTCGCGATAGCTCTTACCACACCGGGGAACCAGGCCTTAGACAATTCAGTTAAGAATTACAGCAGGATGTCTCGCCCCCTATAACACTATCACTTGGGACTAAGATCTCTAGTGTTCCGCCACACCTGCTGCGCAGCAGAAACAGACAGACTCCAGACAATGCCTTTGAAAATGCTTTAATTACGACTGGGAGAACCTCATTCCAATCACAGAGAATCCTCCCAACAAAAAGAATACAACAGTTTCTTTAGCATAGGTGCATGGCAAAGATGACATGATTCATTACATCATTTTTCTCTAATATAACTGGTTGTTCTTATGTGTAATTTAGCAAACTTCTCCTCTGTTACTACCAAAACAAAATGTTTATTTATTATTTATTTTTTATTAATTCAGCTTGTTACTCAAGTCATGGGTTGTTATGTTTATTTTTAACCATAGTCGTCTTGTCCATATGCATCTGTTATTACATCACTAAAGTGTTGGTTTTATTTTGTACAAAAAAACATACAAATGGTAGGCCTGCAAAGATAAGACGATAAATATTTAATTGGTTCTCTCTCAGAATTCATAGCAATGAAAAATGTATTCAATATGCCGTATATTACAAATGATTAGAAATGAGAAATCATTAGAAATTATAAAGCTGAAATCAAATAAAATGTAAATATCAGATGAACATTTTTTATCTAAAAGACTTTAAGTAGCATAAGTTTAAGTAGAAACAATTATATTACAAAAAGTAAAACTGAATCAAAATAAACAGAAATAAAAAAAAATCTATACTACAACAACAATTAACGAAAGCACATAACACAATTTAAATGAATTTAAATGAAAACCAAATGTAAAACTTTAAGGGCCATTTAAATAATTAATAAAAACTATAACAGTATATAAATAATACTAAAATGTAGCTGCCGTTTCTTCCTACCTAATCATCTTCATGCTGATAGTCAAAAGTCAAGCAATGCAATAGTTTAGATAAACGCTCATTTGTGAACATGCTCACCCCTATAAATTCCTTTCTACGGTCCTTTTTGTACACAAAGAGATAAGACTATGACGTCTAACCGTCCATGACACACACAAGCATGAAGAAGCATAAAATATGTCCCTGTGCTGCCATAAATAACAGCATGGTTTATTATTCATGAGAACTCCTCTAAGATAGTTTACGAACAGTGCACAATAATTTGTCTTCCACAAGTGGCGAGACACAGCAGAGCGTCGACTGAAGCCTGTCTTTCCTCTAAAAATATGCACAGTTCATTTCAGAGTGTCTCAGCCCACCCACTGCTTTTCCATCACACTGTAATTTATGCATGTATCCTTTAATCCACCTATCCTGGAGACCCACCCTTACAGTGCACCACATACACTCGCTCGATGGAGTTTATATCACACCTTATTTTTCTGCTAATGGAAAAACATTACAATAAACACAAATGCCGTCACATGCAGCTGGACAATTTAAAACATCGGCACCACAGAGACGAGGAAAATATTTTTGCATTATTTCAATTTAAGTCACATTTACTCACAGCGCCCTACAAAAGCAAAGTGCAGTAACTATGCAAACACTGAAACTGAGAAAAATGCCTTTCAGGTTTTTACACCAGCCAGTCAAACATGTTGTGGGTTGATTAGTGGTAATGCATTCATGTAATGCCTTCTTAGGGAAAAAAATGTATGGATAAAAACCATGACCACTGATGTGACCTTTGACCACCAAAATGCAGATGCACTTAAGATGACCTTAAACAACTAAAACACTATCGCAAAAGCAAGGTGCAGTATCTACTAACTAAATGTGTTTTCCCAACTTTCTACTTGTGTTTCTTACTACATGTTGATTGTTTTTAATAACTTTAATAGTTTTATTGTTGTTTGCATGTTGTGAATGTTAAAATTGCTCACTAGTAAGCCTCAAGATCGTCTTATCACAATGCTACTTTCACCACAAAGAGTGTTTTGCTAATTTTATTTAAAAAGTAATTCATTACAGACCAAGGTTGCTTTAAAAACTCACACAATTTAATTAAATTGTGTGTGTGTGTTTGTCCCAAAGGCAGTTTTTAAATTCCTCCTAGGCCAGATTCTCCCGTAACTAATGGTGGATTCAATGGGCAGAGTTATGTCAGTTTCTGCAGGACGCAAATCGCACAAAAATCAGTTGTATCCATCTTTTTATTGGGTTGCCAATTTAAGGCTGACTTATTCTATCTCAGTCATGTGATCTAACGTGGTTTGTAAATTGCAGATAGCAAACACAGGCGGATTGACAGCAGTTTCAAAACTGCTTCTGTTATAATAAGGAAGTAAGACAAAACATTATAAAAATGAACCCTTTAGGCGCCAGGGTTTTTTTGGAAAATTGCTGGATTTTGACATCAAGATTTCAAGATTTTTTTTTTTGAAAGGGCTTAAAGATAGAGATCTTTTGTAAATTAGAAAAATGTTGGGCATGACCGAAAGTTTATGTGGGGTGTAAATATACTCGTCTAATTTGCATATTATGACGTCATCAGAGGCGGCCATCTTGAATTTCATAATATAGTAAATATTGAATTGATGTTTGCATTATTACTTATTAATGTTAACTTATTTGCCTTTAAAATCTTTTTATACTCATTCCAATGTCAGAAAAGAGGGAAAAAAAAAAACCAACAATCAAAACAGGGAGAGAAAGTGCTAACTGATTCTATATTAATATGCATCTGTAGTAAAAAGCAGTGCCAGTAGCCTACTTTTGATCAGTCAATATTCAGGAAATAATAGATATGAATGGTTTGAACTTATTTGGATGTTCTTTTTGTTTTTTTTTATTTTTGTCCTCATTCCAAATGATCAGAAAAGAGGGGAAACAACGATTTTTTAAACAGGAGAGAAAGTGGCTAAATACCAAACAAGGCTCAGCCAAAAGCGTTGATCAAGGTGGGGATACACTTCGCATTTTCAAATAAACCAGCACATTGTCTCGCTATTTCCAGCCTTTAGATCAGTATCACCCCTGCTCATTACCCCACGGCTCCGGCTCTCCCCACACACCGCACGCGACACGTTGGAACCGCGGGCCACTCCCACTCTTTGGGCAAGCTAGTGCTACTTCCAGCCTATTTATCTACCCCTGCGGCCTCTACCTCTCAGCAAAAGCTGCACTCTGGACACTCGACCACGTTTTCCCTGCCACCCCCATCCCCGTTGGGCAAAGGGTCGAAATAATCACTTGTTTTTTCACCAGTGCTTCGTAACACTCTTACATTGCGCTGCAAAGATGGAGGCTATGGGAGAGTAGCGCGCGTATTAGAGAGCCGATCCGTCATTCCCAAAAAGGCAAATAGTCCCCCTTCAGAGTCAGAATCACATTACATTTGCAACACATCCTCATGCTACAACTTTGTATTAGCCATTTGGTGATTTTCTCTCACAAATCTCACAATTTACTCGCACGCTATGAACTGAACTGCTTCCGCACCAATGACACGATAGCTCACTTGCTCTATTTCCTCGAACACTTTGAATAGGAACATGACGTAATTTTGGTCTAGAATCGAAGTACTACATGTCTGCCATCTAATGGTAGGGAATACAAATGAGATATTACACCACATTAGGAACTACAGTCTATTTTATTAAGTATGATGTCTTGTCGCAATTTTGTGACTTTGGCGCTTAGAGGGTTAAGATAGCACAGGCTGATAGTTTCTAACACAATCAGATATAATCACATTATTCACATGGCACATCTGACTGGTATCTTTTCAACTCAGCAGCCAATGAGCTTGCTACACGCCATTCAGATATTTGGCTAGTGCTTGCTATAGCAGTTGCAGCATGCTTCAGAAACCCTCCACATTCCCCAGCTCCACCTGTATAGATCTACTACGGGATGATTTCATTTAATGGGATTTTTCATTGTTATATGTGCAGCAGCAGGATTTTTACATGCTCACAGAAGCATGCCTGTGTGCTGTATGGCAGTTGCCAATTCGGTCATGTTTAAGCCAAGACCAAACACATTATCATTGCCATGTTTATTACCATGCTAAACTCTCGTCATGACAGAACTAAAATGACTAAAACTAAACTAAAAATAAATTAAATAGACATTTATAAATTATAGTAAAAGGACTAAAGCACACAGCAAATTACTATAACTTACACTAAAATTAAAATGAAAACTGAAAAAAAAAGTAATTCAAGATTAATAATTACTAGATAAATATACGACACTAAAAAACACAGTTTGGACTGTGGCACGTCTGCGACGTCGCTTATACTGTAAAAAGTGAGTTTTTTTTTTTAAAGCTGTAAATAAAACAAAGCTTATTGAAATGTTTTACAAGACAGCACTATTGCAGTTTTTCTACTTCAAAATGTCATATTTTCGATGTGTTTTTTTTTTTTTTTTTTTTTTTTTTTTTTGTAATTGGTTGTTTTTTTTGAAATTTACTAGCAATTTCTAAGTCAAAATTGTTTCTATACAAGTTTTTTTTTTCAGTGTACGAGATTTCATTTTAGCAAGTTAGCATTTTAGCAGCTAATGCTGACAGCTTAGGATTTGGAAGAGAGCCTAGTATAGTAGCTATCACATGGGCCTTTGTGCTTGTATATAAGCGCTCTGACCATTTGAGGAAAGAGTATCAAGACAATAATTACAGTAGACAGTTTACCTTAAGAGGAAGATAAAAGATTAATTAGTAGATTCATTTAGTAATGGCTGTTGACTGCCAGTGGCCAGAGAAAGTGCCAAAGATGACATTATATTTAATTTCTCAATTATACTTTGTTTGAGAGCAAAAAAAGATCTACAGACTAGTTGTAAAAAAAAAAAAAAGCCACATAGTGCCATGGTTTTATAATGTTTACTATGGTTGCAATTAACACTGCTTTTTTTTGTGTTGTAAATGTTACTTTGATCTTCACACAGATATAAACACGCTAAGAAGAGACACATATGAGCAGCTGGACAGGCACAGACAGACATACTTCTAGCCTGAAGGCAGACCAGAGACCTCTCAGCCAATCACAGCGCCCCGTGACCCACCTTTCCTCAGGCTATTGGCTGGAGATGTGATGATGGACGTGCTTTTTGCTGATGATATGACAGCATTCTCATCAGACGCCAGCTGATTATATAAGATGTGAAGGTAAAGCTGTGCTCACACTGAGGGTTGAGGGCAGAAAACAAACACCATGAGTGACCCCATATGAAGGGCATTCTAATCAAAACAATACGCTTCTCAGATGCGTCATGGGACATAGCTAACAGCGGAAATACACTGTTGCTTTAACACATTATATGTAATGTAATATGCTTAATATTGTAAAATACTCATTATCAGTTATTTCAGGAATAGGCTTTGCCTAAATATTTTCAATATGTTGACTCTTTTTTTATTAAATTTTTAGAAATGTATCCAATATTTGAAAATACAGTTTTATATCATTTGTTTTATTATTATGCATATTATTGTCAACTAAAATTAAAACTATATACCATTTCAGGAAAAGTAAAATGGATGATGAATAGTATTGATTTCTTAAAAAAAATTCTTACTGAGCACACGTTTGAATGGTTAATTTGGAATAACAGCAAAGAACAATCCAATTTACTACCCCATGCCACCTTCTGAAAGCCCAAATTTAACCAGAAAAGTTCTGGAGCTGCTCTTTAGCCAGAACATTCAGCCATTCCTCAGCTACTTTGACCACCAAACAATGTGGTCCTCTTGAAACACTCATCGAGGTCTCCTTCAGCTCTCCATCCATCTCTGTCACAGGAAGCTGCCATTCCCCCTGTCAGACAGAGCCGTTTACCGAGCCATCTAAACACTTATTAACACACTCTCATTGGCTGCTGTTATCAGTGAAGAGTTCCTCAAGGAGGTGTTAACAATGGGTGTTAAGAGACAATTCACGGCTAATTGTTAGCAAACCAAGACTGAAGAAAACACACAGATAACAAATACAGATAGACAACAGTGTTCAAATGGAATAAATTACAAATAAGAAATAATTAGAAATAAGAATAAGGTTTTTAAGTCACTTAGAATAAGTCTATGTGTTAAATATGTATCTATTTATTTTTTACTTCCTAATGTGCCTTGAAAAGCAGCCTCTGAAGATCCATTGTAAAAAAGTTTGTTAGTTATGTTTACTATTGTTCATATTTAGAGCTAGAGATTCAAACAAACCTCTAAAACTAAGAAACTTTTAAACTTTGGTGCATAATTTGTCCTACACCATTTTGTGCTACAGACATGCATGACCCCCAAATTATGTGTTATGTTAAGGAAAGGTGTGCTATTGCATTACCACATAGCGCAAAAAAAAGAAATGCCTTAGTAGCCACCTAACTACATCTTACCAATCCTAGCAACCATCCAGAACATCTTAGAAATCACAAAGCAATTCCCTAGCAACGCTTTAAAAAAGTAGAATGCCTTATAGTAACCATAGTTATATATATATATATGATAGTAATTGCCTAGCATACATCCTAACAACCATCCAAAACACCCTATAGTGACCACCCAGAACATCTTAGAAACCACAAAGCATTTACATATCAAGGTTTTTTTTTAAAACAAGGAGAATGCCTTAGTAACCACCTAGCAACATCCTAACAACCATTCAAAACACCCTAGCAACCACCTAGAACATCTATACCGGGGTCAGGGTAGGGTTGCACCAGCCATTCATAAGTTCTTACTTAAATTAGAACGTTAAGTCCACACTAGAGGCTTAGTAACCACTAGCTAGTTTGTGTCACGAATCCGGTCTATAAACTTCAATTCACTCACCACCAGAGGTCACCCTTCCATTACATTGACTCTCGCACTACACAAACTGTTGCATGTCGTCCCGGACTACATATCCCATCATCCATTGCACTGATTGCACACAGCACTGATTGCACACAGCTGTAACCGATCACACATTCACTATATATAACACTCACTCTGATCCCTTTCAAACGGCCGAGTATTGTTTAGCACATATCCCTCTTCTTGCGATAGCTGCATTACGGAGCCCTTCCTAGTTCCCAGTTCTAGTATTAGTCTAGCCACTTCGTGTTGCCTTGTTGTCTGTTTCTTGACCTTCTGCGTGTGTTTATTGGATTACCCCTCTTGTCAAGCCCTCTGGATTCTGTTCGCCGATCGAAGACCCACGCTAGCCCTAGGAATACTCTTGTGTCTTGCCCGCTACATATCTGTTTGCTGGTGTTCAACCCTGCCTGTTTCTGACCATGTCTTTGAATAAAGCCTTGCATATGGATCCGCACGTTTCACGTCTCGTTCGCCCCGTACAGTTTGTAACTGACATGCTATGACATTATTGTTGCACCAGTTTTTCGAATGCGCGGGTGGGGGCAGGACGTATGTAGTAGTTCGTAAAGTAATGCGTAGTCGCATAATATGACGTTTACCCTAAATCATCCAATAGAAACCTTCAAATACGCGAGCAGAACTTGTTTAAATGCTATACATTTTAATTGATCCTTTATTCTAACTGCTTTTGCCTCACGTATACTAATGGTAAAAACAAGTTTCCATTAAAAATTATACATTAATAACGTTAGTCTATATGTAAGCTATTTTTATATGTAAATAACATTCAGAAACTGTAATTGAAATAAATAAGGATCAATAAATACTGAAAGAAAGAAAAAACATAAGAAATGCCATGTATTTATTATTTCATCTGACATGACTATTTTATTCCAACCGTTACTCCTGACCAGACGCTTCCGTAAATATTTAGTTTAGTCGCAGAGTTACGCTTCAACTACATGTAATGGTGCAACGAAAAAATATATAGTAGTGCGTATGTTGTAACTTAGTGCCCATTTACATCAAAACTAGGCTAAGTTGTAACTTACGTACAGCTGGTGCAACCGGCCCCAGTTGCCTAAACTGCTTAGAATAATCTTAAAATAATCTTTTTTTTTTTCTTCAAGACTGATCATAACTTTTTAAAGTTACAAAAAGGTAGATTGGTCTAATTTGAATCCAAAAAGTAAGACTGATTACCACTTGGTTAACTATTATTTGGCCAGTCTAGTTCTCAAGACTCTATTTTAACATGGTGGCTGTGTTTATGTAACTGGCTCCAGAATGTGATAGGCGGTTGCCAGTGCATTGATTTGTGGTTTCTGAGGTGGTGAGGTTTGGAAGGATGATGAATCATAAGTCTAGTTTGCAACACAATCAGTATAGAATATGACTGATAAAGTAGATGTGAGGGTTTTGATGTCATTTTTATGGGTGTTAATATGAAATGCTGCGAAAGTACTCTGGAAATAGAAGCCGTGGCTGTGCAGTTGATTGCGTGTGAGTTTGCGGGGGTTAAATGAGGGATTTTAAGGAGGGGCACATTAGCGTGTGCATCACTGATTGGAGTTGCTATGGAAACGAGATGGAGTCTGTGCTCATGTTTTATCTTTCCCACTTACTGAGGGGACTTTTAATGTACACAAATAGCATTTGTGACACAACATAACATGCAAATCCCTTTTATGAGTGCACTTGTCTGCTGTGTGGAAAACCACTAATGCAAATGTAAATACAAGCATGTAAACACTGAATATTTCATCTACCCCGTCTACTTGCTAATGGCTACATGGATGGACTGTTTTTACATTGTATATTTACTCTAATATCCAACAATAGGATGTTTTAAATATGTGAATTGCTTCACCTAGACATAAGTGATAAGCAAATGGAGACTAACTTGCAGAAATCTCCTGCTTCTCAGATAAATTGTCTTAGTTTCTTCTCAGCAATATGCTTAGAATTGCCAAGACATCAAAGGTTGCAATCAAAAGTCATAAATCTCAACATAAACTCATATTTGTCATCAAAAAGTCATCCAAGACTAATTTATGCAATCAGTAGCTCTATACTATATTACCAATTGCTTCATGTCTTATTTTGAGTCTATTTTTGTTTCTTGTAATGAGTTTTTGGAGCATATCTGAGAAAAAAGCTTAATGTACAAATAAAACAGCAACTTCTGAGAAATAACATTGTCTTCTGGACTAATATAATCGTTTTATGGATGTTACAGACGTGAATTGCTAAAATAAGCATTTTTGATATGATTAATTTAAATCAATTAAAAACCCATTTAAACCAATTATACTATTTTAAACCAATTAAAAAATAATTTAAAAACAATTTTACTCTCACTTTATTCTTCTGCCAATCACATTCACACAATAATAGACATTGTCACATGTGTTATGTTTGCTAACTGCATTGCTCTTTCTTCAAAAACGCCGCAAATTGGTTTCGATAAACCTTTATTTAGTATTAGCACTGACTCATTATGACCCAATAATCCCACAATAACAAGCAATTACTTTGACAATGGCTACAAAATGATAAGGAGTTCATTTCGATATTACAGAAAGCTATTGTTCGATGCAGCCTTTTTGTCTCTTTTAAGATTCTTTCTTTGCTTTCACTTCCCTAGAATCTCTCTCTCTCTCACTTCTTCAACAGTAAATGGATCTTAATTTAAGCTCAATGTCCTTTGTCTTATAATACAGAAGCTCAGCTTATTTTAAAGTGCTACTGCGAGCACACAGCCTGCTATCCACAAATAAATCCAGTGCCTGTGACCATTAATGGACTCTATTTATCACTTACAGTGGGGAAAATAAGTATTTAGTCAGCCACCAATTGTGTAAGTTCTCCCACTTAAAAAGATGAGTGAGGCCTGTAATTTCATCATAGGTATACCTCAACTATGAGAGACAAATGAGAAAAAAAAATCCAGAAAATCACATTTGTAGGATTTTTAAAGAATTTATTTGAAAATAAGTATTTGGTCAATAACAAAATTTTCATCTCAATACTTTGTTATATACCCTTTGTTGCAATGACAGAGGTCAAACGTTTTCTGTAAGTCTTCACAAGGTTTTCACACTGTTGTTGGTATTTTGGCCCATTACTCCATGCCGATCTCCTCTAGAGCAGTAATGTTTTGGGCTGTCGCTGGGCAACACGGATTTTCAACTCCCTCCAAAGATTTTCTATGGGGTTGAGATCTGGAGACTGCTAGGCCACTCCAGGACCTTGAAATGCTTCTTACGAAGCCACTCCTTCGTTGCTCGGGCGTTGTGTTTGGGATCATTGTCATGCTGAAGGACCCAGCCATGTTTCATCTTCAATGCCTTTGCTGATGGAAGGAGGTTTTCACTCAATTTCACGATACATGGCCACATTCATTCTTTCGTTTAAACGGATCAGTCTTCCTGGCCCCTTTGCAGAAAAACAGCCCCAACGCATGATCTTTCCACCCCCATGCTTCACAGTAGGAATGGTGTTCTTTGGATGCAACTCAGCATTCTTTCTCCTCCAAACGACAAGTTGAGTTTTTACCAAAAGGTTTTATTTTGGTTTCATCTGACCATATGACCTTCTCCCAATCCTCTTCTGGATCATCCAAATGCTCTCTAGCAAACTTCCGACGGGCCTGGACATGTACTGGCTTAGGCAGGGGGACACGTCTGGCACTGCAGGATTTGAGTCCCTGGCGCGCAGTGTGTTACTGATGGTAGCCTTTGTTACTTTGGGCCCAGCTCTCTGCAGGTCATTCACTAGGTCCCCCCGTTTGGTTCTGGGATTTTTGCTCACAGTTCTTGTGATCATTTTGACCCACGGGGTGGATCTTGCGTGGAGCCCCAGATCGAGGGTGATTATCAGTGGTCTTGTATGTCTTCCATTTTCTAATAATTGGTCCCACAGTTGATTTCTTCACACCAAGCTTCTTACCTATTGCAGATTCAGTCTTCCAGCCTGGTGCAGGTCTACAATTTTGTTTCTGGTTAGGGTTCTTAGGTTCGTTAGCTCTTTGGTCTTGGCCATGGTGGGGTTTGGGGTGTGACTGTTTGAGGTTGTGGGCAGGTGTCTTTTATACTGATAACGAGTTCAAACAGATGCCATTAATACAGGTAACGATTGGAGGACAGAGGAGCCTCTTAAAGAATTTGTTTCAGGTCTGTGAGAGCCAGAAATCTTGTTTGTTTGTTTGTAGGTGACCAAATACTTATTTAACCGAGGAATTTACCAATTAATTCTTTAAAAATCCTACAATGTGTTTTCTGGATTTTTTTTTTAGATTCTGTCTCTCACAGTTGAGGAGTACCTACGATGAAAATTACAGATCTATCCATTCTTTGTAAGTGGGAAAACTTGCACAATTGGTAGCTGACTAAATACTTTTTTTTTTCCCCCTGTATGTGTATGTGTGTGAGTTTGGATGTGGGCTGGTATAAAAAAAATGGATGCTGGGCATCATTTAAGATCCATTTGGAGATTGCTTATGTATTTGTGTGTGTGTGTGTGTGTGTGTGTGTGTTGTGTGCAGCCAGTGAGATTCACTCGTTTAGGAGTCTGATTCTCAAATTTTTCATATCTGCGTCGGCTCTTCAGGTCAGCACACAATTACTTACTCAACGTCACACAATCTGCAAGCGTATTTGAATAAAGTTGTTATAGTCTCCGTTAAGGCGCTCCTGTGTCTGTATTAGCATGATATGTCTGTTTTCACATCTATGTTGGTGGGTGAGTGAAACCATGAGATAGTGTGTGTGCACTTGGGTAAAAGCCAGGCAAATAATTGCGGAGACACACACTGCCAAACTGGCCATTAGGAGACTCTGTGTGTGTGTTTTGGTTTAATGCTGGACTGCAGTCCTTCAAAAGATAACACTGCCCAGTAGGAGTGTGACAACTACAATGACTATACGCTTTTGTCTTTATATACGCAAAACAAAAACATAGACTTGCGTCCTGCAGTTTTTCATGAAAAATAAATCTTACATAATCTATTAATCCAAATTTTCTTTCATAATGTGTTGTACTTCTGATAAAAAAAAGTATACTGATAGAATATGTAGAATGGGACTTGATTTTATCAATTGGGAATTAATTTGGATCATGAAAAGTTTGTGTTACCAACCACATTGAATGTAATCTTGCTAAAGCATTGCCTAAGTAAGCTGTTCAGCTAACATTTTCAACAAATGACAGATTGTAAAGACAAACCTTTTTACAATAGTAAGCACTGATGAATCGTGTACATGAACCGTGAGACGACCAAGCATGCTAAATAAGAATGTATTTTCACGTTGATTCTAAGACTTGAAATCAGCACAGTAATGTATGTTATGTCTGAATATAGGCAACAGACTTAGTCTATATCAAAAGCATGTCTACAGAGCACAGCGACAGAAGACCAGTCAAAGAGAAAGGAGAGAGAGAATGTTGAGAAATACCTTTGGCTTGAGGAAGACTGTCACTTTCTGTTGACATGTAATGAACAGGTGAACCGCAATAAGACTAACAGAGTGAGAGAGAGAGAGGAGAGAGAGAGAGAGAAAGAGACCTGACTCTTATGTTGACATGTCACGACAGCATTGGCTCTGAAACAAGTTCGTTAACACCAGGCCAACGCATCAAAATTCCCCCAACACTGGCAATAAACATAATGATTCTTATGTAAAATAGCATTTATTACCTCTGTTATTACTTTTAATACGTTTTAAAAATAAACACAATTTTCGAAAATCCAATTAAATTAACTTATTAAAACAATCGAAATGAACAAAATAAAATAATAAAATTACCATGATTCTAAGTTTATTGCCGAATAAACAAAATGGTATAATAAATATAATCAACAATAAAACTAATATAAAAATCTCATGCCATCAATCATAAAGAAAGACCAAAAAAACTATTATTATTTAAAAAAAAATCAAACATTTACTATATAATATAAAATATAATACCTATTGTTATATAGTATTAATTATAAATAATATCACTAATAATATAACTACATAAAAAATTTTTATTTACTAAAATAAATTATTAAAAAAAAAATTATATATATATATATCTATATATATACAGTGGGTACGGAAGTATTCAGACCCCCTTAAATTTTTCACTCTTTGTGATATTGCAGCCATTTTCTAAAATCATTTAAGTTTTTTTTTTTCCTCTTTAATGTACACACGGCACCCCATATTGACAGAACAAACAGCAGAATTGTTGACATTTTTGCAGATTTATTCAAAAAAAGCCAAACTGAAATATAACATGGTCCTAAGTATTCAGACCCTTTGCTCAGTATTTAGTAGAAGCAACCTTTTGATCTAAAACAGCCATGAGTCTTTTTGGGAAAGAATCAACAAGTTTTTCACACCTGGATTTTGGGATCCTCTGCCATTCCTCCTTGCAGATCCTCTCCAGTCTGTCAGGTTGGATGGTAAACGTTGGTGGACAGCATTTTTAGGTCTCTCCAGAGATGCTCAATTGGTTTAAGTCAGGGCTCTGGCTGGGCCAATCAAGAACAGTTACAGAGTTGTTGTGAAGCCACTCCTTCGTTTTTTTTAGCTGTGTGCTTAGGGTCATTGTCTTTTTGTAAGGTAAACCTTCGGCCCAGTCTGAGGTCCTGAGCACTCTGGAGAAGGTTTTCGTCCAGGCTCTCCCTGTACTTGTCCGAATTCAGCCTTCCCTTGATTGCACCAGTCGGCCCTGTCCTGGATCTAAAAAACATCCCCACAGCATGATGCTGGGCCACCAACCCTTCTTCCTGTTTGGGACTGATTAGCAGGTGATGAAGCAGTGCCTGGTTTTTCTCCACACATACCGCTTAGATGAAGGCCAAAAAGTTCTATCTTGGTCTCATCAGACCAGAGAATTTTATTTCTCACCATCTCACAACTCCACGCGGGCTTTCATGTGTCTTGCACTGAGGATAGGCTTCCGTCGGGCCACTCTGCCATAAACCCCGACTGGTGGAGGGCTGCAGTGAGGGTTGACTTTCTACAACTTTCTCCCATCTCCCGATTGCATCTCTGGAGCTCAGCCACAGTGGCCTTTGGGTTCTTCTTTACCTCTCTCACAAGGCTCTTCTCCCCCGATAGCTCAGTTTGGCGGACGGCCAGCTCTAGGAAGGGTTCTGTCGTCCCAAACGTCTTCCATTTAAGGATTATGGAGGCCGCTGTGCTCTTAGGAATCTTAAGTGCAGCAGAATTTTTTTTTTTTGTAACCTTGGCCAGATCTGAGCCTTGCCACAATTCTGTCTCTGAGCTCTTCATGCAGTTCCTTTGACCTCATGATTCTCATTTTCTCTGACATGCACTGTGAGCTGTAAGTTCTTATATAGACAGGTGTGTGGCTTTTTTTATATAGTCCAATCAGTATAATCAAACACAGTTGGATTCAAATGAAGGTGTAGAACCATCTCAGGTATGATCAGAAGAAATGGACAGCACCGAGTTAAATATATGAGTGTCACAGCACAAGGTCTGAATACTTAGGACATGTGATATTTCAGTTTTTCTTTTTTTAGTAAATCTGCAAAAATGTCAACAATTTCTGTGTTTTTCTGTCAATATGGGGTTTTGTGTGTACATTAATGAGGAAAAAATTAACTTGATTTAGCAAATGGCTGCAATATAACAAAGAGTGAAACAATTTAAGGGGGTCTGAATACTTTCCGTACCCACTGTATATATAAATTCTATATAAATAGATATATATATATATATATAATTTTATTATTGTTTTTTCCCATCATAATTTATTGCATTTGTTAAAGTGGTGTAACATGATTGGGCCGTGCCATTCAAATTATTTGCCTAAAATAATGCAGAAATGCCTTTTGGTCAACATTATCCAATAGTCAAATAAAAAAGGAAATATTTTTCAGAAAACTATTTTTTTCTTTGAAATAACATGCACCAATAATAGTTAACAATTTCATTCAAATAACACCAATCCAAAAAAAGTCAGTAAATGGTATCAATATAACTTGTCACTCACAGCCAGACATATTGAATCCTACTACAGAGCATAAAGGCCCTTATTGGATATCTTGCCGAATCAAGCAACTCAATCTCATATAGCATTCAGTTCGGAGCATTAGCACCTTTCCTTGGAACAAAATTAGCAATAAGGCTAGCTTACTTTAGCTTGACCCTGCTCAGAGAAACTAAATTGAGATTGCTAGCATCACATTTTATTGAGTCATCAAACACACATGAGAACTGCTCCTCTGTGCCGCAGACAGATTCACAGACTTCTGTCAATATTTCTTGGAGATACGTGTTCAGTATCACAATGGAAGCACTATAGAGATGGTACAGCAGACCACAATTCACATAATATTTAGTACAAATATGTACTTTGCAGGGTTTGCAAGTGGGATGTAGATAATATTAACCCAAAACACATGCATGGATATACACTAATACAACATCAAAAGATATTATATATATATTTTAATTTAGGATGCACAAATCAAAATCTTACATTATTTCAGATTGATTTTGATACAGAAATTGATTAAAAGCTGAATAAAGTGATGCTATTTGTGGGTTATACTGTATATGCATGCACGCTAACTTTGCAAATCAATATTTACAGCATATTATTTTCTGTGCACTATAATTTGGGATCCATTAATCCTAATCGCATCTACTATTTAGGACAGATAGTATGAGAATTATATATATTACGGTTTATTTTTTTTAATCTTAATTTTTGTTTTAATTTCAGTATTTTAGTTTAGTATTACAGTGACATGCGAAAGTTTGGGAACCCCTTGCAGAATCTGTGAAAATGTGAATAATTTTAACAAAATAAGAGAGATCATACAAAATGCATGTTATTTTTTTATTTAGTGCTGTCCTTGAGTAAGATATTTTACATAAAATATGTTTACATTTAGTCCACAATAAATAAATAGCTGAAATTATTCAAATAACCCCATTCAAAAGTTTGGGAACCCTTGGTTCTTAATACTGTGTGTGGTTACCTGGATGATCTACCACTGTTTTTTTGTTTTGTGATGGTTGTTCATGAGTTCCTTGTTTGTTCTGAACAGTTAAACTGAACACTGTTCCTCAGAAAAACCCTCTGTGTCCTGCAGATTCTTCAGTTTTCCAGCATCTTTTGCACATTTGAACCCTTTCCAGCAGTGACTGTATGATCTTGAGATCCAACTTTTCACACTGAGGACAACTGAGGGACTCAAACACAACTATTAAAAAAGGTTCAAACATTCACTGATGCTCCAGAAGGAAACACGATGCATTAAGAGCCGGGGGTGTAAACCTTTTGAATTTGAAGATCAAGGTAAATTGTACTTAATTTGTCTTCCGGGAAACATGCAAGTATCTTCTGTTGCTTCCGAAGGGCAGTACTAAATGGGAAAAAAATTATATTTCAGCAAAATAAGAAAAATTGGGACATCTTCATCCTGTTCAAAAGTTTTCACCCCCTGGCTCTTAATGCATCGTGTTTGCTTCTGGAGCATCAGTGAATGTTTGAACCTTTTTTAATAGTTGTGTTTGAGTCCCTCAATTGTCCTCAGTGTGAAAAGATGGATCTCAAAATCATACAGTCACTGCTGGAAGGGGTTCAGTTATGCAAAAGATGCTGGAAAACTGAAGAATCTGCAGGACATGGAGGATTTTTCTGAGGAACAGTGTTCAGTTTAACTGTTCAGAACAAACAAGGGACTCATGAACAACCATCACAAAACAAAAAACAGTGGTAGATCATCCAGGTAACCACACACAGTATTAAGAACCAAGGGTTCCTAAACTTTTGTATGGGGTTATTTGAAAAATTTCAGCTATTTTTTCGTCTTGTGGACTAAATGTAAACATCTTATACGTAAAATATCTTACTCAGGACTGTACTAAATAAAAAATAATAGGCATTTTACATGATCTCTCTTATTTTGTTAAAATTATTCACATTTTCACAGATTCTGCAAGGGGTTCCCAAACTTTCGCTGCCACTGTATTTGTATTAGTAGCATCATGTTTCAGTTTTAGTTATTTTAGTGCATGAAGTGAAAATGAGAAATGTGTAGCCGAAAGTTTTTATTTTAAGTCACAAAAAATTGTTTTTATTTTTATGGTTTTAGTTTTAATAACCCTGATCAGATATAGCCATTGTGCCAAATATACCAGTGTGGGGGTTTTCTTTCCCTATTTTTGTCAAAATATTCTTTGATTTATGACCCGAGGTTCCCCTGCTGAAGATTTGAGATGTGGTTCAGTGACCAGAGCGCCACCTTTGACCGCCTCCACACACATCTCACCAATGCACACACAAGTGCACTACAGTGTAAGTGTGCAACCAGTCCTGCCTACACGGACGCCCCTCCTCAACTGAGATCCAATGAGAACGAGTGTGTATGTGTGAGTCTGGATGATTGCTGTAAGCAGACATATATCATCCTTCACTGTATTCCCAGCGCTCACAGTCCAATGCCAATGAGCCCTGACCTGAAAAATACACGGATCCCAGCACACTTCATTTGGCGTGACCCCAGTAGAGCGGGCAGGTTAACCACAGAGCAGCGGTGGCGGTTGGAGCGAGAGGTGTGCCTGGACGTGCCTGTCGGGGATGTGTGTGAGAGGAACAAAATCAAGTGTGAATGTTTTAGCTCAGTGAGTGTGGGTGTGTTTTCAATCGGACCCTTGAGTCCAGGCCTCGGTTTGCTCATGTCAACAGTGTTATCGTAGACGACTTATCAGTTGTTGCTCGGAGCGAAACAATAGCCCTGCTGTTACCTTGACCTTCACACTTCCTTCAGCTTTGACAGATTGTGGTGTAATATTCAGAATCAATATTTACAACACTTTCAAGGTATTGAATCACTGAAAATTATTACTTAATGTCAAAAGTTTAACCATTAGCAGCCCTAGTTCTTAACTTTTGAGACTGAATGTGTTTAATGCTGTGAAATATTTTGAACACGGTTAGCACATTTAGCTAATTTGATGTTACATTTTAATGCAGTTGTCTAATTCAAAGCTCAGCAATTGCAATCGCACATGCATCTGTGGAATAGAGTCAGAAAACAATAACGGAAAACAATTAACACCTCAGTATGTGAAACAAAAATGGAGATTACCGTAATGCACTTACAACTAGTCCAAGAGGCAAGATGTTGAACCGTGAAATTAAATGGAAAAGATTCAAAAGCATAACCAACACTGTTATTCAATCTTCTTGTTGTTATTCAAAACTCCTGTCATGACCATATAAAGTCTGTAAACCTGATAACTTTTTCATGATAAACTACCAATATAAATATATATATTTTTAACAATTAAAAACTACATTTATTCAGCAAGGAATTAACCCATTTTTTTAAAAATTGATCAAAAGCAAATACTTCTATAATGTTACAAATTATTTCTATTTCAAATAAATTATGTTCTTTTTAACTTTTCCTATTCTCAAAAAAAATCCTGAAAAAAAACGTATCATGGTTTCATGGAAAAATTTGAATCCTCATAACATTTCAACATTGTGATAACGAATGTGTTCTTGAGCACAAAAACGAGCATATTAGAATGATTTTTGAAGGATCGTGTGACACTGAAGACTGGAAAGTTCAGCTTTGCATCACAGGAATAAATTACAATTTAAAATATATTAAAATAGAAAACAATTTCTTAAAAATGTAATATGGTTCCATAATATTGCTGTTTTTACTGTAGTGTTGATCAAATAAATGCAGCCTTGGTGAGCAGAAGACACTTTTTTCAAAAACATTCAAACAAATTTTAATAAATCCAAACTTTTGAACGGTAGTTTATATGCAAAAAAATCCACTCAAACTATTTACCAGAAGTTCATCCTAGATCAGCATTTGCACCCCTAAAAGAGAGATTTACAACTCAAATAACACATTATTATTTGGAAGAATTATTATAAGGGCTTTAACAAAAATTCAAGCCGCATATTGCATGCACCTTTTGGAATGCATCCATTTTAAATGCATTATTGTGCACACAATTTTTTCTTGTTTTTACAAACTGAAGGACAAATCAAAATGACTGTCTAATGTTGATGACTACAGATAATGATTTTGAATTGAGCTTGAAAACATTAATGGACGTTTACAACTAATTTATTTCCATAATGTCACAACTACTAAAAGATATTCAATGAGAAAAAAAAAATATATATATGTGTGTGTGTGTGTGTGTGTGTGGGCGTAACATGATTGGGGCCAGACGTGAAAGGGATTTGCCTAAAATAATGCATAAAAGTCTTTTGGTCAACATTATCCAATAGTCAACTGAAAAGGAAAGATGTTTCGGAAAACACATTTTTTTCTTTGGAATAATATGCACCATTAACAGTTCACAATAAAACCAGGAACCAGCATTAAGAAAGTAAACAATTGTGCTGAAGAGCAAAACAACATGACTAAATCTTTATTTGAATGTAATGACAGCTTTTGTTTGTACACAATCAGTTAATAGGAAAACTCTGCCATTTCACACCTGGAATGGATGAGGAGTATGGAAAGTCATGAATAAGATCCAGAATACAGTGTGTCACGCCAGGCCTCGGCTGAAGCATCCAGTGAAGCCGGTCAGAGCCCAGCGAGGTGGTAACCCAAACCAGAGGAATGAGAGAGGGATGGAAAGCTTGTGCAGGAAGAGAGGAGTGAGTGAGTGAGAAGGGCAAGCAGTTGGCCGTCACGGGGTTCGCGGGTGACTGGGGTCGAGTGAGTGTGTGTGAAAGAGAAGGGGGTGAGAGAGTTGGGTGTGAGAGGATGCATGAATATCGCTGTGGCTTGTTATGACTGACTGCTGCTCACTGCACATCTATGGAATGCAAAACAATTTTGCTTGACAGATGCTAATTTATAAGGTATACTGAATTGTATTTACATATGATTTTCCAACTTGTAAATGTAGAATAATCAACAGCACAGTTAAAGACTTAATCTTAAAGTAAACAGGGCCAGTGAATACTCATTAAAATGCATGCTTTTTTCTGAAAGTACAGCAATACAGCAACATAAACAATATAGATGCCAGCAAGAGAGCAGTGTAAAACAAAAACAAAAATCTTAACCTTGCAAAGGCATATCCAATCTTTTTATTTCAGTGTCGTGATGACACATGCAAGGATCTCAGAACTGACCTTCACTGGTATCTATTTGTAAAACACTGTTTTGATCAAACTTATCTCATATGATTATGCATTATGTTAAAGGGGTCCTATTATGCGTTTTCACTTTTTCAACTTTAGTTAGTCTGTAATGTTGCTGTTTGAGCATAAAAAAGATCTGCAACGTGAAAAAAGCTCAAAGTCCACTGCAAAAAGGAGATATTTTATTTAACGAAATCACTTTCCCAAAAACTACAACGATACGACTTGTTGGGATACACTGCATATTTCGGGATTTGATATACAATATATCGACGAATGGGACGAGACCTGGTTGTGCTGCACGAGGGAAGGCTGCGAGTGTTTTCACTATGTCGGAGGGTCATGCTACGCGTTCTTCAAAGGCAGAAGCACATAATATGTTTGTGTTTATCATCATCCGATTGTGCCAATCACAACACACACTGGCCCAGCTAACCAATCACAGCACATTTCGTATTTAGAATGTGGGCCTTCATTTGATACAGGAACCATTCGAGCTGTTCATGCCGGACTGGGGAGAGAGGTGTTGTAATGATGTAAAATATGAGAAAAATAATGTGTTTTTCAAACAACATGGTATGAGAGTCTGTTCTAGTACACCCACAAAATAAAATCAAGACTTTGTAAAAGAGCATAACAGGACCCCTTTAAATAAATAGTGTTTCAACAGTGTTGAAACGTTATATTATTATAATTATCTTATATTATAATCGATTATATTATGTATATGTATAGCTTTAAACTTTAAAATACCAAATTGTAGTGTATATATTTATATATATATATTATATATATATATATATATAATTTTCTGTTGTGGTCAAAAAATTCTGTCATAATGTAACTGTATTAAACTCAAAAGTTCCTACGCCCCTCTCGAGTCTTCTTGGGAGGAGAAATACTATTTTATCCTTTATTTCACCTGGACCTCAATGAGAAACGTCAGAGACGAAGTCTCCAGAGGGCTGAACCTTTGAGCATGACCTTTGTGGAATAAAATTATTCTCCTGCTGCAGCCCATATCTGTTAGTAAGGGTTGATGTTTTGTTAAATACAAAGTGTTTCCCAAGCTGTTTTTAAAATCTCTTTCAGGAATTGTCTGGGAAATGAGCCCTGAAATCACACAGTTCTGTTCCTGACCAGCCAATTGTCTGCCAGCTGGAGAAGAAAACAAGCGTGAAACGTGAAATCAAATTTGTGAAATCGGTCAAGATCGAGATCCGTCTGCAGGCAAATTGGAGTAGAAAGTGTGACCTCGGAGTTTATTTACGCTTTGCCAGCCTCAATTAGACAGTAATTGTACATCTTAACGAGAAAGAGAAATTTCTCAGCTGTTAATGAATCCTCCCGTCATCTGCAGCGTCGCCTTAAACAAAGATGTGCGGCTTTTGTGTGAATATGATGCGCTCCGTTCCCGGCAATGCCTTGACTCTGTACCAGGTCGTTTGGAATTCTCCATCTGGAATCTCTCATTGGACCGGCGTGCTGGTTTCTACAGTAACTGTATACGCCGAGACTGAGAATTCTGGAATGCAAAAACATGGAGCGAGAGAGAGCAAGAGAGAGAGAGATCCATCAGCGTGATTCATGAGCGGCTGTTGAGGCCTTGTCCAAGAACTATGATTTAAAGGGGTCATAAACTGACAAATCAAAATTCCCTTGATCTTTTGATGTATAAGAGTTCACTGTACTATTAAAACATCCTGTACATTTCAGACCTAAAAACTTTCTTGTTAGTCTAAAAACAGCTTATATTGAAGCCAATCTGCCAAAACGACAGGTTGTGGAATGTGCCACTTTATGACCTTATAGTGTGGCTATACACGCCTCCGCACTGCCTGTTTAGCCCCGCCCAGGGGTGTAAATTTCATCTAACAGTTGGAGGGGACAATAAACATAGAATTTCTCAAGAGCAATTTTTGAACTACCCAGGCACCGACTTCAGTCACCACCCCGAGCACTTCCCACAGTCCCACTCTCCTTTTGCCAAACCCCCCGGCAAAAATCGAGCGTGATCGCATACATGCCCATTACCGGCGCAACAACAACACGGAAACATGTCGAGAAAACGCTGTTCGTCTGGATGTACAGAAACCAAATACTACATCGCCAATCTGGAATCATTTCCAATCATGTCACCCATCCGCATTTGTACAAGTGTCTTCAAGTTCACGTGATGGCAAACGCTCGGCATCTTTTTTTTATTTGAAAAAAAAACAAACATTAATTACCATTCTGAAACCTGTTGTGAGCGCGTTTGAGGAGGTGGTTGGTTGTCTCCTGTCGTCGCCGATTCAAGGTCTGAGTTCGGCTCAAACATGTAAGGCCGGACAACATTTCCTTACGTATGAGTATCACCAATCCACAGCAGGCTACAGGATACATGACCCTAGTTACCTGTGGTTGGCCTGGCCTTGTGTCACTCAGAAAACAACAGGCTAATCAGAAGAGAGGCTCATGAATATTAATTAGACAGGCCAAAATTGACCTGTTCTTTGCAGAGCTCCTGAGAGTGGAGCTGTAAAAATTGTTGTAAAAAATGTTTTTTTGGTACTTATACCGCACATATATATTCTTAAGGACATCAAGACTTAAAATAAAACTCCAGAAAGGTGTAAAATATGAGACCTTTAAGAGTGAATAAAATAGCCTGACACGCATACTTATGGAGTCCACAAATATTGGCTTTGTTCTCTTCTCACCGACTCGTGTGTGTGTAGGTGTCGAAAAGAGGAAAGCGCGAAAGCAGGCATTGGACCAAGCACTGTGGGTAAGGGAGGGGGAGGAGATCAAATAGGTTTTCTAAACTTTAAAATGCAATTTTGCCCGTTTGTGTTGTGTTAATACTTACACAATTATTAAGTAAAAATTGTTTTTACAATACCAGTGGTGTGATTTTACAATTTTGGGGGGCGAACAACCCTCGGATGGAGGCGGTCCGTCCCCCCCCCCCCCCCGACCCCCCCAGGATTTCCGGCTATGGCCCCACCCACTGATTCGCACATGTAGTATGTAAATAATAATAGGTATATGCAGAAACCAAACAATAAAAATGGCTCTGAAGACAAAAAGATGCTGTGCAGTGCCAGGTTGTGGAAAAACAGAGTCTATGCTTCTGAAAGTGATGTGCCATTTAGCCAAGTATGGTGTCCCATACTCGGAATTAGTGCTCCAAAGTGCACACACACAGCAGTGAGCAGTGAAAACACACCCGGAGCAGTGGGCTGCAGAGCCCAGGGAGCAGTTGGGGGTTCGGTGTCTTGCTCAAGGGTCTCAACTCAGTCGGGGAATGAGGGTGGAAAAGACCGCTGTACACTCACTCCCCCCACCTACAATCCCTGCCGGCGGTCGAGATCAAACCCACGACCTTTGGGTTACAAGTCCGACTCTTTAACCATTAGGCCACTACTGCCCCCAACTCTGATTCCAACATTAGGAAAGAGTGGAGATGATTTCTTGTTTACAAACAAGGCACAATTTGACGCGGGATTTTCAGAAAGATTGAAAATAAAAGACAATGCTATGCCGACTATATTCGGATCCAACAGTAATGTTGCACCACACAAGTGTGAGTAACTGTTTTATTACGGGGTCACTATTGCTTTGTCTGTTATTACAGATTGTTTGATATGTACTGAGTATTTATGCGTTTTTAACCTAAATCACAGCAGCGTACATCTATGAAGGATGTAGGCTGTCAAACATGTTAGACAATCATAGCTTTGGGCGTTTACTTCCGAGTCTACAATCTGCCTATTCAAACACAGTGTTCTGATGGGGGGGGGTCAAAATAGGACAGAAAATAGCCTATTACATCTAAATTATGATGTTTTTTGATGTAAAAATCGTGATAACATTATAAGTGGACCCCAGAGAACAGTACAAAATAAAAAAGAGCCAGTTCATGCCCCTTTAAAAGAAGGGCGCACAACCACACACACACCACACACACACACAAACACACACACCACACCACACACACACACACAAACACAACACACACACACACAACAAACACCCCACAAGCCTAGTATTCATTTTTAGAAATGGCCTTTCCTGATTATCGACCAAATGAGTCAGAAGAAAAAGCAGCATTTAAATCTGCATGTTCAATGACCGTATTTAATAATATTTTCTGAACTTGTTGTTGTAGTGTTCGGGTCGGTTAGTATCCATTGCAGTAAAGGTCTGGCAGATTATATCAATGATGAAGTTAAAATCACTCAGCTTCTAACCCATATTATACGATCTGTGAAGAATCCATCCCCCCCCCCACCCAATCTGTACAACCGGACATTTTTCAGTTTCTAATTTGAATTCGCTGCCATTTTTATCAAAGTTCAACCCAGCATGTACAATCTAGTTTGGAGGGCTATAGTGTAAATATAATGTCAATTTAATTTGCTTTCATTTTTGTTGGGCTTTGGGAAATGTACTAGGTCATTTACCTTAGAAAAAAGTACCGTGGCAGTACCATACGTACATATCATGGAAGTGAATGATTATTCACTCGCATGGTGTTCAAACCAATACAATAACCAATACTAATGACAAAAAACTGTAGTACCATAGTGCTTAGTTTTAACAAACCAATCATATGGTACTGAATGATTGCCATATTCACATACAATGCTATTGAATGAAAGGTATGTGCCATATCATGGCATTTACTGAAAATAAACATTGCATTACTACCGTACCATATACCAAAATAAATAAATAAATAAAAAAAAACTGGTAGTACCACGGTACTTTTTCTCATCAGAGACATCATATAGCTTTTTCTTATTTGTGTTACTGTAGTTTACGTTACTTTCAAAAATGCCATGGTACAAACATAGTAGTATCAATCATGACATTTTTTTCTGCAAAAGCCATCAGTTTAGTTTTAGTTTTGTTGGGCTAATGGAAATTTCCACTACAAAATATACTGTGGTGATACTATGTATCAGATGATAATACCATGGCATTTTCATGCTACTCCAAAGTACTTTTAGTAATATCACACTATTGTCACTGTGCATGTACATACTATGTACTTATTATAGTGATTACAATAAGTGGATAATAACTAGGTACTAACCCTTGACCTACCCCTAAACCTAACCTTAACCCATGGTGTTACATTATATTACTAGTACTAGTACTACATTGTAAGTGCATGTAAGTACACATACTGTAAAATAAAATGCAACCGTTAGTAGTAGTAATTGTGGGTACTTTACTGTTAGTCATGGCAATACCATGGTACTGAATGATTACTATATTCATATACCATGCTATTGAAATTATACCGAAAGATACTTAAGAGAATATCATGGTACATACTGAAAACAAAACATTGCATTACCACGGTACCATGTCCAAAAAACATGTGGTACTTTTTCGTTAGTATCAACAAACAATTTTTGTGGTTGAATCAATTTCACATCAATTTGGCTTACTGTAATTTAAATTTGCCAAACATGATACTTAGAGTATTATTATTATTATGGTACATGTAAGTACATTAATTTAGTTTTTGTGTTTTTGGGCTTATGGAAATTTACCCTACAAAATAAACTGTGGTGGTACCATGGTACGAGGTGATAATACCATGATATTTTCCTTGGTACTCCAAACTACTTCTAATAATATCCCAGTATAACTTTTCTACATGTGCAAGAGCCATGTTAGTAGCATGGTAGTTTTGGGTACATGGTAGTACCATGGTACTGAATGATTACCATATTCATTTGTCATACTACCAAAATGATACCTCAGAGAATATCATGGTACATACTGAAAATAAAACATGGTATTACCACAGTACCATGTCCAAAATAATATATCATGGTCCTACAGTACTATGTGTCCAAAAACCATATTAGTAGCATGGTAGTTTTGAGTACTTTTTTGTAAGTCGTGATACTTTGACATGTACAGTACCATGGTATTGAATGAATACCATATTCATATACCGTGATACTAAAACGAAACCAAAAGAAACTTTCTTAGAATATCATGGTATTACTACCACAGAGCTATGTCAAAAACAACTGATTAAACCATGGTACTTTTTGTGTAAGGAAAAACAGCATTCCCGACCCCAGTGTAAAAAGAGTGAGTCTTAGATACCCATCTCTGCCGCGGCTTCTTGCACTAAGCTATAGGAGCGTTCCTTTTATCATTGATGCAGGAACCCGATACTGTGGATGAAATGTGGGGCACGAGCAGCCTGCGCGGCTCTGTCAACCAAAACACCTGGCATCACCCTTGAGCTGCCCATGTTAGCCGGTCAGCTGAGGAAGGTCATTAAGATGTGTGTGTGTATGGAGTAATATAGATCTAAATAGCTTCAGTATATACGCGTACACACACACACACACACACACCACACACCACACACCACACACACACACAACACACACAACACACACACACACACACACACCACACAACACACAAAACGGTACTCATGATTTACATATACACATTTGAATATATACTTTTAGATCTAACTATATATTCAGATTTACATTATTTTGAATTATAACTATGTTTGGCCCTTCATAAAATACAGTATATACAGTATATGTGTGTGTGCTCACAAAATTTGATAACTTACTGTATGCATCTGCAGGTTAAGACCGAGGAATTCTGGGAACCTGAACAAAAACCCATGGATGAACAGTTAGTCTGAGCATTAGCAAAACATTGACACTCCTGCATGTTTATACAATACTGATGATTGAACAAGATTTGCAGTGTCAGAATTGCAGAAGGATTGGAGATGTTCAGCAGACTACTATTTTAGTGACCACTAGATTTATGAGTCAAAAGCAGGCCAGATGTCTTCATGCTCGCTATAAAACAGGTGTGCTCTTAGCAATTACATGACATAGTAGGGACTGAAGGCACTTACGTGC
The DNA here is from genome assembly GCA_018155175.1 of Sinocyclocheilus anophthalmus. Taxonomy (NCBI): domain Eukaryota; kingdom Metazoa; phylum Chordata; class Actinopteri; order Cypriniformes; family Cyprinidae; genus Sinocyclocheilus; species Sinocyclocheilus anophthalmus. Next base: position 185,676 of record JADLZN010009349.1, on the reverse strand, counting down.
AATATTTAAAGCAGGTGAAGGGCAGGTCAGTGCTTTCCTCTTCCAAACGCTCTAGCTGGTCCGTTCTGAGGCTCCGCTGATAACGTCTCACTGGAGTCTCTTATAATGGCAGCATAATGAAATGAGCAAAATCCACTCAACTGGCCAGATTAGCTCGGATACGAGACTCGCCAATGAAAGGAGGGGGCATAATTGAAATAAATGAGTGATGACGGTGAAGGACAAGATGACAGAGGGATGAAATGTGCATTTCATTTTCATAGTGAAGTCATTGGGAGCTTTGAGGCCATTAAGAATCCTGTTGGGAATGGCACATCATTAGTATATTAAAATTTGTTGCAGTGAGAGGTCCAATACGTCAAAATTAATAGTCAAACTTTCATGTACTAAATATGAATAAAGGGGCCATAAGATACTTACATATACACACCCATTTCAGTTAATTATTGTTAACGGAAGAAAAAAAAAACATTTGGCAATTAGCTGAAAAAAAAAAATAAAATAAAAAAAACAATAATTTTATTAAAAGAAATAATTATATATATCTATACATGCATATTGTATACTGTAATTTTTTGTTTATTTTTAGTTAATGTTTAACTTAATAAAAATAGACATTTAAATAAAAACAAAAACGAACAAAAATGACAAAATGTTACTAAAAAGTTACACTTTAAATGGAAAAACAGGAAAAAAATTTGTTTTTTACTCTAATATAGATCTAAACTATATATGAGAGGGAAACATACGAGATAGTACCATAAAATCCCCTAAAAATGCAAAATATTAAATGAAAATTATCAAACTAAAATATAATACATTCAATGCATTGAAAAAAAAAACTTTTCTTTTGATAATTAGGCCTGCAAAACAAATACTAGTTTCTTATACATTTTACAACGATTTAGCATAAGTCTACACAGTATATTAATACAAAGTATATTTTAAAGGAGCAAGAAAATACTGTTCATGATAAGGCCTTTTTAAAATGTACTGTGGCTCATAATATCCATGAGTGGTGGTCTTCTTCCTAAATAATGAAGATTAAACTGACATCACAGTTATTATCTCTCTTTTCATTTTTTATCAACCTTTTGTTCGACAGTGCTCTCACAATTCATTTATTCCCACCTAACATCTCTCTCTCTTGTCATCCATGGGTTAATTAAACTGAAATTCTGTCCAGATATATGCAAACACTTTAATGCCAAATTTCCCAATCAGCAAGAATTCCCAAATAGGTCCATTAGGCCCTAATAACTTCAGTGCAGCCCTCTGTAGCTTAATTGGCAGAGGATAAATTAGTACTAATCAGCAGGAGTAATTATCAGTAATGTTAAATAAGAGGTTCTCTCAGTCATCATTAGGAGTATGAAGTTATGAGACTGTACAAGAGCACAATGAATACCAAACAGCTTTACTGTGGGACGCCATCACTGAAGTCATCATCAACATATCATTAACCAAAACACCACTTTATTTACAAAAAAAACGTACACAATTTTGTTTAAAATAAAAAAAAAAGTACCAAAATGTCATAATCAATCTGAATTAATGTCATAGCCATATTATTTACCCCAAAAATGTAGGCCTATAACATCTAGATTAATTGTTGGTTATGGCGTGTGGAGTGGCAACACACACTTCTTTCCATTTAATACAACATTTGCCCAACTTTAAAAATAAAAACAACACCACAAATTGTATTGTTATGCATGTTATTTGATTTCACAAGTTATGCAGACCAGCATCTTGATTTTCATAAAAATATAAGAGCAAAAAACAAATAAACAAACAAAAAGAGCAAAAAAAACAAAAAAACTAATTTAAATGTACAAATGGCTAAATAAGTAAAATTGCACAGTATTTGGTCTCTTTTGTTAAATTTCAAAATAAATTGACAAAAAAAATGATACAGAAAAGCAAGTATAAAACGATTAAATAAAAACATACAAATAAAATCCACGTAAAATAAAAATCCACACAAAGAGAGTAGATGTTCCATAAAATTAAATGAAAAAATTGATATGAACTATAGAAATTAAAAATCAAACTTCAATGACAAGACGGACGACACAAGTGGAACCCGACTGATAGCCATAGTACTGAAAGAGTACATGGATAACGTAAAATCTTAAATAAATCAACAAAACTTCATGTATTCTCTGTATCTTCAGTCTCTATCTGGCCATGTTCTGTAAACCTCTTCATAAGGCGTAAATGTCAAAAAAACAAAGGGAGTGACAAAAAATTAATTAAGTTCGTTGTTCTTACGTTGGTCTTGCAGGTCCTGTTTTGAATGGAAACATATATCCTAAAACAACAAACAGATCATTTTACAAACCAAGGATATCAGGAAGTCTGTTTTAAAGGGCACCTATTACCTTTGGAAGGGTAATCGCATCAAAAATCATGTCGTTATAGTGCTTAGCTAACATTTTAACCGTATTTGTGTGTGTGTCAATTCATTCTGCCGGAGTCTCTTCTTCATCTGTGTCTGACTCTGGTTCATACATGTACGGCTGAACACCGGTTCTCTCGCTCTCAGTCATGTTGCTTCTACCGACTGTTTATTGCTGTATGTACGCAAAGCAGAGAGATGTATACACCATGCTCTCTTCTGAAGACGGGGTGGGATGCAGCTCTTTTGCATTTAAAGTGATACACACCAAAAACAGCTCTTTTTTAGACATGCCCCCAAAATGACATTTTCCAGATGTTATAATAAATTATCTGTGGGGTATTTTGAGCTGAAACTTCCCATACACATTCTGGGGACACTCAAGATTAATATTACATCTTGTAAAAAGGGTCATAATAGGTGCACTTTAAAGCAATGATCCAACAACAACAATTATGCACTACAAGAGCCCTGTGCATAGAGCATTGTGTATTGCACCTAGGGGGCAGTATTTCATGCAGCACTACGATAGAATGGCTGAATGGGAAAACAAATGCCAGGAATGTAAAAACCTTGACCTAAGATAAAAGAAAAGGCTTGACAACAAAAGCCAAAACGGATTGAGACTTTGATATCGGATCAGCTATTTGTGTAACCTTGCCCGTTTTGTTGTTTTTGGGCCTCGGAACAGCTTTACTAAAATGAATCAAGGAGAGAGGTCGTTGAAAGAGAATATTATCCTCAAAACATAGCAATGAAAAACACTTTAGGACTGAAAACAACAAAAACAGTAAGTGGAGTCTTTTAGGAGTCACTGCAAAGGAAAAAAATTACATTTCTTATAACCACAAAAAGTAAATTAAATGGTGAATTTTTTCACATTTAAAAACTTCGCACCCAAGCGAGCACAAGGCACCCAATATATAAACAAACAATGCTCTGAGAAAATCTGACATTTTAGGTTAAAAAGCGACTACCAATCATGTCATCAACAAAACAATACATAATCATGAGGGGATGAAATGGCCATACTTACCACGGCAGACCATCATATACACATTTGTGTGGCATCATGAATTAAATTCATGCAAAACGTACATATATACAAACCCTATGTGCTTCCTTCAAACTTAACCGACTCAACTGGCGTAAAACTCATTTGCTGTTCAGAACTGATACTAATTAAGAGGGAAAAAAGCTGACGTCCAAAACAAAAAAAACTAATTTTACTTCAATAGTTCACTATAGAATAATCAATGGCTATGTCAAGCCAACTGTATTTGCCTTTTTTTTCTCATAAGTCTAAGAAAACTAATTAGATTGTTCCTTTAATGTCTTTTTAAATGGACAAAATTATATAATCACTTAACTTTTTCAGTACAAACCTACTTCCTCCTCCTCTAGACGGCTCCAATCATTGGTTTTTTCTGCCGGGGATCTTGGTATTGTTCATCTCCGTATGCCCCGTAATGATCAGGACTGGCCGCCCGATAGTTCCCTTGTTTTAGCGTTTCGTATTGAGGTGGGGCTTTGGCACCTGGGTTCAAAGAAGGAGGGACATGCTGCCTCATGGGACCCCTCTGTTGGGCTGGAGATGAGGGATAGTAACCACTCGTGGCCTCCGTGGGTCTGGGTACAGGCAACCGGGGAGAGCGTGGAGGATAGTTGTCTTGATGGGTCTCGTAGATGGGGTTGGGGTAGTGGACAGGGTCTCTCTGGTTCGGGTAGTCCTCCATGGGCATCCTCCTGGAAAAAACAATACCATAGATCAGTGGTCGCCAATCTGTCAATCGCGAACGACTGGTAGATCTTCATCACTTATTTTTTTTTTTTTTTTTTTTTTTTTCCCAGTAGATCTTGAAAATAAATTAAAAATAAGTACAAAATACATTACATTAGTGCGCTTTTTGTACTGTATTTTTTTGCACTTATTTTTCTGTATTTTTTTGGGAGCTACTGGGACAGTGACAAAGAAAAATACATCATGCCTGAGTCTGAAATCAGGACGTTAACTGAGGCCAGATACGCTGAAGATGGATGCAAAGCGGAGAAAATACTGTAGCAGGCAGAGCAAGATCACTGTTCATGTTGCTTGAAATATTGGAAGAAAATATAAATATTTAATTGGGGGTGAGGGGTTATAATATGAATGTATCACTGAAGGGAATTGACTGTCGCAACGCAGTGGTTGCCTCTAATTTCAAATGCCTTCATATATTTTTAAATAACCAACAAATAAATTTGCTTAAAAAAAATCAGTATCCATTATCAGAATCGGCCAATTTGCTAGTAAAAAAATCATTCTGATTCGGCCATGAAAAATCATGACAGGTGCATCACTAATTAAATACTAAATAAAATTGGATTACAATCTGGGCTGCCTTTTTGTATCACTTCTTCAGTAGGTAGATCTTGTCTTTCATAAAGGCTGAGGTCAGGGATCTTGGGCTTAAAATGGTTGGTGACCACTGCCATAGATAGTGAAGGAACTAGTGAGGCTAGGAACAGTTAGAGATTAGAGATCTTTCATTATTCACCCACCATAATGTTGTTTCATACACTCTTAAGGATTAAGGTTCCAAAAGAGAGTTTTCGAAGCAATGCCACAGAAGAACCATGCTTGGTTCCCCAAAGAACCTTTCGGAGAACAGTTTTTAAAAGAACCATTTTTTAATAAGAGTAAAGAACATTTTAAAACCTTTTCCACTCTAAAGAACCTTTTGTCCAATGAAAATGATACATGGATGTTAAAGGTTTTTTAAGGAATCACAGATGCCAACAAAGAACCTTTATTTTTAAGAGTATAACTGTATATTGTAATTTTTTTCCCACTGAAAATACAAAACAATACATTTTGATAAAAGGACAGTTTAAAGTAACCACAGCTGTCGAGCTTCAACAATTCCATAAATGTTATTTCAAGACATCTGAATTCATGACTTTATGATAACTTCATTTTTGACTTCAGATAAGTCATATGGCAATTTAAATGAAAATCATGCCCCATTTATGGCACCATATATGATTTGACAGTCGTGGAAAAAGAGGAAGATTTTCAGAGAATAATGTCTTTTTATAATGAACTTTCATCTGTTCATCACAAAGCTGTCATATGATTTCAGAAGACTTGAAATATAGTTGTAAGGAAATATACAGTCATAGATATACTGAAATATAAGTCTTATGGTGTTTTAATTATATTTTTTGCCCTTTCTGGAGCTTGACGGATGTGTTTAGGGTTTTAAAATTCTCTGGCATAAAAAACCAGCATATGGGTTTGGAACAACATGAGGGTGAGCAAATTACGACAATTTCATGGTCAACATAGCCATGCCTCTCTGTAGCAAAACCTGACGACCAGCATGGGTCTTCTGAAGTTGGTTTACTAAAGATGTCTTGCTGGTAAAGCTAGTTAAGAAGCCTTGCAAGGAAACCAGAGCACCATCAGCCCATGCTAGTGAACTCAAAGGGATTTAACCGTTGGGTTTCGGTCAGTTCGTCATATATAGCTTCAGATCTGGGCTTGCAATTAATTAAAAAAAAAATCACAATTTGTCCTTTTTTACAGGTTGGGTTCATATACAAAACACAACACATGCTCTTTAGTAGGGAACGCTGATGCTGACAGTTTTGTTCTGGTACAAAAATCTAAGAAGGTAAGCAGGAAGGTAAACCCCAAATCTGGAATACTTAAAGCGTAAACTTCTTGCAAATTAAATATTTACATTCACTCAAAGAGAGCTGATCTCTTGCCATTACCAGGACAACGTTCACACTACTTACCATTTTCAAGGGAAACGTGTCACTTGCGAAAAATAAATAAAAAATGAAAGAGTCTGTCGTATGAAGTCTGGGAAATTAAGCATAAAGAAGATAAAAGCTGCAGCTACAGGAGAACCAAGGAAATAAATAAAATCATAAAGCAGCGGTCTTTACAAAACTATATAAATAAATAGAGGGCATCTGCAGATCGAAGGGTAATGGATGCTATATGTAAGGAAATAAACTGCATTATGCATTTGCATTCTTAATATTTTCAAGGTTGCAGCCTACATTACTTATCCAAATGTTGCATCCGTCTATGATCCATCCCTCCACGTGGCCTCTAAAAACTAACAAGAGGTAGCAGGCAACCTTTATGTCAAAACCTGCACTGCACAACATGTGGGTGAATATTTCATGCGTGCAGCGTTTGATGTTTAATATAGTTCACTCTAAAGCGTGACTGTGTTCCTGTTTAAACTATTTTCACCTGTTCTCAAAGTTAGTTTACAAAACACGAAGCGTGGGGTGGTGGGTAGACGGTGACTGTTACCCTGTGTGTGTGTGTGTGTGTGTGTGTGGTTATAATCCATCAGCAGCGTGTGTAGCGTGTCTGTCAGCTCTGACCACCCAAGAACAACTGAAAGAGAAATACTGCAGTCTTGAGCCTAAACTGTGTGTGTGGGTTCGTTTAAAGGCTGGAGACAGATAAGCACAAAACACAGCCAGATTCAAGACTCCAGACTAATATTACTAATGTTTCATTTTGTTCTTTCGGAATGACTGTATCGACAGCACTCATAACACAAATGCTTCTATAAAGAGTAGTATTACGTTTACAGTGAACTAATAGTAAATGATTGGAGGTAGATTTAACAGAAATGAACATTTGTGAAACCTCAGGGTTCGAATCCTTAGATATTCAGAGTTCACTTTTATATTTTTAAAACCTTGATTAGAAACTTTTCTAGTAGCTGGATGTTATTAAGTTTTATAAATGTGTGCCAATGAATCTCGGACTAAAACAACTGGCTACTCAAAATAAAGTGCATAGTGACCTAATTTGCCAATTTCCACCAACTTCTTCATCAAGGGGAACTGAACTTCATCTACAGATCACTTTGACTTGAAACATAAGCTATACTAAATATAAACACCCCACTTACACTAGAATATGAATATGATATACACTTGAACATGATATATACCTTAAATACAAAATACTAGAATATGACATATAAAACACATTATTGTGTATGCTACATATAAGTTATATAATTATACATCAGATACGTTAATCAATTTTCTAATTATCGATAATATTATACTTTCCATAATATCTTATTTACACTAAATATTTGATCAATAACAGGTTTTGTCTAGAGTTTTAGTGTGAAAATATAGTCCATTTAGTCAACATAGGATATATAAACTACAACTGTAGACTATAGTCCATTTTCACTAAATATACCAGGGTTCCTCAAATCTTGCCCTGGAGGTCAAATGCGCTGCAGAGTTTAGCTCCAACACTGATCAAACTCACCTACCTGTGATTATCTAATGATCCTGAAGACATTGATTAGCATGCTCATGTGTGTTTGATTAGGGTTATAGCTAAACTCTGCAGGAAAGGGGATCTCGGGGGGCCAGATTTGAGGATCCTGAAATATACCATGAATACGCTAATCTCTGATAAAGCAAGAATACATGATATATTGAATTAATACATGATAGTTGATATACAGTGGGTACGGAAAGTTCAGACCCCCTTAAATTTTTCACTCATATTGCAGCCATTTGCTAAAATCATTTAAGTTAATTTTTTTCCTCAAAGTACACACAGCACCCCATATTGACAGAAAAAACCAGAATTGTTGACATTTTTGCAGATTTATTAAAAAGAAAAACTGAAATATCACATGGTCTAAGTATTCAGACCCTTTGCTGTGACACTCATATATTTAACTCGGGTGCTGTCCATTTTTTTCTGATCATCCTTGAGATGGTTCTACAGCTTCATTTGAGTCGAGCTGTGTTTGATTATACTGTTTGGACTTGATTAGGAAAGCCACACACTGTCTATATAAGACCTTACAGCTCAAAGTGCATGTCAGAGCAAATGAGAATCATGAGGTCAAAGGAACTGACTGAAGAGCTCAGAGACAGAATTGTGGCAAGGCACAGATATGGCCAAGGTTACAAAAAATTTCTGCTGCACTTAAAGTTCCCAAGAGCACAGTGGCCTCCATAACCCTTAAATGGAAGACATTTGGGACGACCAAAACCCTTCCTAGAGCTGTCCGTCCGGCCAAACTGAGCTATCGGGGGAGAGAGAGCCTTGGTGAGAGAGGTAAAGAAGAACCCAAAAGATCACTGTGGCTGAGCTCCAGAAATGCAGTCGGGAGATGAGAGAAAGTTGTAGAAACTCAACCATCACTGCAGCCCTCCACCAATCGGAGCTTTATGGCAGAGTGGCACGACGGAAGCCTCTCCTTAGTGCAAGACATATGAAAAAACACCTGAAGGACTCCAATATGGTGAGAAATAAGATTCTCTGGTCCAAGATAGAGCTTTTTGGCCTTAATTATAAGCGGTATGTGTGGAGAAAACCAGGCACTGATCATCACCTGTCCAATACAGTCCCAAAAGTGAAGCATGGTGGTGGCAGCATCATGCTGTGGGGGTGTTTTTCAGATGCAGGGACAGGACGACTGGTTGCAATCGAGGAAAAGATAAATGCGGCCAAGTACAGGGATACCCTGGACGAAAACCTTCTCCAGAGTGATCAGAACCTCAGACTGGGCCGAAGGTTCACCTTCCAACAAGACAATGACCCTAAGCACACAGCTAAAATAACGAGGAGTGGCTTCACAACAACTCTGTGAATGTTCTTGAATGGCCCAGCCAGAGCCATGACTTAAACCCAATTGAGCATCTCTAAAGAAACCTAAAAATGGCTGTCCACCAAAGTTTACCATCCAACCTGACAGAACTGGAGAGGATCTGCAAGAAGGAATAGCAGAGGATCCCCAAATCCAGGTGTGAAAAAACTTGTTGCATCTTTCCCAAAAAAGACTCATGGTGTATTAGGTCAAAAGGGTGCTTCTACTAAATACTGAGCAAATGGGTCTGAATACTTAGGACCATGTGAATTTCAGTTTTTCTTTTTTAATAAATTGCAAAAATGTCAACAATTCTGTGTTTCTGTCAATATGGGTTGCTGTGTGTACATTAATAAGGAAAAAAATGAACCTAAATGATTTTAGCAAATGGCTGCAAAAAAACAAAGAGTGAAAAATTTAAGGGAGACTGAATACTTTCCGTACCCACTGATATCCGCAAAAAAACACTCAACTATATAGTATAAAAGCACATTTAATTATATACTAATATGTACCGTTTGCACCAGAATATTCAATATATGCTGAAATATATGGCCTATTTAATGTACAATATGTGATATATACCTCATGTACACTAGAATATGATATATACATAATTTTAACAATTATTTGAAATATACCTGAAATACACTAAAATATATATAGCTGATTAAGGCAAGAATACATATTAATATATACCCTATTTTCACTAGAATTATTTCACAATACACATCAAAAAACGAAAAATATGTACAGCCCATTTAGAAACAGGTATATATATATATAGCCTGTTTACACTAGAATATTTGATAAAGACTAAAATACATACCCCATTTAGTGTGATATATACCTAAAATACACTAGAAAATATGGCATATACATTATTTACACTAGAATATATAATGTTACCCCATTAGACTGGAATATAATACACATACCTCATGTTCACTATACCGTGAGATAAATAGAGGGGGCTTTAAGCTGAAGTTAGCATGCTAGATTAGCCATAATGAGAAAAGCTGTGGGTTACAGACTTTGTGCTGGCAGCTGAGGATTAAAGCAGACTTAAGGTCCTTACACACTGAGTCCGAAACTTTCGTATGCGTTTTTCAGTTTTTTTCATATTCGTCATCCTTTCCTATCAAAATGCTTGCTACAGATGCAAAAACGCAGACAATCGAACCTGGTCCGAATTTTTTTATGTGACGGACGAAAGTTTCGGAGGCAGTATGTAAATGTGATTGACACAACGTGAGGTCGTATTTATTTTTCAACGTGCGAACATTTCGGATGATAAATTCGGACTGTGTGCAGAGACCTTTACACACACTGCTGCATCTCCACCGGGATGAGCACAGGCCCTGGTGTGAGCGACTCACTACAGTCGTACCCTACAAATGACCCCGTGATCCAGTGACCTAATGTAAGCGCAGAGGCTTAGGGTCACAGCTGAGCGAGCAACGTGTGTGTGTGTGTGTAATGGCCAGATGTGCGTAAGCATCCGTAATTATGTGTGTCAGAGGGAATGCATGAATACGCACATGTGTTTGAGATTGGTGGACCAGCACGTGTGAGTACGGGTAAGAGATGGAAGTACTGTATGGTAAAGGTCATGTTTGTGTGTGTTATAGAACCACATGTGCTTACTTGAACAACTGTGGGTCAAAGCATCCGAATTCACATTTATAATATGCGATGGAGAACACAAACCTGTTTGGGAGTGAACAAATGTCTTTGAGCTTGTGTTTGTGTGTGAAACAGACACTACAGCCTGCGGTAGGTGATGTAATTTAACATACATGGGTAAAAAACAAAGTAATGACAAGCCCTGCAATCCATCTCTCTCACACAAGCACTAATCAACACTCAACGCTCGGAGAAACCCGAATGTGTGATCGAGCCGTCCGCTAACATATTTTCCGCCTAACGGCAAGGGAGGAATCTGTTTGCATGAGCTCCCTGCACCTGCCCAAGATGTTCGGAAGGAAATACTTCTCTTGGTTCCTAATTTGACCTCAACTCCTGTGTCTTCCCCCAGAGACAGACGTGCACATACAATGCCAAACAGCTGGTGGGTGAGGGCGAACAAAGGAGGGTGTGTTGAATTGTAAGTAACAGGATGAACTTATGACCAGTCAATGAGTGAGAATGGATTAATGGACTGACTCAGACTTGCGCCAATGTACTAAACAATAAACTTCAACAAAAACAAGATCAGGAAATTACAGTTTGTACGTGGACGGATAGACCGATGAATAGGTAAACAGACAGAAGAATGATAGATAATCTATATATACATGTAAGAAAAACAAACAGACAGACAGACAGACAGACAGACAGACGTACAAATAGAAAGATAGATAAAACAGACAGAAGAATGGATAATCTATACATACATGTAAAACAGACAGACAGGTAGACAGACAGACAGACAGAAGAATGTATATCTATAATACAGGTAACAGACAGACAGAACAACAGGTAGGACCGACAGACGAATGGATAATCTATACATACTGTAGACCTACAGATAGATGAAGGACAGACAGACAGACAGACAAAAGAATGGGTAATCTATACATACATGCAAGACAGACAGACAGACAGACAAAATAATGGATAATCTATACATACATGTAATACAGACAGACAGACAGACAGAAGAATGGATAATCTATACATACATGTAAAACAGACAGACAGACGAACAGACAGACAGACAGTTAGAACCAGACAGACAGACGACAGAGAATGGATAATCTTACTACATGTAAAACAGACAGACAGACTGACAGGCAGGCAGACAGACAGACAGACAGATAATTCATCTGACTGAATAGGCAGACATACATAAATACAGACAGATAGACATATACGTCAGACTGGATTAATCTATAGCCAATTATTTGTGTAGAACTGATTGGATATATTCCATCTATGGCACTAGTTCCAGACATTAAGGCCGTAGGGAAAACGGGAGCTGATGGATGCAGAAAACAAAATAAGAGTTTCATTTCCAAACACTGATTTCATTACAGCTCCTGTGTTTCAAGGCAAACAATGTTAAAGCAGAACACAGTCACTGTGCTTTATTTACTTGGAAGCAAAGCGAAACGGTGACAAAAAGGGTGTGGGACAGCAAAAAAGGGGGGGGGGAGTGGCAGCTGCCGCCAAAACCCAATATTAAGCAGAGTGAGAGAATGAAAAGAAGTAATAGGAGTTTCTGTTGCCAAGATGAATGAACAAAGAAAAGCACACTCCTTCCTGGTAATCAGAACCTTGCTCTCTTAAATAAATACTTTTTAAACACAATTCCACTGTATGCTCTATAGCAGAGCTGAATGTTCTCAGGAGTGCTGCTTTATTGGCAGTCACACAACTGGTGGCTTTCTTGACTGCTCTGTTGTCTGTTCCAGCTACATGGAGGCTTCTCTTTAATTTCAATGATTTGGTCTCGAAAACTATTGTTTTAAAAGATCTGTAATTTCAAGCACATGCTGATATGTAAAGATCTGAACTGTAGTCAATAGTGTACGTTCTCAAGCTCTGCTTGCATACAGTCGTGGTTTTGTGTAACCTCCTGCCTTTGGCTGATCTTTATCCAATTAAAAGGAAGCTTAAGACTCAGGCTGATTAGCCGGCGATTCTGCTGGGATAAGAGCTCTTCACCCTAATCCACCTCCTGCTGAGACTAAACAGTAAGGGAAATGATTCCTTTGTATGCAAATGCAATGACCTAAGTTGCAAAGTATTTCTAAAGTTTATTACTGTGTTTTCACATAGTGACGAGGGTTACATGAGAGGTTAAAATAAGTTACATCTGTTAAGATTTTGAGACCTCTGGCAGTAAAACATGGATGCGTTTGATATAGTTTTACAATTTAAAAAACTATTTTTTATACTAAATAAAATGCTGTGCAACACAACTTAATGTAACTGTCATATAGAGTAATAAAAAACAAAATGCAAAATAATGAAAGAAAACAAAGCGGATGAACCTAACTAAGAATGCCACTTTTCGTAAAGAAACAAAACACAACTAGGGCTGCAACAGCTAATTGATAAAATCAATAATAATCGATAATGAAAATAATCGACAATGAATGTCATTATCAATTAGTCGCACACGGAAAACTTCCACCAGTCACGTCAAATTACAGCAGTGATTAACGCATTTCTATGGACAAAATGCATCTAAAAATAGCGGATGAAACGGAGTGAGCTGCTGCGTGAAAGATGTATGATCCAAGCTGCCCGAAACATGAGAATGCTTTATTTTAAACTTCAAGCTAATGCATTAGTGTAATGTTTAACATGGCTTGTCCTGTTGTCCTGTGCTTTGACATATGCATGTGCTGTTTAATGTGTGAGATATGTTTCCTCAGTGCATAAACTGCATCCTTTACAGTAAATGTTACATATTCACGTGAATGTTTCTATTTTGCATGAAGGCTCAGACTTCACACTTCACTGAACAAGCGCCGGCACACGCATGCGTATCAAACAGATGGAACGCAGTAAAGAGGGAGAAAATTTATATTCAGCGAAATAATATTCATTTTGCTGATATATCTGTTACTGGACGTTACATTTAGGTTTAAAAGTCAACATTTAATTCAAGTATTTTATGATATTAACTGTAAAGGGATAACAGAGTGTGATTGAATATAAATGCAAGACGTTTCTTTCATTTACAGAATAAAGAAATTACAGTAACAGGTTACTGTGTTCAGAGTGAATGTGTGTGTTCCTGCAGAACATTCCTCTTATCTGTTAACACTGTGTTTGTGTTTTTCTTTACTATCTTCATCATTATAATTCTATTTTTAATATAGGGAATTAAACTATCCTATGTCCATTTGTCTGTTTAAACCATCCATTTAAACTGTGCTTTATAACTCTTTTACACAATGTATAGCATAGAGATATATTCACCATACAGTATTTTTTTATAGCATTCAGTTGGCACGTTTGTTTGAAGGACAGCATTGGGCAGGATGTGGAATAGTGTGTTTTGTCAAAAAAAGAGAGGCATTTTATTTGAATAACGGAAAAAATAATCGGCCAACCAATCGATTATCAAAATAATCGTTAGTTGCAGCCCTTAACACAATACTGTAATTGAAATGTTTCTGAACTAAAATATAAATATTAGATGAAAAACTTTAAAAGTTTAGACAAAAACTAACTGAAATCATTTTAAGTGCTAGAAGTACTAGAGCATTTCAAAAAGAAACAAAGCAATAAAACAACAAACCAAAATGCAACTTTCATGCAAACTTTCACGTGACGGCTCACAGCTTATTTCATTTGGTATTCAAACCAGCAACTTTCTGCTCACCAGCTCTGAGCTCTCACTCACTCTCGCCCACTCTCAGGCCTGGCTGAGGTTGCTGCAGACTGAGTGATTGTGTGTGACTGCTGCATTATGGCTCCTACAGAGGAACACAGTATAAAATTGCTCTCTGTGACAAGAGTGATGTGACATACTGCTTGAAGTGATCGGTTTCAGCCTTGAGGAACTTTTCAAAAAGACCGAACCAAGCACTTTTGCTTCTACTGAGGTCCTACCACACCCCACAAAACACACACACACACACACACACACACACAGGGAGAGTGAGAGAGAGAGAAACAGCGTGCAGGGAAATATATGCTAATGTAATGGAGCACAGTCATTTGAAAGGAAATGGGCCTGAATGAGCACCACGAGGGAACCACAGCACAAAGTTCAACCCTGAAAAATGTATTTCATTTCATTTAAATAGTCCGCTCTTATGAATACACTGGGGCTTTGGGGCGGCACCGCTGCTTCGGGGAGAGCTGAGAGCCGCAGGAGGACTGAGGTGGGAGTTTATTTTTGGGGAAAAATATCAAAACAAGACGTGGAGTCTGCGAAAAGTACTAATAAATGATTTTATAAGCAAAGGAAAACTTGCTCTGATGTCTCATTTGTAGGTGTTTTACAGGTCTAAGTTGTAGAAAATATGCTTTGATGTGGATTTGGGTGGATTTCGAAAGGGCTGAAAGGTCTAAATCTAGGTAAATTATAAGATAAAGTTTAACTAGATTATGGTAGTACCATGGTACATGGTGAAATATACCAATTTACTGAATAATTACCATATTTATATTATATAGTTACTCTACCAAAATACTTCAAAGAATAGATTTAACCATGTTCAAAAAAACAAAAAACAACAACTGAATACCATGGTGCATGTCCAGAAAAAAGAAAAAAAATGTAACACTAATGGATCCTCTGCATTGAATGGGTGCCGTCAGAATAAGAGTCCAAACAGTATAAAAACATCACAATAATCTACGTGACTCCATTAATTAATGTCTTGTGAAGTGGAACACTGGGTGTTTTATAGAACAAAATCCTCAGTTATTTAAAGCATTTTAACTTTAAACTGTCACTTCTGACTGAAAGTCCACAGTCCATAATAACATTTACTTCAGCAGAAAAGTCCATTCCCTGTTGTCCTCTAACATCAAAACTCACTAACATATTTGTTTAGATTGGTTTTGGCTTGTAAACGGTGCTTGATCTGTGCATATTTCTCTCCTGATACAGACAAGACCACTTTTTCACTGGAGAAAGCAATATTATAGATAGAGGACTCATATTTTAGCTGGAAGCAACAATTTGGATTTGTTTCTTACAAACACATAGCTTTTTACTTCACAAAATGTTAATTGATGGACTGGAGTCGTGTGGATTACTTGTGGATTATTGTGATGTTTTTATCAGCTGTTTGGACTCTCATTCTGACGGCACCCATTCACTGCAGCGGATTTCTGTTCCAATTAAAAAATGAACTCATCTACATCTTGGATGGCCTGAGGCCTAGTACAATTTCAGCACTTGTTCCTTTTGGGGTACGTTTAGTATGTTGTATGCACTTAAAAGGATAGTTCATCCAAAAAAGAAAATCCTGTCATCAGTCCAAAAAACATCATATCCCAGTTTTTTATTGCATCAACAAAATTATCTGATGACGGCAGAATTTTCATTTTTGTTTAAGAAAAACAAAAACAAAAATAAAAAATCCTGTTTTATTGTTTGTAGACTACAAGAAAATTAATTCTCGATGTTTTTAGTGGACATTTCCATGAATTGTGCCACATCAGTTTACTTTAGAAATATCTACATTTTAGTTTGATTCTAATTTGGCTTTGGTTGCCCTTAATGTGACCCAAAACTATTTTGCTTACAACATGAGCTACTAATATTGGGAGGGCCACAGTGGAGTCACGTCATATGTGTGTATGTTCCTGAAGGAGAATGACTGAAGCACTTAAGAACCCGGGATGTGAGCCAGGATAGCCTTCCCAGCTTCCTGTCTGGATCCCGGTCCTCTGGGAGCAGATCAGGTGAATATTCCGGGATGAGAAAAGCACTCGGAGGGCAAACACTAAAGATTTAATTAGGGGGCTGAAGAGGATTAGACTAGGTGTGAGTGTGTGTGTGTGTGTGAGAGAGAGAGAGAGAGAAGGAAGGGAAGTCCCCTCCGCCTTCCTCCGTCTTGTTTTGTTGACTCTACGGATCCAACACGGTGCAATATGTCAGAAGAGTACAAGAACATGAAAACCTAAACTCAAGTGAAAATACACACTCAAACACAGGCTTACCTGGGCACGTAGCCATATAGTCGATCAGTGTCGTTGTATCTCGGAGCTATTCGTGGATCAGGCCCTCTGAATCTTGTTTGCAGTACAGAGAAACGACTAAGATTAGCCATCATTTCTTAATTTGGACATTTAGATGTGTGTTTAAAGGTGAAGAGCGCAATTTCTGTACACTAGCAACCACAATAGATACAAAAGTAGTGGCTTACCAAAAAAGCATGATAACAATGAAAAATACAAGTTGAACACATGAAAAACAAGTTTATAATCCCCCCCCACACTATTTTTAATGTCAAAATTTGAAAAGACACATACAGGACATGTGCACATTGAATATTAAGGTTTAAAAAACTGAGATTGATTTTACACTCCTTTCAAAAGTTGGGGTCGTACTTGTTATGATGTTGAAAGAAGTCTCCGATCAAAAAATGCAATAAACTAGTAAAACTAATATTATACAATTTAAAATCTTTCTAATATGAGATTGCTGTTCAAGAAATTATTCATATTATTAATGTTGAAAACAGTTGTGCTGCTTAATATTCTTGTTCAAACAGTGATACATTTTTCTTCAGGATTCTTTGATAAATACAAAGTTCAAAAGAACAACATTAATTTGAAATAGAAATCCTTTGTAACACGTAAAATTTTCCGGTCACTTGATCAATTTAATGTATCCGGGCTGAATAAAAGTATTAATTAAAAGATAAATAAATAATTTTTTGAACAGTAGCATACATGAAGAGAGCTGTTTACATCGGTTTAAAAATCAGTGTGCCAAAAGGGTTTTACTTAATATGCTTATGCATTTTAACCAATACAAGAATCACACAGTTCAAGATGTTTCATCATCATGCACACCCGATGAACTTGGCAAGATATTAAACCAGTGTGACCAACTGTCACAGTACCTATTACTAGTTGCAGTGTTTCACATGAGCGCAAACTAGAGTCTGGGTCTTTTTGTTACTTAAAACATCAAAAGGCGATAAGCTTGAGAGTTATAGTGTGCATTGAAGCTGGAATACATAATGAAGATAGATAAATTCATATCACTTCTATATGGCATATATATCCGGGCGAGGAAGAGTAAACAAGAGAGAGAAATGATGCAGCTCGGCTGATTTAGTGGAGAAAAGAGGTCAGTGTCTTCAGAGAAAGTCTTGACCATGTAATATGAACATTATAGACCCCCCCCCCCCCCCAAAAAAAAAAAAACTTTAGTGTATATAGCAGGAATTCATGAATTATATATCTACCCTGTTTAATTCTATAATTACCATCAGTATGAGCTGTTAACCTCAATTTAGCATGACCGCCAAAGTGCAGAGAAGAACAAAACATGAACAGGCAACGACAAACATGTTTCTTCATTTTTAATAAATTTTTTTTGTCTCTGCAAACATGGAGGGAAATCGGATGCATTATTTTCCCATTACATCTCCTATGGTTTTGTTATGATTCCAATGAATAATTAAAGCTTATTTCTCTTTATGTAACTATTCCAAGATTTTGCAAGCTTGTATAAGAGAAATAACTTGCGTTAGACACACATGGCAGGGTTTAACATTAGTCTAATATGACCGCAGTGGGATTGTGGGAGTGCTGCGTGTGGCAGCTCCTGACAGATGAAGGTTAGAGGCATTATGTAAAGAAGGGCAGCTCATTTCTGGGGACTATGTGAGGAAAATGGTGGCATTTGTCTCAATGAGGAGTTTATAAGTGCACGTCCTCCCGTGTGTAATGGCAGCCCTGAGCACTACCCTGCATGCTAAGTGTGATCTTTAAACACAAAGGTGTCTCGCAGGGATCGAATGTCACCGAGAGTAAGAGAGAGAGATGACGACACGAACACGGCGTAAAGGTCACATTTAGAGAAGCGAGAGATGATTGTGGGAATGATAGACCACTGCGCATGCCAAATGATCAGAACGATAAACAATTCCTCACTTTCCTCCATTCCTTTCATTCTGTCTATACAGGTCATCAGTCACATCCATTGTCACAGATGGAAGTATTCATGGCGTCATGAATGTTTCTGTGTCCACAGAACCGCGAGACTTAATATATCTATATATAGGTATATATATATCATTTTTATAATATATTATATATATAATATAATATATAAACATCTAGCTTTAAGTAATAAGAAATTGAATAAAAAAGTTAATTGCTTTACCCTAATAATGTGATTTCATCTTACATGCTCAGAATTAATATCGGTTTAAAAAAAAACATTGGTCAAACCGATTATCGGTATCTACTTTGAAGTCTTCCTGTAAAAATGCAATATTCCTGTTATGAACTCCATTCGATCAATGCCAATAACATCCATCTTGCACTGAATGGTTGAAAACACAACTCTTAACATCATGTGAGGCCAAGCTGTTGATGTATACCACTACATTGATTTGCAGGCTTTGCAGTCTTCCGTAAGTCTAGGTCTCAGGGTTCTATCAGTTGCTCA
Source organism: Sinocyclocheilus anophthalmus (assembly GCA_018155175.1). Taxonomy (NCBI): domain Eukaryota; kingdom Metazoa; phylum Chordata; class Actinopteri; order Cypriniformes; family Cyprinidae; genus Sinocyclocheilus; species Sinocyclocheilus anophthalmus. Next base: position 166,526 of record JADLZN010009349.1, on the reverse strand, counting down.
AAAAAAAAAGAGTACTGCAACAGAAGAACTAGATTATCAGTGTGATTATTGTTAATGAAAGATAAGCTAAAAGATTAAAAAACGTAGTTTCAATGGATTGAAATAAAGCTGAAATAATATAAGACAAATATGAGATGAAAAACGTAAACAAAAATATTACCTTGGCAACTATTTGAAATATCGGGTTTAATTTGCAATACTAAAATTACCATGAATTGAAATTAATTGAAACTAATATATATATATATATATAGCTTCAATTTATTTAAATTTTAGTCCTGGTAATTTTAGTATTTCAAATTGTTTGTGAAACAAATCTGAAATAGTGCATATTCTTTAAGCAATAAAGTTGGAGGATGTTAAAACGCTAGCTAGTTGCTTTCATAGGGCCAGTTATAAACAACATACAGAACTACCAAACTTTGCTTTAAGTTTGATTGCATCATATAATAACTGCTGTAAATAGTGTTCCTCGTCTGTTTGATTACGTCTTTAATTGATTTTTCCGTACATTTCTGCCATGCCATATGTACATTAACTGACAGTCACCACTGATAAGCTACTACTAAATATTGTAGAAACGTAATTTTCTGTAAAGTTGCTTTGCAACGATTTGTATCGTAAAAAGCACTATACAAATAAACTTGAATGGAATGGAACTGAATTACAAAATACAAGAGACTCCAGCAACTTTGGATCTTCCACATTACCCACGTGTTTCTCTTCACTGCCCACAGATGTTATCTCGGGCACAGGCGATTGATCTTAACCGGGTAATTAGCATTTTAGGCAGAAAGGACAAGACACGGGCCTGCTGCCAGACGCTTGAGTCAAACTGAGAGAGAGAAACTTTGCCACGGTAGGCTTGGTGGTCCAAGTTTTACCCTGTGGGGTCAAAAAGGATCATCAAAACCTGCTCAACCCTACTAAACCTCACCAAAGGGGGACACTGAGGCACCATGGCAACCAGGCTGGCAAAAAAAATCAAGTCTTTGCGGTCCTGTTATCAGATCAAAGCGGCTGTGTGGACAGATGAAGGACTCGTGCTCTGCTGTGAATGCTGAGAAAATGTGCATGTTATGCCATCGAACTTGACTGAGACAGCAAACATTCACCACAACAAATGTGCAAATATTTACAAATAGGCATACGCCACTCATGCGTATAGATGCAGGGAGTTTCTATTTTAAAATGTAATTTAAAATGACAAAGCTGAATTTTCAGCATCATTACTCCAGTCTTCAGTGTCACATGATTCTTTTGAAATCATTCTAATGTTAATTTGCTGCTCAAGAAACATTTCTTATTATTATCAATATTGAAATAAAGTTGTGCTGCTTAAATTTTTTGGCAGAATCCGTAATTCTTAAAGTTTAAAAGAACAGCATTTATTTGAAACTGAAATCTTTTGTAACATTATAAATGTTTTTGCTGTCACTTTTAATCAATTTAATGCATCCTTGCGGAATAAAATTTTAATTTCTTTAATAAATAAATAAATACAAAATTGTACTATAATGGTGTATTATATGTCTATTGGACATACACAAATTACACACAAATCTGTCAAGTTTACCACTCACTTGAAAAAAGTAATTTTGAAGTCCTCAGTAACTTTTGTTCTTTATCATTACTCTTTTTGGTAATGAGATTCCATTGATTTGGGCTCAGAGTCAAACTCCATTCCAGAGGGAATTAGTCTGGATTGAAGTTTTGCGGTAGGACTCCAACAGGACTCGAGTTTAGCACATTTCTCAACAAACACAAACTGTGCTCAGCGTTTGCCACAAGAAACTCAAGCTGTGAGCAATGTCCCTGAAAACTCAGCTGTGCTTCGTCACTTCAGCTGAGTGTGTGTGTGTAGCTAAAACTTCACCAGACATGCTTCTTTTTATACACCACAGCTATAAAAGCAAGTAAAACAGCCTGGCACCTCATTAAAAACAAGACATGCACCTCATTAGAGCACAGTTTCTCAAATGCAAAAATAAAAATATAGCTTCTTCCTCCAGCTCGTTTCATTTAACTCCCAAATTTGAATTACATTGTGGTTGCGAACAGGACGCAGAAAATGCAAGTTGAAAATAAGGAAGTAGAATAAAGAAACCTGCAATAAGTGTAGTTCTTAATTAAGTTTATACTATGGGGCTGTTGAATGCTCGAATCTGACTGGTTGACGACATTCTAGGGTGTGCAATTATTTTTAGGGAAACGCATGGCCAAAGTTCCTGGCAGGTCTTGACCGCATTTCATGTCCACATCACTTCACCAAACGATTTCAGTTATTTCGCCAAATGATTTCAGTTATATCAAAGGTCCTTACAGCCTCCAACAGCTCTCTCTAATAACTTCATTATTAATTACATTAGTATGCCATCATCAGCGTAAGCGTCCATTACTAGGTCTAAAATTATGTTTTGGAATTAGCAACGGAGGTGTGGGATGAGATGCGGAAGAAATGCTCTTCCACGCCATCGCGGTTTTAGGGGAATAAAGGTCAAAGAGCTACCAAAACATCATAAATCACATCTGAACAACATTGTGAGGTGTGGAAACCATAGTATCAGGGGCGAAATAATTGAGCGGGCTGTTAACTTATTGAAAACAATAATGACACCCCTGGTGGTTTGATGCGCCACGATGCCAAGGAAGGTGGTGGACACCTCGGCGCGTCCCTGTCCACCCACGATGAGCTCCTCGACAGCATTCTAAAGTTATCCATTTTAGTTTCAAGATGACGCTCCGACACCGTTTTAGTCACACTAAGCAAATGTCAAATACCCACCACTGCTCGCTCAAAACCCTCCCTCTAAATGTATGTATGAGGTGATAGGTATTGCCTTGAATAAATTAACTTTCAATTTACATAAACAAATAGAAGATCACTTCATTTCCCAGAATGCCATTACCTACTAAATTTTTCAAATCTTTAAATCAGTAAATTATACTTTCTGTAATTGCGATTCAAATTCCTTTGTTATAAGTCACTTATCAAAACATATTGTGAAGCCGCTTGAAGCTTGCAGATTTTCAAAAGCCCCGATTTATTGAGTCTTTATTGCACCAAATTATCTAATCAGCACAATATCTTGGTTTAGTTTGGACTCATTCAGTTGGCAAGGTTTTGGTTCACATCACTCTTTAAAGACATTGCAAGACTTTACTTTTGGTCTTTTTGGAATTTTGTCAAAGCTTCCGCAAAAGCGTTCACCAGACTCCACCTCAACGCTATAACAAACACGCCCTAAACATGCCATGATCCCATCGCTTGTTGATTCTCTCCCTATAGTCTCTAAAGTCATGGTGTGTGTGGTATTCTGATCTTTGATGTAGTGCTGTCATGGCCCAGTACCCTCTAACATGCCCTGAGAAGCCATGGCTATGCCGCCCAGACGGCCCAGGCTTGTTAGCAGCAGATGGTGGAACCATTTTGAGAGGGTAATTTAGACACAAGGCTGTAGGAGGCTGGTCATGACCTCCTCATGTATCGAGCTCAACCCACTGAAAGACAGCTGCTTTTGCCATCTAGTACTGAGTGATATGTGTCCCTATGGTGGTTTCTATGGTGTTGTACATGGTTGCTAGGATGTTCTATTTGGTTACTAGTATGTTCTGGGTAACTGCTAGGACATGAATAGGGGGGTTCTAGGATGTTAATAGGTGGTTACTAGGATGTTCTGGGTGATTGCTAGGCTAGGGTGTTTTAGATGGTTGCTAGGGCATTGAAAGGTGGTTGCTAGGGTATTACTAGTCGGTTACTAACTTGTTTTGGGTGGTTTCCAGGCAGTTGGTGTTTTGGATATTCTGGGTGGTTGATAGGGTATTTCAGATTGTTGATAGGACATTAATAGGTGATTGCTAGTGTGTTTTAGACGGTTGCTCCATTCCTGAATGACTGAGTTTTTGAGCAAATCAGTTGAGTGATTCAATTAATAATTTCCTGAATGAATCTGCATTTTAGAATGAATTGGTTGAGTGATTCAATGAATCAGAATCAGTGTTTAAGAATGAATCAGTGAGTGACTCAATGACTCACTCATAAAAACGTCGCTTACTTCATTCCTGAATGATTCAGTGTTTTTGAGTAAATAGGTGAGTGATTCAGGGGACTCACTATAAAGACTGGTTTAAATTTCTCATGTTCAGTGTTTTTTAGCAAATCAGGTGAGATTCAGTGACTCACTAATAAAGACTTGTTTAATTCCTGAATGATTTGGTGTATTTGAACAAATTGGTTGAATGAATGAGCCATGAGACACTTGTCAACGCCAGCTGGTATTAATATGTAACCTGCAGAAAGATTCGTGGTAAGGTCCCACCACTAATACACAGACTAAAGGCCCGTTCACACCAAGCACGATAACTATAAAGATAACGATAAAGATATAGTTCTAAAAATTGTTCTCAATATTAAAGAATAGCAGAGTCCACACCACAACTATAACAACAAAGGCACAGAGAAACGATATCGTTGAAATCACTTTCAAAATGATTTTTTTCCAGCTGATGAACGATAAAAGCATTGACAGCCAATCAGAATCAATCCTGCTGTCACGAGTTTGAGAATTTAAAGCGGCAGACGAGCATGCACTGAGAATTAACAGACGATATCGTTCGCTGGTGTGTACGCTAATATCGTTATCTTTATAGTTATCGTTCTTGGTGTGAACAGGGCTTAACAGTCTGTGATGCAAACAGTGAAAAGTCTAACTGTATAAAAAGAAAAAAAGAAAATGTTAGGGAAGTGAAAACTGTATTAAAAGCTTTTTTTATGAAACAGCTACTGTTTACTCCTAAATTGCCATAATCCTCCACTAAAGTGCAAAACATTTTAAAGTCCCAATAAAGAATTTGGGACATGGTTATTATTCTGTCCTTGCTCATTTCTCCCCTGAGGTCTCGCAATGACAACCTCCCACCCACCACTCTTCTCTTATTGTTTTAGTGGCTTCATTCAGATTCCTGACCACAGTTTCCTGCTCTCAAACAAAGGCTATGGCCCTGTGATATGATTTGGTCTTCCTGCAACTCTCGTGTCTGACCTCCCAGAGAAGGTGTGACCTGCTCTCTAGACCAAAGATGAGTAAAGGCCTGTTGTTTCTTGTCCATCTCTGCTTTTCTCGCTTTCCTTCACTCTTAATCTGTCTCCGTGAGCTCATGTTGATATGTTTTGACATGTCAGGCACCTGGTTTAAGGATTTGGGATTATTTGTCGGTTCTGTGGAGAGCCACCTAGTCGCTGTCACTCAATCTTTTTACATTTGGCCGTCACGGCTGCCCGTCAAGTGGGCGCGTGCATTTGGAGATGCAGATGCTGGCTTAATTAGACCTGACAGGGCCAGGGTGCTCGTCTCAAGCTGTTATGTTGCAAGGAAGTGAGGATAACAATCAGAATGACAACCGTCTTAATTTTCCATCTTCTCTCTCTCTCCTTCTGTCTCTTTTCTTTCATTCTCTGCATCTGCCCTGTTTCCTCTCTGTCACTGCAAGCTGCTTTTCTCATTTCGTTCTGGATCCACTGGTCTCATGTCTGCTTGAAAGTATGAGCATGACTTGTAAAGAGGGATGTGCGATGTATCTGTGATCATATTGTTATTGGCCAATATAAGCGTTTTTTAAAAGGAGAAGTGTCATTTTTTCAACTTTCTCCAACCCCAACTTCATCTCCCAAATATAGGTCTAGAAAACGTGTCTGACACACTAGTGTTGGAGAAATGACACACTAAACCTTTAAATGACAAACACAAAATGGCATAGATTGCAACCAAGATGCTAGGGTTGAAAAAAAAAAAAAGTTATTCTGGGTGGTTTCTAGGGTGTGCTAGGTGGTTGCTAGGATGTTCTATGTAGTCACTAGGTTGTTGTGGGTTGTTAAGATATTCTGTATGGTTGCTAGGGCATTCAGGGTGGTTTACATGGCATTCTAGGTGATCGCTAGGATGTTCTGAGTGATTGTTTGGATATTCCAGGTGGTTGCTAGAGTGGTTTAGATAGTTGTCAGGGTGTTCATAGGTGGGATTAGGCATTCTGGTGGTTTCTAAGGCGTTCTAGGTGATCGCTAGGATGTTCTGAGTGATTGTTTGGATATTCCAGGTGGTTGCTAGAGTGGTTTAGATAGTTGTCAGGGTGTTCATAGGTGGGATTAGGCATTCTGGTGGTTTCTAAGGCGTTCTAGGTGATAGCTAGGATGTTTTGAGTGGTTGTTTGGATATTCTGGGTGGTTGCTAGGGTGTTTTAGATAGGGTGTTAACAGGCGGTTGCTAGGGTGCTAATAGGTGGTTGCTTGAACGTTTTATGTGATCACTAGGATAATCTGGGTGGTTGTTAAAATATTCTAGGTGGTTCCTAGGACATTCAATGTTGTTTGTTGGTTGCTAGGGTGTTCTTTTGGATGCTCTAGGTGGTTGCTATGATGTTCCGGGTGGTTGCTAGGGTGTTTTAAATAGTAGCTAGGGTGTTAGCAGATGGTTGATCTGGGCGGTTGCTAGGGTGTTAATAGGTGTTTTAAGAACATTCTGGGTGTTTGCTAGTGCATTAATAGTTGACTGCCTGGGTGTTTATAGGTGGTTGCCAGGGTGTTTTCTATGATTGTTAGTGTGTTAACAGGTGGTTGCTAAGGTGTTCTGGGTGGTTGCTAAGTCATTCTATGTGGTTCCTAGGGTGTTATACGTCGTTACTAGAGCATTCTGGGTGGTTGCTAGGGTGTTTAGGTGATTGCTAGGGTGTTGGTAAGTGGTTGATATGGTCTTCTATGTAATTGCCGGGGTGTTTTTATCATTGCTATGATTTTCTCTGATTACTAGGGTGTTCTGGGTGGCTGCTAGGGCATTCTAGGTGATTGTTAGGATATTCTGGGTGGTTGCTAGGGTTTTGGGTAAGTGGTTGATATTGTATTCTAGCTAGTTGCTAGGTTGTCCTGTGTGGTTGCTTACTGGGCCAAGTCAGAACTGCCCAACCCAAAATCTCTATAATAATCAGTTCCCTAGATACCGTTCAGGTCCCTCCTTATAGGCAAATCTGTAACACTGATCATTTAGAAAAGTAACAACACAATCTTCTGTCCATGGCGCAGACATTCAGAGGTTTGTTTAAATCACTAACCCTAAGTATGAGCAATAATAGAAGGGATGCTTGCCTTAGCAAACACCACTAATGAGGAATTCATAATTATTCCCAGCATTGCTCACCAATTCTCTACTGGTTTGTTCCTGCTTATGCGGTATGAGATCTTAGATGAGTTCTGAAGCACAGACAGACAACACACACACACACACACACACACACACACACACACTGCAGACAGACTCAAGGTCTGTGAAAACCAGTCTGTAATCCAATTAAATTCTTCTGTTGTTAATGAATCATAGCCCACAGTCCCTGCTGTGTTTGTGTGCGTGTGCATCTGTGTGTGCGCGCGTCTACGCCACATGCTAGTCCTTATGTTGGCCTGAACGTCCTTCTCCATTTCTTCTGTTATTCTGTCAGCAACCATTTGTCTTTCTTTTATTCATTTCACCTATTCATTCATCTATTTCCAAGTAAAGTGCCACTTCTCAATGAAGAAATGTCTTCATGTATTATACGAACATTGTTAAAACCTTTATACTAGGGCTGCTCTTCTACAGTCACCATTAAAACCGGCTCCAAGATAAATCACAACATTACCAAAGCCAAAAAGTATAAGCAACCCGACAGAGATGAAGGTACTAGACTGGATATTTCATTTCAATTCAATGACGCATTGCAAGTGACAAAAAAAAAGTTAAATAGACAACTTTACTTATAGTGTCATGATTATAAATACTATACTAAAATAACTAATAATAAATACAATTCAAAAGTTTGGGGCAGTAAGATTTTTTTAAATGTTTTTGAAATAAGTCTCTTATACACACAAAGGCTGCATTTATTTGATAAAAAAATAAAGTAATAAAAAAGCAATATTCAAAAATATTACAATTTAAAATAGTTTCTAGTGTTTTTACTGTCATGTTTAATCAATTTAATGTAATTAATCCTTTTTGTATAAAAGTATTAACTTCTTAAAAAAATTCAAAAATTCTTAAAAAATTCCAAAGACTGATCTAATTACGACATTCACAATGTTTCATGAAAGTGCATGATTTTCAATGGAAGGAAAAAAAAAGAATGGTATTTTGTTGACCATTCCAAAAAGTAAACTGCGACAGAGTCTAATGAAATATGTTTAATGCTGACCATAGTTTACATTGGCTGAATAAGAGTAGATTTACGTAGCGTAACATTATTCATACAGATTTGTAATGACAAGTTATTCAAGCCTAATATAATCCTTAAAGTTCAAAAGGAATGCAATATCAATAATAGTAAAACTATTATTAATCACTACTCTGTTAATTACAGCAACTGTGATGTCAATTTGCATTAGTGCATCAAAACTGAATGCACTAAATTGCAAACCCATCAACATTAATATAATAAATAATTATTTCCGTGAGCCTACTCTGCTCTGATTGGTCTACCACGTTCAGTGCGTGTCAGAAACGATACGCCCATTTAGGGCTGGGCGATATAGCTAAAAAAAAAAATGTATCAACGATATAATGTTTCATATTGACATTTTTTATAACCTTTTTTAAAACAAAGAGCAATAGAATAAAAAGGTTTAAATTTAACCACTGTATTTTTAAATTAACCCAATTTATTGAGACAAACAACAAATATTTTTTGTTTTAACAATCAAACACAAAATAAAAATTAAACAAATATCTAATTTCTAATGTTTTATATGCAGATTAAATAGGTTTTAAGGAAAATTTTGTCTTGTCTCTCGAGGCCACAGGAGGGTGCATTGAGCAAAATAATGCAGCACATTTAATTTGTCAACGCAAGGAAGTAACTCTATAAAAAAAAAACGTGCATTACGTCTAAATTAACTCATAAAAATAAAAAATAATTTCGTAAATTGCATAAACAATTTTGAACAAAACAGCATCACATATTTATGCACTGCTTAATACAAAGAGACGAATCGCCATTCACACAGATTGCCTTTAAAAACATATGAGACGCAGTGAAAAGGAATAAACCTCCACAAATTCGTGACGTGTTTTCTAAAAGTTTAAACTGTTTTAACTTTGCATGGCTTTCTATACATCTCTTGTGAGACGCGAGTGCAGCAGTCATATTTGTCCGTCTAAAAATGCGCTAAATATGCGTTCTGTGTGAACGGCTTGGTTTCAGTTTTGACTTAATCAAGATCTTCTCCGCATTGAGCTTCTATTTTTCTCTAATATTTTGAACGAAAAACACAGCATCTGCGCGTCTCGTGGGCTAGACTAACAAAACATTAAAATGCAACAACGTCACTTACATCATCACCGCATCTCACGCGCCACTGATGACACTCCCTGATGCACACCTAACATTGCAAATGTTTAATTTAAATTCGACTAATATTCATTCTTTATTCACAATCACAGGCAGGCACCGACCTCATTGCCATGTGTTCGTGTTTGCTGTCTGCGTCACTCATAGTACGTGCCTATATCATGCGTTATATCGAACATTTTTTATATCGTTATCGAAGAAGGTTTACCGTCGATAATTATCGATACCGTTTTATCGCCCAGGCCTATTTTGCAGCCTCAGCTTCCGGATGTGAAAATAAAATAATTTACTTTCACAGCTTAGGACACAGCGTCTTCTCGACATGATGTTAACCACACGAACAAGCTATAGTGTTTGAGGGCGGGTCAAGTGGCCGGCAAACATATTACATAGTCGGGCATTATGCAAATGTGTTCCCCTGTGATGTGTAGCCATCACGGAAGTGGGATTCGAACTACTAACGACTTGTTTAGGCTGTTCAGAGTCGATTCTTTCTTTTGGGAGACAATAACTTTATTTATCGTGCTTTACAACTTTGCAGATCATTTACATTCACATACAGCTACATTACACACTGCATGAAAGGCAATATTCGAAATGGCATAATAGGGGAACTTTAACAAACAATTCAGACAAAAGTGTTTTGTGCAAGAAACATCGGACACTGGATAAGTCACTTTCCTTACAAAACCAGAGCTTCTATTTTCTGACTCAGTCGTTTCTGGAAAGTCTCAATGAAGTTGGCTTTTCCAGCAGATGTGTGTAATCATATAAACTATAATTGCAAACTTTGCCGAGCCCTGGACACAACCTTTAATCTCTGGAAAATGAAGTGCTGGACATCTGGGTGGACGGGAGCATGGCTCCGGGCGCTGAAATGACAGAGTTCAGGGCTCCGATAAGTGCTTCTGAAAAAAGCCTTAGTTCCAATTTAGATTGAGTTTTTGTTTTAAAGTGGCCCAGAAGAGAACAGATGACTGTCACCCTTGCCATTTTCAAACCTTGTGATTTCTAGGAGGGATGTGTGCAAAATTGTACAATTTTGTCATTTCTGTGATTCTGTCTTGCTTTTCCCCCTTCTTTTCCTACTGTTTCAGCAGATTTTTATTCATATTTTCTTGCTGTCTTTCATGCATAATAAATCGCACGTCTCACATGGTCTCGTTTTCATAACATCATGTTGGATGCCCCATTTGTCATTTATTATTTCATTTTTACGCAAGGTGCCAAAAGAGTGCAGAAACTGTTGAAAGGTAGCAAGCAGAGCAAGTGTTCTCAATACTATTTTAACACTAAAAGGCATAGTTCACTCCAAAAATGACATTTGATCCTCATTTACTTTATTGCGCCAAACCTGTGTGACTTTCGTTTGTCTGTGGAACACAGAAGATGATATTTTGAAGGACGTTGGGATCTAAACAACAGTTGGACCCCAATGACTGTCATTGTACGGACAAAAAAAAAGTTTTATTGTTAACTAAAATTATAAAAAAATGTTTTTGGTAATTGAAAAACTTAAACTTCAATGATAATTAGAAATGTTGTCTTGGCAGCTAACTGAAATAAGCTAAAAAGTACTGAAATAAAATAACAAAAAACTCAACTATATAGAAAAATATAAAAAAAAATTAAAAAAAAAAAATTTAAAAAAAATGACAAATATAATATTAAATATAAATAATTCTAAAATAACACTTGTTTGGAGCAACATGAGGGCGAGTAAATGATGACAGCATTTTAATTTGGGTAAACTATCCCTTTAAGAGAGCAGTTAAATATAGTTTAACTATTCCTTTAAATATGATTATCATGATTCATATTTAGAAAGAATAAATAATAAAAAAAATGCAATTGTCTATTGTTTTGGCTTTACTACTCTAGTTGAATTAATTCTAGAGAATATTAAAATATCTACAGCTATCGCTGTGGAAAATCTTGCCTTTGTCTTATATTTATGACCATAAAGAGAGCGCTAATGAAACACTCATCCCTGAGCATCATCAGCATGAATGACAGACTCCCATAATGCAATGGGAGGGGGCCACCAGACAAGACAAATGCATGGATCAGACGGCGAGATGCGCATATCTTGCTTTCTTAATGATCCAAAGAGTTATTTATTAATCCTGTTTTAGTTATTTATTAAGCGAGATGTGTCTGGTGCTGGGAGTTTCTGCTGATAAACAGCCCTCGGTTTGCACATTAAGACCAAGATGATACTAAGATGTGCTGATGTCATACGGATGAATAAACACGACAGGAAGCTAGGAGGATTATTGCAGCTGAATTTGCATGTGTGCCCAGCGGTACGGCGTGTAGAAGCAGGATGTCAAGGGACGGGTCAGATCACTTGAAGCTCTGGGCGACGCAGACACACACACACACCCACACAAACTACTACCTAGAGAACATGCTAACTAGACAACATCAGGATCTAAAATACATCTGGCTTCATACAGTGTGCATGCAGGAGACCATACCACGGATATTGCAAGCCTTCAATTTTACAGCAAAACTCCTCCAAAAAAAGATACAAAGGGGTTGAAAAAGAAAGGTGGGGATATATGGAAATAAGAGGTTGTGATATAGTTTGCAGGGCAGATCAGAAAAGAAACCGACATGATTAAAGGGTGAAAGAGAAACTCAAAGTTGAGTTTGAAGTTCTCAAAGTTGCAAAGGAATTCACAGATGAACACAATTTCATTTTAACACAATAATGGCTGACTGTACTTTTGAAAGTGGCACTTAAAGTACAAATCTGGGCTTGAAACACTTAAAAAAAAAAAAATTTTTTGACTGAAGTGAAAGAAATTAAAGGAGGATCATAATCTTTTATGATTATGTGGTAGCTCAGGAAATATGACATTGGGTTTGTAGTGTTAAAGAAAAAAAACTAAAAATCACATTATAATGGTTATTCCAGTGAACAGGAAAACAGTGCTGTGCAGTGAGCAGATCCCTGCTGAGTCTAAGTAGATGAACAGATTAGTCCGAGTACTTTAGATCTGGCCACAAACACACCGCGAGATGAACCCCGATAATCTGAGCTTTGAATCAGTGCCTGAGAAAGCAGCCAGGAAGAAAGAAAGAAAGAAAGAAAGAAAGAAAGAAAGAAAGAAAGCAAGCACACATGCACTCACTCGTGAAGGGTCGTACTCCGGTCGTCTTCGGGCTGTCAGGTCGTCGTAGGATGGAGCTGGTCTCACCTGCTGAAGCTGATTCCTGATTTGCTGCAATCGTTCTTCATTACTAGAGACAGAGAAACAAGACAGTTAAGAGAAGCTCTCCATTCAAACACTCTGGAAAATAAACTCACCAATCTGAGTGATGACCTTCTAATTCTAATTAGGGTTATTATAGTTAACTAAAAAAGAAAAAAGAAAAAAGATAAAAAAAAAACGTATTCAGCTAGTTGCCAAGGCAACATTTCTCATGTTCATTTATGATGTACTGAAATAACTAAAACTGAAATATAAATTAATTAAAACTACAGACATATTAAAAAACAGACTAATAAAAAAGACAAAAACACAACAAGATTACTAAAACTTTAACTAAAATTAACACGAAAATGGAAAATATATTGACAATGATACTAAAATAACTTGATAAATGATTCTAATACCAAATTAATCGATAAAGTTATACAACTGCAATCATTATAAAAAGACAGTCTATCAGATGAAAATGTGAACAAACATATGAATGAAAAGTAAGGGAAAACTAGTAGCAAATAAGTCACCACAGCAAAAACAGTAATCATTTATACCACAGTAAACCTGTCTCATCCTACCGTTTTTGTTTGACTTGAGGCCGAAGTTAATGTGAAATTCTGTTTGTCCGATTTCCAAAATGAATGCAGCTAAAATAAACTGCACTTGATGTAAAATTCAGTGCATTCAATTATCCATCTGTAAGCTCCATAAACACATTTGTAACCTAAGGGCATGTATTGCTTCAGAGCAGAACTAGCATTATAAAATCAACATTTAAACTCTGTCAACTTTTACTTCAAATGAATAGTACAGCAACCATATAGAAAATATTCCTCAAATTTCCTCTACACAGCACCATATATATGTAACTAAATATGCAATAATTGCATATGTAATTATATGAATATGTAATTGAATGTTAATAATTAACAACTATAATATATAAGTATCAATATAATTACTAATGACATATTATATGAATTAATATTATTACACTCATATATTAACATATTATATATAAGTATCACAATTTAAATATATATATCTCTCTCATCCTCTCTCTCTCTCTATATATATATAGATATTGCATATATGTTACAATAATATATGACTTGCACATATTTATCTAATTAATTATTATAAATATATAACTATTACAATAATACGAATTATTATTCTTATTTAGGCATAATTAATAGGCAATTACATTAAATAATTACATATATTTAAATGACATACTATAATTCCATTTCATGTGCAGTTAATAGTTTATTGAAATAAATTTATGCATTCGTTGTGCAATTAAATATTACATAACACAAAGAATTTATTTGATTGCAAATTTATCACTTACTCATTATTATTTTATTAATCCTAAATACAAAATACATAAATAATAAAACTACCATAACAAACCTGACTTAAAGTGAACCTTTGAAATTACCTGGTAGTGCTATATACATGTCCAAAAAAAAAAAAAAAAAACTTAAATAAATAAATAAAAATCCCTGTACCAAAAGAACAAATTATTGAACTTATGTCTGCTACAAATGTCTAACTTTCTAGAAACTTCATCCACAGATGTTGCCAACTTCAAAATAATTGAAAATACTAGAGGCAGCGATCTATGGCACTCCAGCAGCTGGCGGAGGACAAGAGGAGCAGGGAACGGCATCCATTATCTAATCCCACAGAACGCAATTAGAGCTGCCATTTTGATTGAGAGTCCACATGACCCTCTGAACGAGAAACACTATCAATGTTTAATTAGCTCCCGTCGAGCATGTATGCATCATATTCATATTAGTTACAGGACTGGAGCCGACCTGAAGTGCTTTAGAGGGACTGGCGGAAGAAACAAAGGGAAAAAGAACACTGCAAAAAATACCTCACATTTACAAAGATGGTTAAACACACACATCCACGTACAAATGAGAGACCATCTGAAGACCGACTGTCATCACCAGTTCATTTGGTGTATTATGATAGCGAGTAAAGCCGGAGATATTACCTTTCCCTCTCTGAGAGAACTAGACAGACAGAGCAATCTAAGATCATCATCACAGACCGAGGCCATTTCCTGCTGTGATTTACCCGTTTACATTACATTTGAGTAAAGCTAATTAGTGCTTGTGTTGAGCAACAGAATGCAGTGCTAACTATGAGCGTGTGTGAGCTCTAGACATGAATATGAGTGATTTTTGCCTTCCCATTTTGTCTAAATCATTCACCAGTTTTCTTACTCTCTTCCCACCAACTTTGGTCAGAAAATCAATAATTTATCATATTTTATTTATTATTATTTTTACATAAATTGTATATTTTAAAGTATCTTTATGTGAATATATTAAAAATATGCTTTAAAATAAATAATTTAACAAATCTAAATTTGTCCAAGAATAATGTATTTTTATATTTCTAAGCCAATAAAAAAAAAAAAAAAAAAAAAAATACAGTTTATATTGATGGTATGTTAAGAGTGTTTTGGTGGTGCAAACTGTTTTTAAATATTAATTTAATGAACACTTAAATATATTTTATGACTATTCAGTTATACTTACATATGCAATTAACTAAAAATTAAATGTATTTATTTTATTGCATATTGGTTACGTGTATTTTTTTTTTTTTCATTATAATTACATGTGCACTTAAAAAAAAGACATCTATTATATATATATATAGATACTTATATTATATAAATATTATTACACCACACACACAACACCTTGTATTGCATATTTAATAACACCTTCAGTTAACTTAAATATTCAATTAATTAATCTGTCAAACTAATCTGTAATTACTGTATATTATTTTTTTCACATTATTTGTGTGTGTGTATATATATATCTATATATATATATAATATATATATATAATATATATATATAATATATATAGAAATGTGTAATAAAACAGATATTTTTTGACCCAGATTCAGATGGTAAGCCTGAATCACTGTCAACAGCAGATAAACTGTGATGGCACATTAATTAAATTTCGTATCAACATGTTAATTTACCAAATTGTGTTCCAGGTGTAAACAACTTTTTATTAAACATTTTGTCACCTTGGAATTATAAGGTTCTATCTGCATTCTGAGCAGTTTCGAGACATTGAGCTTCAAAGTTGCATTCCATATAGTGATATGGGATATGGGGAAAAAGTCTCTTTCATACATCAGTCCCAAATGTACACAACTTAAAAAAAAAAGAAAAAGGAAGAAAGGGCATCACATGATGTAAATAAGTTGTTACAGAATAAGAATATGTAAATAACTCAATTTTGACAAAAAAAAAATGGTAGATGGAACCTTATAATTCCAAGGTGATGATTTACATCTTTAATGTCGCTGTTGTTTTCACTTTTTTATAAAAAACATAAATATATATTTCTAGTCTCTCTGACAAGGAATGCTGGTCTTGGATCAGTTTTTCACTAACTAATGAATATGATTATGTAGACGGGGGAATTAATCCACAATCTGACTGTGAAGCTGTCAACACATGGAGCCCGAGCGGCCAAATAATCCATGAATGAATAGATATTGACATACAGGTTATGCTAGAAACTGTGACACACTTCTCTCTGCTTCCCTGTTCAATTCATCTCTATACCTCTATCTTACTTTTGCAGGACGTACTGAATAATGAGATCTGACAACAGGCTGCCATCTTTTCCAGCTGGACACCACCACACAGGCCTGTAATCAGAAATGACACCCTTTTCTAAACACACCTGCCATTGAGGTCTTAATGAATATGTCCGCTGTTCAATTACACAGTCTTGCTCTGTCTTGACAGGGCTGTCAGAGATGTGTGTGGCCACAAAGATCACTATAGGAAATGCTCACGGAAATGAGATATAAATAGCTTCTGATTTATTTCTTTGATTGATTGGATAAACATCCTGAAAATATAGTTGAAGGGTCAGGATTATAGTTAAGGTACTGTCAAACTTTAGTTTAGTTCTCACAGTGATTTAACTTTTTTATTTGGAAGCTATGATTTTTTCTTTTCCATATACATAATTTGTATTATACTACTACTAATACTAAATATTATTAATATTATTATTAGTAGTAGTATTTTTTTAAGCACGTTTTCATCATTAACCTATTATAATTCAATACCATAGTCACACGCCTGACCAAAAAAAAAAAAACAAAAAAAAAGAATTAGGTGTGTGTGTGTGTGTATATAGATAGATATATATATATATATAATATATATAGATATAACTATATATATATAATTAATATAAATTCAAATTAAACCACATCTATAGTTTTTACTGTAAAATAATCATGTCATATTATAGTAAAATAAAATAAAATAAAATAAATAGTCCACTGAAATAACTTGTAACTATAACTTTTCATTAGTCTATGATTTTTTTTTTATTAAAATACTTTTTTATAATACTAACAGGGACAATACATATTTATTTATTTATTTTATTTATAGTACATTTTAATCAGCAACCAATGGAAAGTAATAGTCATAGCACTTGGCAAATAAAATAAAATAAAAAAATAAAATAATGCCTGTAATTCCTGTAATCATTATAATTTTCCTGTAGTAACAATGATGTATGGTGTAATGGAAAATGTCTGTAGAAGAACTACTGAAGTTGGACAGTACTCTAACCCTTTTTGTGAGAGTTGCGCCTTACTTTCTAAGCACTACATTTACAGGAAGATGTTGAAATACAAGCAAAATGGCTACAGATCCATCTTAACAGTGTTTACTGCTCCAACGTAATGGAGAACAATGCAGAAGTGGAGGAAAGGCGTTAAGAAACAGCAGTTTCTTCAAAGAATTAGAGTTGGCCACAGTACACGGCCGGTGGTCCATTAGTTCGATTAAGCCCATACCTCAGTGCCGGATGCTGTCCAAATATCTGGAGCCGGGTCCAGCTTTGTTGGCTGCCACTGACTCTGTGTCAGCATTTCTGCCGAAAAATAGCCGTGCGGCACTCTAACTCTCCTAAACAAGAAAAGCGAGGCTCTATTTTCCATGTGTGATCAACACTAACATTTATTAGTCACATATATTATACACCAAATGCCAGCAAGAACAAAGGGCTGTTAGGAGCAGTCAGGCGACACACGCGCGAGAGAGAATGGTAATTAAGTACCCTGCTAAAGTAGATGAGACATCAGCACTCGGAGAAAGTGAAACAGTGAGATGAGGAGGGGGCCTTCGCATATCTGTCTGGCTGTTACTTTGTGCTTAATTGACCGTCTCTTTCCTGCTATCTTTCCCTCTTATTTGCTCTCTGACGTGAAAATCGAGGCTTGTGCACACACACACACACAGCGATTCATAGCTCCGCTTCAGACAAGACATTTCTTACACTTTCTTCTTTGACAGCACACAGTGTAACCTACAGTAACATACTTTCACATTAGTCTACCTGAGTGAGTCTTTCATGTCAGACATTCACTGATTTTATTCTATGGTGTCCTAGCATACTACCATAATTGTTTATCACACAAAAATGGGACAGTTTACACAAAACCAGAATAAATAAGTATGTTTCTATTCTAGACGTATAGGAGTAATCATAGGCTATGTTCACACTGTCAGTTTTTGGGATTAACAACCACATTTATGTATGAACGTGCAGCAGGAGGCACACCCGTGTTCCATACCAGTAACCATAGCGAGAGTGACCAACATAATATCAAAGATGGCGACGTCCATAAAACTGAAGCTTCTTTTCACTTTTTGACACGACAAGAGTCCAATCGAGCTGCAAGTTCATCCGTCAAATCTTCTTTTACTGACAGCAGCTTTTATATCTGGGTGGAGAGCAGAGCATTCGAGTCACACCGTAGGACATAAAACTGACAGGACTGGATCTAAAACCTTCAGACGACACACAGCTCCTACCCGTGTCGCTGTAAGTTACCGAAACCACACATGAAAACCCAAAACACAAGACAGACACGCGTTTGTGCAGCAGAGCGGCTCTCTGGCACTATGAGAAAACAAGCTGTCCAGTCCGGTTCCGTTCACACAGGGCGGATCTGAAAGTCTGAAAGGGAGTGAGTTCAGTTACAGAACGTGGTTGTCACTCCCATAAATAACCGTACTGTGTGTGAACGTAACGATATTATGGACTCAAATGCAGGACTGACAACTGTATTCGGCTGCTGTGTGAACATGGCCTTGGTTTCTGCCAAAATACCAATGTTACAACAGTTCTTACCATAAATAATCTGTGATCAGGTTGGTTTTAGTCACCAGTGTCATCAAAAAAAAGAAATTAGACAAGATTTCAGAAACTCTTTTACACTGTTACAGTAGTATTACTGTGGTAACTATAGTATTTTGTCATGAAACTATGGTTCCCATGGTGTATTTTTGTACGGAATGAACAGGAAACGTGGTGCATAGTCCTGAGAAGGTATCCAAATGTATTTCCAAGTGTATTTCTCAGAGCGAGTCTGTGTGTTTGTGTGTGTGTGATAGGATTACAGCTCTACTGAGCTCGGTGGACAGCACAGCACACGGAAGATAATCTTGTGCGAATCGATGGTGGGACAAGAGCAAGAATGAACACGGTCCCCACGGACACTGCAACACTCACGCATAATTACCGCCAGACAACAAATCAATGCTCTCGGTCGTTGAGACCACTCAACCTGGACTAAAAACTCACCAGTGAGACATACATTCCCTCTGTATATACAGACTGTAGAGCTACACAGTAAATCACAAATGACTTCACAAACCTGTCTGTCAATATTTCAGCTTGATTCGACTGAAAGGCCAAAGCGTTCGTTACGTTCGACGTGCCTGGAGTTTTGGTGTGTTGCATGTACATTGCCAAAGCAAAATGTTTTCTGCTTTTGATAACAGGTTCAACAAGTACTATAACTTTCATTGATTTACTTTTACAGAGTGACTATACTGAGGAGTTTGTGAACAGCAGAAAATAGAGATAATCGGTTTCAATAATAATGATAATAATTTTGAACAACAGTATTAGCCTACAACAGTAAAACACATCATATGTATTAGGATGAAATAATATAAATAGTCACAAAATATTATTGATAATATATATATATATAGATATATATATCTATATATATATATATTAATATCGTGTTCACAAAGCGGAAATAAACTAAATAAATGGTTTCTGCTCTTGGTCTGTTCCTGCATACTTAAAGGGATAGTTTTCACCCAAAAGGAACATTAGCCCATAATTGCTTATTAGAGGATAAGCCATCCAGAGGCGTAATGACTTCCCTGTTCTTTCAGAATGATCCACTCAGAAGTTATATTCAGGTTACTTTGATCTTCCAACTGTTTTAAAATGGCAGTCAAGCGGGGTTGCATTTCATCATCCAAAAGAATTGCAATCAAGCGCATCTATCCATATAAACTCCTCACACACACGGCTTCGGGGGGTGAACAAAGGCCTACTGTATTGAATCGATGTGTTTTTGTAAGAAAATTATCCATATTCAAAACATAATAATCATTTTAATCTAGCCTGCGCCAACAGTTGTACATGGAAGCAGTTCTGGGCTGATGACGTATGAGTTCAGTGTTGCGCATGTGCCGGTGAGTCTCGTAAAAAAAACCATGTTTGTTTATAGGAGCAAAGGAAGCAAAGTTTCCTTACTTTAGCAAAGGAAAACCTGTCTCCTCTTGGCTTATATCGAAATCCTCCGACATTCTTCTTTACAAATCTTCGTTTTGTACTTCTAATTCTTGACCGTTTTTTTGTTTTGATCTCTCCCCTGTGCTTCTGCGTTCGTCACTTCTGAGCGGTGCATGTGCAAAGCCGACGTCCTACGTCATTCGCCCGTAGCTGCTTCTGTGTACAACAGTGAGCGCAAGCTAGATTAAATTGATTTTTACGTTTTAAATATGGTTATTTTTCTTACAAAAACACGTCGATTCGCTACAGGAGGACTTTGTTCACCCCCTGCAGCTGTGTGAGGCACTTTTTATTATGGATGGATGCGCTTTATTTCACTTCTTTTGGACTGATGAACTGCAACACCCGCTGACTGCCATTAAACAGCTTGGAAGATCAAAGTCCATTTTTTTTTATATAACTCAAATTCGTCTGAAAGAAGAAAGTCATATACACCTAGGAGGCCTCGAGGATGAATAATTCATGGGCTGATTTTCATTTTTGGGTGAACTAACCCTTTAATCGGTACTGGTCACAAAAAAAAATATTGCACAATACTTTTACGCTATTAAAAAGTTAGCTATTAAAAAAATGAATGGATTGGTTCTCACTTGTCAGTCTTTGGAGGAGCGGTTCTTTGCTTGTTCACTTTTGCATAAAGCCCCTCTAGCGTGTCCTCATTGGGTGGCTCTCTGTTGGGGGCGGGCAGAGTAGGCTGACTGTAGTTATGGGTGGGAGTTCCAGGTGGATAGGGGGAGTGGCTGGAGGCGGGAGGTTCTCTGAAATTGTTGATGCGAGCATAGTTGGGATCCAGGTCATCGTCTTCGACGTCCGGGAAGATGGCGCGGTCAAGAGCAGGGCTGTTCCTTTCACTCCTATGGAGTTAAAAAACAATCTCTTCAGGATATCTTGGATGAATAAAGACACAAAAGAAAAGCTTGGGGTGTTTGATGGAGAATGTGTTACATCCGTTTTAAGGGCCGAAATAGCCGGGTCATTTTTAACTTAAGCTATGCAGAAAAAATTCTGTTGCACAATGGTGCGTCGCTTTCACATACCCTCGCTGTGTTTCACTACATCCTTGTAAAACATAATTCCTATTAAAATCAATGAATTGTGTGTGTGTACAGTTTGTGAAAAAGTTTGGCCCCCTTCCTGATTTCTTATTTTTTTTGCATGTTTGTCACACTTTAATGTTTCAGATCATCAAACAAATTTAAATATTAGTAAAAGATAACACAAGTGAACACAACACGCAGTTTTTAAATGAAGGTTTTTATTATTAAGGGAAAACAAAATCCAAAACTACATGGCCCTGTGTGAAAAAGTGTTTGCTCCCTAAAACTAATAACTGGTTGGGCCACCCTTAGCAGCAACAACCGCAATCAAGCGTTTGCGATAACTTGCAATGAGTCTGTTACAGCGCTGTGGAGGAATTTTGGTCCACTCATCTATGCAGAATTGTTGTAATTCAGCCACATTGGAGGGTTTTCGAGCATGAACCGCCTTTTTAAGGTCATGCCACAGCATTTCACAGGATTCAGGTCAGGACTTTGACTAGGCCACTCCAAAGTCTTCATTTTGTTTTTCTTCAGCCATTCAGAGGTGGACTTGCTGGTGTGTTTTGGATCATTGTCCTGCTGCAGAACCCAAGTTCGCTTCAGCTTGAGGTCACGAACAGATGGCCGGACATTCTCCTTCAGGATTTTTTGGTAAACAGCAGAATTCATGGTTCCATTTATCACAGCAAGTCTTCCAGGTCCTGAAGCAGCAAAACAGCCCCAGACCATCACACTACCACCACCATATTTTACTGTTGGTATGATGTTCTTTTTCTGAAATGCAGTGTTACTTTTACGCCAGACGTAATGGGACACACGCCTTCCAAAAAGTTCAACTTTTGTCTCGTCAGTCCACAGAGTATTTTCCCAAAAGTCTTGGGGATCATCAAGATGTTTTCTGGCAAAACTGAGATGAGCCTTTGTTCTTTTTGCTCAGCAGTGGTTTTCGTCTTGGAACTCTGCCATGCAGACCATTTTTGCCCAGTCTCTTTCTTATTGTTGAATCATAAACACTGACCTTAACTGAGGCAAGTGAGGCCTGCAGTTCTTTGGATGTTGTTGTGGGGTCTTTTGTGACCTCTTGGATGAGTCATCCGCTGTGCTCTTGGGGTAATTTTGGTCGGCCGGCCACTCCTGGGAAGGTTCTCCATTGTTCCAAGTTTTCTCCATTTGTGGATATTGGCTCTGACTGTGGTTCGCTGGAGTCCCAAAGCTTTAGAAATGGCTTTATAACCTTTTCCAGACTGATAGATCTCAATTACTTTCTTTCTCATTTGTTTCTGAATTTCTTTGGATCTCGGCATGATGTCTAGCTTTTTGAGGATCTTTTGGTCTACTTCACTTTGTCAGGCAGGTCCTATTTAAGAGATTTCTTGATTGCGAACAGGTGTGGCAGTAATCAGGCCTGGGTGTGGCTAGAGAAATTGAACTCAGGTGTGATAAACCATAGTTTTAACAGTGGGGCAAACACTTCTTCACACAGGGCAATGTAGTTTTGGATTTTGTTTTCCCTTAATAATAAAAACCTTCATTTAAAATCTGCATGTTGTGTTTAGTTGTGTTATCTTTGACTAATATTTTAATTTGTTTGATGATCTGAAACATTAAAGTGTGAAAAACATGCAAAAAAAAAAAGAAATCAGGAAGGGGGCCAACACTTTTTCACACCACTGTATATGCACATATAAATATAAGTATTATATACAGAAGTATTGACTAAGTTAATTATGAAATAGAAAGTCATTACTATAAGTCAAAATCATATCTATGATCATGATCCAATGAAATACCATGTAATGATTTTGAAATAAAAAGTCAAAATTATGACATACTCCCCCGTTTTCACAGATAAGGCTTAAGCCTAGTTCCAAACTGAGCTGTTTTAACTGAAAAAAACATTGCACTGACATATCTTAAAATATATCAGTGCCATTGTTTTGTCTCAAGATGCACACCAGTAATGTTTTTTTAAAGAAACATTTATAAAAGATACTTAAATGTCCTAATTGAACTATGGCCTAAACCTGGCTTAGTCTAAGACCTGACTGTGAAACCAGGCCACTGAGTAATAACTATGAGATGAAAAGTCATAATTATGAGATTAAACATTAAAATTGACATACTAAGCCATAATTATAACAAAATGTTAGGGTTAAAAATCACGTAAATATTTAATATTTAGGGTTTAAAAAACAAGTCACGTAAATATGATTGAGTTTTAATATGTTTTGCTTTATTAGATCATTAGTCTTGAGTCTTTAATTAAGATGAAAAGAACAACCAATTAAACCAATAGGGCAGTTCAAAACTGGTTTAATCATTTCTACAGCTTCAGACTGATACATTTGCATATTCTTCTATTTTATAATTGAACTTTGTGGATGAAATAATACGTGTTATGTAAGTGGTGAACATACTTTGACAGAAACATCTCAGGTTCACTCTTGTCCACCTCCTCTTCGCTCAAAGCTCCCAGTTCTTTAGCCTTGGATTTGTTTTTTCTCCCAAACCTGGAAGAGGGTTTGAAGAAAGCGAGGATGGAAAGAAAGAAAGAGCACAGACAAAGAGAGAAAAGGGGAGGATGTGTTATGTTTTCAGTAATGAATGACTCAACAGATTCCCTGTGCTTCCAAGTATCAAAGCAGAATTTGCTCTAGATGATCTAATGATTGGTTCCCCATGTACCAGCCTGCAAACACACACGCGCCTGCAAAACCAAGCAGTATCAGTGTCCAATGCCCTGCAGTGATTTTTCTAGCCCATCTCCACGCCAAACCTTCAGAAACTCACATATTCTTCTGCTCTGATCTGAGGTCAGGCGGGGTCTCTGTGCTGACAGGCAGATAAAGACAGAAGAGGAAAAGGTTATATCAAGAATAAAGCTAATAATTGTAGAGAGTGGGTGAGATGATCACACGATCTCAGGTCAGTGAGGGCGTAATGAAACATCAGTGGCAGTTGTAAAAAGAAACAGCTTCTGGATCAGTAACCGGACGATCAATGTGAAACTCATGAATAGTTGCTTAGTAGTATTACTCTTCTTCTACAATAAAATCCAACCAAAAAGTAAAAAACTATTTAAAAAAAAATATATATTGTTTTAGGAACATTACTTTTTTATTTATTTATTTTTTGCATTGTGATATTCTTTTCATGATATTTAAGCACATTTCCCCCTCAAAAATAAAATAAAATAAAATAATCAGGGTTTCCATGTTTCCAGGACTTCCTGCAGGGGTCCATAAACTGATAGATAAACAATAATATAATATTTAGATAGCTATATTTTATTGTATTAATTTAATTCATTCAAACGAATAATACAATGATGCAACTTACACATTCTACTTTACCCTATTAGAAATAAATTATATTATTTAATATAATATTTTTAAAATTTATTATAATACAATTACAAATAACTATTAAAGCATTTATATTATGTACATTTTTAGATGTGAAATATAAATTGCAAAATGTGACCCTGGACCACAAAGCCAGTCATAAGGGTTGTTAGGATAGGACAACTGATTTGCTTATTCAACTATTTGAAATTCTGGAATCTGAGGGTGCAAACAAAATCTAAATACTGAGAAAATCACCTTTAAAGTTGTCCAAATGAAGTTCTTAGCAATGCATATTACTAGTCAAAAATTAAGTTTTGATATATTTACGGTAAGAAATGTACAAATTATCTTCATGGAACATTATCTTTACTAATGATTTTTGGCATAAAAGAAAAATCGATAAATTTGACCCATACAATGTTTTTTTGGCTATTGCTACAAACACACCCCAGCGACTTAAGACATGGTCCAGGGTCACATATTATAAAAATAATAATAGGTCAATATTATTATTTTGCATTACAGCACTAAGAATTAAATTTTATTGCATTATCAAAGGTAACTGCAGAACATTTGGGTGGAGGAAAATGTGCTCAATTTTCATGTCACAAAATGCAAAAGAAATCTTAATGGTCCTAAAATAGGCTTATTTTCATTATGAAAATATATATATATATTTTTTTTGTTCATGTGAAAAATGACCTGAACATTTCTTGACAGTTTTCATGAGATTCACCCTGATAAACACACATTTGAATAACAATGACAGCTGTGCAATGCCTATTAACAAATGAGTATTCAATTACATCTCCACAAACGCACACTCTAGTCAGGAATAATCGCAAACCTCGGCTCCCAAGATTCCTAAATTTCTTTTTAATTTGACACAGATATCACCCGAGGCTTCAGTTTACCGACATAACAAATATGCATGTTTGCTCAAGATAAGTCGTGACTACATGATCCAAACACTGGCCCACAAGCGATTCAAGGGTCCGGTTGGATCCAGCATCCTCTCGCCATGTCTCCTGTGCGCTATGCCTCAAGAGTACTCTATTTCCCAGCCCCACACACGCACTAATGACTGTATTTATCTCATTAGGCTGGAGCGATCTAATACCGGCAGCTGGCATGCTAGCTCTGCCTTGCCCTTAAGCACTCTCATTAAAACCAGAGGGAGTCGTGGCCTGAATATCAATGTGCCGCAGTCCTGCTCAATCCAAGTGAGCGCCACGCCGGTCATCACGCAACACAGAGCTCATGCAACTCTACTTGATTACTGGTCACTTGACATTTGTCATTGTGAACATAACACAGTGCAGAGTGACCTGATCCTTCTGAAAACTGACCATGCTAACTGCACAGTTATTATTGTAAAACATAACAAATAATATGGGATCTACAATGGCATATACAAACAAACTACTTTACATGTCATATCTGTTGGGTCTTGGCCATAATAAGCTGTAAATAAGACCAATCTTCATGCTGACAGTCAAACGTCTGGTTAAGTGAGACTGGAGTAGCTAAGCACTGGGTTTCCTGACACCAGTTTGCAATTCAGCCTATGTGTCTTGAAAACCCAGCTGATGACTCAATCTACCTGAAGCCTGAAGCGTTCAGGTGGATTTGATTGTCGTAGTAAATGTGAAACATGCCCTTGGAAGCTGATTACACTTCTAAGAGTTGTCAGCATAAGGTTGAAGTGTGTAGCCCAAGGTAGCATACTAACAGTTTAATACGGTCTAAATTGAGTTTGCAAAGTGAATTAGCATTACTTTGGTTGTTAACCTGAGATTAAGATGGTCTATGTAGCTCTTGGGAGACTTAAAATTTAGGTGGTGGAAATTACAGGCTAACATCAAGGGCGAAGATGATGTGAAATCAGACAAAACGATAGGAATGTTGATGAGAATCGTGTGCGCTGTAATTACAAGTCTAAAACCCAATTATGCTGTAATGTAACCTACAATACTGAAGCCATCTTCATAAAAAGCTTTTTCTCTGGTTTTGTGCTAGCAGCTCTTGGTTTATCGATTGACTCAACTTTACTGAGTGTAGCAATTTATCAGTCTAAACCGGAGGCTAATATTTTAGCAGATAAAGCCTCAATTTTCACACAAACAGACAGCTGATCCATGGGAACTGGGGACGTACTGCTAAGCTGATCATTATGTTTGCATATATTAATGCCTGTTTCTCCCCTGCCTGGCTTTAAGGATCTTTCTAATTAGGTAAAACTGTCAGGAATGTCTGTACAATTTTTTTAATGTTTTTGAAAGTATTTTATGCTCACCAAGGCTGTATTTATATGTTTGGAAATACAGTAAAAAGAGTAATATTGTGGAATATTATTACCATTTAAAATAACTATTTTCAATTTTAATATATTTTCCTGTGATGCAAAGCTGAATTTTTAGCAGCAAATGCTCCAGTCTTCAGATTTGCTGCTCAAGAAACATTTATTATTATCAATGTTGACAACAGTTGTACTGAAACATACTTGCTTAAAGCATGATGTATTTTTTTCAGGATTCTTTGATGAAATGACAGTTAAAACAGCATTTAATTATTGTTACTTTTTCAAATACTGCTGAATAGTGGGTTTGTATGTAGTGTATATAATGTGGTGTGTGTTTGTACATATCGCTATATATATATATAAATTATATGTTGTGTGTGGGTGTGTGTGTGTGTTGGTTTGTAGGGGGTTGCAACAGTAAGCGGGGTACACAGAAGTCACAGTTCGGTACGTACCTCGGTTTTGGGGTCACGGTTCAATATGTGTTTGGTACAACAGGAAAAAGCAACAAATCCCCAATGCTATTTTTTTCCATTTATTTTAAACAGACAGTAGTGCTACACACTAGGGTTGTGCCGATAGACGATAGTATCATGTATCGATGATAGCTTTTGTCTATGTCGATAGTCAAGACTATATTACAACATTCTCCTATTAATGTATTAAATTACTATTATTATGATTATTATTAGGCGGCCTATTGTTATTCGGCTATTATTACCAAATTGCCCCGCTATTTCATCTCAGCACCGCACTTCACAACCGCCAAAAAAAAACCCAAAAAAAAAAAAAATTTTAAAATGAGGATTAGGCTTCTCGTCCTCGTTGGAAATGTTTTAAAAACAGAATATAAAACTAAGCCCACATCAAAATTTAACTGCAAGGTGATAAACCTATATTTACAAATTATGTCAATAGTGCTAAAAGAGACATCTTTCTTGAACAGCTGTATGAATGAACATGCTGAAAACTGCATCGTCATCAGCATTTCGTTTTCTTTACAGCACATTATCAAAAAAATATTGATGCTTATTCTTCATCATCGTTATTATAAAAATATGCAGATAAGTTATCAGTCTTAACAGGGCTCGTCATGGGGTGCGGGGTCTGAAGCGCTGTATGACTGATGTATCTGTTCAATTTAACTTTACTTCAAATATATGAACGTACATGTTTTAAATACGTTTATATTTAACGTTCGTTTATGTCCAATGTGTTAAACTGTTGGTTTTTAAATAAATCTACTTTTGATTTTCACCCTTTACTGATTTTGCAGACCTTTTAGACTGATAACTTTCATGCGCTGATGCAGCAAACTTGTCACAGGACGTGCGGTCCTAATAGCGATGTATGACTGTTGTATCCGAATATACTTTTATATGAACTAGCTGTTTTAAATATTTTTATATTTAACATGTTAGTTTTTATCATGAGTTTGTTTGAATTGTTATTTCGTGATTATTGGTGCTTCCATAGGCCCTCGTCTGTCTCTCTCTCTCTCTCTCATCCGCCAGTGCGTTTAAAACACAAATAGTTTTAGTGAATTAGCCTATGACAAGTACAGAGAGTCTCCCTCTTGCCCCACCCACGCACGATAATATGCACAATAATATTGGAGAGGCGATCTCACAAGTTGGCGATATGACGATATAAAAAATGACGCCTAACACTACTACACGCATGTAGAATGAGCAGTTGTTTTTTATTTGAATTAGATAATTATGTAATTTCAAGATTTAAAGCAAAAACAGTATGGTCTGACTTTTGATTTATGAAATTATGCTACATAAGACACCCGCACAAAACAAAAACATCAGATGGGCTGAATGAAGATGCAAATTTATTCTCTGACAGCAGGTGGCGCTTATTGAACAGCAGAAATACAGCGTTTCCTTTGTTACCGCTGTAACAAGCAGCACTGTGATTATGAACAGTAGCCTAATCTAATGTGCATTATACGCAGCTAAGTGGAAAAGAAAATGCCACTGAACCTTTTCTGAAGATGGTAAGTTCCCCTAAGAAATATACATATAACCCACTGCCCCCAATTCAATATTTATATAATTTTCTTCCAATATTCTGTACATCGCAAACAGTGAGCTTGGTCTGCCTGGTATGGTATTGTCTCCTCTTTTTCTCCTCTCTCTCTTTATATATACAGTGGGGAAAAAAAGTATTAGTCAGCCACCAATTGTGCAAGTTCTCCCACTTAAAAAGATTTGAGAGGCCTGTAATTTTCATCATAGTATACCTCAACTATGAGAGACAAAATTAGAAAAAAAAATCCAGAAAATCACATTGTAGGATTTTTAAAGAATTAATTGGTAAATTCCTCGGTAAAATAAGTATTTGGTCACCTACAAACAAGCAAGATTTCTGGCTCTCACAGACCTGTAACTTCTTCTTTAAGAGGCTCCTCTGTCCTCCACTCGTTACCTGTATTAATGGCATCTGTTTGAACTCGTTATCAGTATAAAAGACATCTGTTCACAACCTCAAACAGTCACACTCCAAGTTCCACCATGGCCAAGACCAAAGAGCTTTCAAAGGACACCAGAAACAAAATTGTTGACCTGCACCAGGCTGGGAAGACTGATTCTGCAATAGGTAAGCAGCTTGGTGTGTAGAAATCAACTGTGGGAGCAATTATTAGAAAATGGAAGACATACAAGACCACTGATAATCTCCCTCGATCTGGGGCTCCACGCAAGATCTCACCCCGTGGGGTCAAAATGATCACAAGAACTGTGAGCAAAAATCCCAGAACCACACGGGGGGACCTAGTGAATGACCTGCAGAGAGCTGGGACCAATGTAACAAAGGCTACCATCAGTAACACCCTGCGCCGCCAGGGACTCAAATCCTGCAGTGCCAGACGTGTCCCCCTGCTTAAGCAGTACATGTCCAGGCCCGTCTGAAGTTTGCTAGAGATCATTTGGATTATCCAGAAGAGGATTGGGAGAATGTCTTATGGTCAGATGAAACCAAAATATAATTTTTTTGTAAAAACTCAACTTGTCGTGTTTGGTGGAGAAAGAATGCTGATTTGCATCCAAAGAACACCATACCTACTGTGAAGCATGGGGGTGGAAACATCATGTTTTAGGGCCGTTTTTCTGCAAAGGGACCAGGACGAAAGAATGAATGGGGCCATGTATAATGAGATTTGAGTGAAAACCTCCTTCCATCAGAAAGGGCATTGAAGATGAAACGTGGCTAGGCCTTTCAGCATGACAATGATCCCAAACACACCTCCCAGGCAACGAAGGAGTGGCTTCGTAATAACATTTCAAGTCCTTGTAGTGGCCTAGCCCAGTCTCAGATCTCAAACCCCATAGAAAATCTTTGGAGGGCTTTGAAAATCCGTTTGCCTCAGGCGACCCCCCCAAAAAAGCCCCAAAACATTACTGCTCTAGCAGATCGGCAGTAGAATGGCCTAATACCAGCAACAGTGTGTGAAACCTTGTGAAGACTTACAGAAAACGTTTGACCTCTGTCATTGCCAACAACGGGTATATAACAAAGTATTGAGATGAAATTTTGTTATTGACCAAATACTTATTTTCCACCATAATTTGCAAATAAATTATTTAAAAATCCTACAATGTGATTTTCTGGATTTTTTTTTCTCATTTTGTCTCTCATATTTGAGGTATACCTATTATGAAAATTACAAGCCTCTCTCATCTTTTTAAGTGGGAGAACTTGCACAATTGGTGGCTGACTAAATACTTTTTTCCCCACTGTATATGTATATATATACTGTATATATATGTATATACTGTATATATTTGGGCTGTAACGATATTCAAACTGAACTGAAAAACCACGATACACCACCCACGATTGTATCGTGGTAATCTCAGTATGTACCGCAGTCCTCCCCTGCCTTATTTCAATGTGGATATACCAGCATGAGAAAAGGCATGTTTATACATGACTTCATTACTTGACATTTAGGTGATTAACAAGGCTAAACAGAGTGCAACTGAGGGTACAAGGAAAAAGTAACAATACATAAATTACAATGAAAAGAGAGAGAGAGGTTTGACAGATTAAATACAGTAACTATAATTAGCCTCAAAAACACAGTAAAATGGGATTATTATGTTAATTCCAAACCAGTGAAAAACTAAATGGTTAAGCAAAGCTATATTTCAAATACTCTTGCATCATTAGCAGTACCAGAATTCAAAATGAACAAAGCTAGTAGATGAACTGAAAATGTAAGTCAGAAAACATTGACTAGACTACTGAACCATGATTACGGTCACAATCTAATTGCAAGTCTTCACAACATCCAGCCAATCTGGCAACACAAAGTTACTGTGGTAAAACTATATACTAAAACTAAATACTACAGTTGTTTTTGTAACTTTCATCACTGAAACCTCCCTTATTATATTATATATATATTAGCAGTTCATCACTACTTGAACATTTGACACTGAGTTTAATATTATACTAAATTTTAATGTTGTCCTCAAATATCGACATGTATAAAAGTGTAGTGTTACTTGCATCAAATGGAGTAACAGTTAAAACATTTTTTTTTAAGATGTTCAATGAAAAGAGCAGTCTATTCCACTTTATAAACCAAAATCTGACTCTGACTGGATGAATGAATCACATTCTCTTTCTTATTATCATCACCAAAGAGACTCACACAATTGCAGACTAGTACAGAAAACCAATATGTTCAGATACTGCACTTCTGATGAAGTGTAAGTAAGTGATAAGCACATTTTGTGACACGAATGTTGCTTTAAATGTTTTCTGGCTTTAAATGTTTTAAATCATATGCATGTTATGTTTTACACAGTTGACCAAACTGTAAAGTTTTATTACAGTTTTGAGTGGCATTTGTCCAAGCTGCAGATGGCGTCTTCCATAAAGCGTACATCAATCAAAACAGCCGGCGATTTTCTGTAAGAATGACACTTTGACTGTCGGTTTGACAGCACGCATCTGTCACTTCCCACCAGACTGGATCAACATCTCTAATATTCATGTATCTAATATTCAGATAGATGATGTTCATGGACCTCTCACCATATGATATCCATCTGAACAAATTTATTTCCACCCATGGCGAGAAAAAATTATATCTGAAGAAAAACTGTAAGTGATTTCTGATGTATTATTAAGAATATCATACACAACCAAAATACCAAATAAACACAAATCAATTAAATTAAGGGATTTAAACAAACCTCTAACTAGCAGTGTTCAACTCTGGTCACTTATATACTGTGTTATTTGAGCATCCATGAGATACTGCTATAGTTTTTATAAAGGGTGTGCAGCGGAGCCAATATCTGTATCTGTAACAATCTAAAAATAGGTTTAGAGATGATCAGACTTCAGATTTTCACATGGCATGGTTGTAAAACTTGCTATAATATTTTACCCATGAAAAAAGACCAAAAAGTTGAATCTGCCACCCATGCTGGTCCTCTATATTTGAGCATGTTGAATCTCCATAAGCCGTTTTTTTTTTTAGCACTTGCTAATATTAAAAAGGCGTGAAAGTAAAGGTTAATGCGATTTGACCACTTCCAGGCCAGGCGTGTCTCTGATGGGAAAGAGGCTGTTAACCTTTACCGTCAGAGCAGCATTCCCTGAGCCCAGGCCTGCTGGAGAGAAGTCCATCAATCACACAGCTGTCTCATAACGCTGTTCACAATGAACGCATGCTGGAGATGGAAGATGAGGAACAAGTGTCACGGGATACTGCTTGTGGTTTCTAGACTAAACCTTGACAGACTCAATACAGTGCACACTTAAACCGACACTCTCACTGTCTGTCTAACACACAAATGAACGTGCACATACAGTAATATGAGTGTAATGTCACAAAACATGATTTGTTGATGAAACTACACAACTATATTAGTAGTGTACTTGTATTATTCTCTAATCTAATCTAATATATTTTATTATAATGTAATATTACACATGTATATATTCATAGTCAAATGTCTACAATAATGCACCCTTTAAAATATTTAAAACACTCAAATTGCAACTCTATTTATTTATTTTTAGCTAAATGTCCACAATCATGTGTCCATGAAAATAGACAAAAATCCAATATTGCAATTATAATTATTATTTAGTTTAAATGGACAAAATAGTTTTTTTTCACGAAATGTCTACTATCTATGCTACACCGACATATATATAATATAATATAATATAATATATATGGAGCTTGAGAGCACCTGGTCCCCATCTTAGAAATCCAAATATAAGCAGAATGTTTGTCATCATTTTACAAAAGTTTTGTTTATATAAAGTGACTTGAGTTTCGGCTTAAAGTGCCATCTTGAGTTGTCAAAACACACATAGGCATATCATTAAATGTTTAAGATTTAATACCTCTCGTAGACAATTTAGCTTAAGCGTTTCGTTACGTTCAAAAGAGACGCGCACCGCTACGAGACTCGTGAAGTTTGAAAGCACAGATGAACCTACAAATGAACCCTCACAAACAAACATGGAAAGGAGGGCCTGCCACGAGCGATTAAGTATGCAAACGCTCATTAATATTCATAAGTCTCTGTGCCCTCTCTGCTGATATGAATATGTGTTTTTAGTCCACAACGCCTGACTGACAGAACACATCGGCATGAATAAATGAGGAAATCACTGCAGAATGGGGTTCAATTTTAGAAACAGATTTCAGTAATTAGCCTCTCACGGGCTGCACTGAGCGATTGTGTTAACAGCTTCATATGTTCCCACTCAGACGGGAAATAAAACGTGATGTGTCCATCCCGCACCCCGCTGAAGCACGTGTGCCACGCTAAATATAAGCTATAATTCAAAACGTCAATAAACAGATATGGAATCCATTATAAACGTCATTGTATGATTATATGTGCACCAAATGTCATAGCCGTGCATTTTGTTTGTTGTGTGTGTGTGTGTGTGTGTGTGAAAAGCATATTGTGTTTATGTGTGTGCTAAGACAGTTAAAACATTAGCTACCCTTATCTACTTTCCCCACACATCATTTGTTGTAAATCGGCTCTTAAAGGTAAAGTTTGTAAGATTTGTTTTTATATCAAAATACATTCTCTTAAACCAGTTTATTGTTCATTGACTACAGTAAGTACGCCATTCATGGGTTTATTTAAGTGTAAACATTGAGCCTCCCAGGCACCATCAAAACATTTAGAGCGGTCCGCTCAGAACTGTCAATCATTCCAGCTCAACCAACCGCGATAGTTTGGAGCATGGCTGCTGTAGCAGGCTGAGCCAAAGAGTGTTCAGCCATTGAGAGACCATGGCTGACATGTTACATGGGGAAAGAAATTCAGATTTGATTACAGAAGACCAAGCCAAAATTAGAAGAATTGCCAAAATATGCAGAGACAGACAACAAGGTAAAACATAAGTAAAGATTGGCAGTGCCTTTACAAGATGGAGAATTTTCATGGAATATTTGGGCTTCAATTGAAATGCTGAACTTGTTTCTTCTCGACAGGTAAACAAAACTTCAGTTTGTTAGCACTTTACTGTCAAGCCCCCAGATAAAATATTGAGATATCGCAATGCATGAAAGGGCATGACGATTGTAAAAGCCGTTTCCAAAGGTTGTTTTATAAATATGCTATGTTTTTGTAATTCCACTAGGTGAAACTAGCAGCTATCCATTTTTCCACCCATGAACGAAAAACGTAAATTTAAGCTGAATACTGGTTTCTCGTTTTTTGGAAAAAAACAAATAAATGAAAAAGGAGCCGTTTTCTCATTTTTCTATTTTCAATATTAAATCAAAAAACGAATGATCAAATGATACACAGATTTTGGCCCCCTTCAAATTTTCAATTCGATATTCCGGCCTCAAATGAAGCTAATTGAACAGGCCCGCCTTAGTTACTGCCTTAGCAAATAGTGGAAAATGTAGAATGTTTTTAGGCAAAATCCGACCTCAAGACAGTTAGTTTTACACAAGCAAATACCACTAAAACTTCCTCCAGGAAATGTAAAATCTAATGTATATGTTAAAGTATTACAGCACTTTAGAAATGTAAAGACATTTCTGGGTTCGATTGTCAGTCGCTAATGCTTGTTTTCAGAAGGCGGTAAGTATTAGCTGTTTTATGGGCCGTGTAACTCTAAGTCACTGTAATTGAAGCAACGGTTGAATGTTTCTCAGTGGAGTCATAAAAGACTGTGCATGGCACACGCTATTCAACACGGCTGCCATTACTATACACAATCGCAAACCCAAATGATCTTTGAAAGAACCGAAAGCAAACCAATTTAAATAATTCATAAATGTACGACTTTTGCAAAAAAGCTACAACTTTAATAACTTCAATAACACAAAACTGTAAGAGCACCACAAACTCAACAACATTCAAAACACGTCAAGACGCAGCAGGAGAGGAGCTGACTTTCTTTAAAATCGTCCGGGGATTAAACAGAGCCAAATGCTAAATTTAAGTAAATTAAAGAATCATCTCCATTTCAGATTACTGTCAAAGCCATCTGCTCATTCATAAACAAACACTATGAGCGTGTTTATAGTTATACTAGTATGTGTCTAACTGCTGCTGGCTTAGGAATGCAAGATGAGTGGTGGTGTGTAATCTTGATGTGCAACACGACTCTTGTATGATGCATTCTGGGTAGAGGAAGTACAGGCGTGCTAATTGGCTTGGTGCCGCATTGGATTTGTTGGTTCAGATTTGGAAAGTTACATGGAATTGAGGTGGACAGATCGGAAAGCAGCAGTTGTGCGTGTTTTATATCAGAGCGGAGTGTGGGTTAATATGACACACCATGAGAATGGTGTCAAAATGTGTGTTCAGTGTCAAAATAACCATATGTGAGGGTTTTATTCATCTGATGATTGCTTGCAGAGGAATTAGCATGTTTAAAAGGATGAATTCTGTAGTCCGGGCTTTTATGTGACTTTCAGCTAAAATATGTAGTTAAAAATCACACTAAACACAACCAATATCATAAAATGATAGCAACTTTTTTTTTTTTTAAGTACACAAGTATAGGTATATTTTTAAGTACATGTAATGTAAAATTTACCCCAAAAATGAATATATAATAAATATAAAATTTACTATCGAATGTATATAACAGATGTCAAGAGGGCTGATAGATATTATTTTATTTATAAATATGTGTGCATGTTTATGTGGTTTATGAGGACATAAATTTGTATAATAACATGGGTATGACAGGTATTACAAGGAGAAGGTGATTTATGAGGACGTTTTCAGTGTCCCTTTAATTCAAAAGGCTTATAAATAATTCTGAATTAGTTTTTTTGAAAATCTAAAATGCAGAAAGTTTCCTGTGAGGGTAGGTTTAGGGGTAGGGGTTGGTGTAGGGCAATAGAAAATAGGGTCTGTACAGTATAAAAACCATTACACATATGGAATGTCCCCATAAAACATGGAAACACAAAATGTGTGTGTGTGTGTGTGTGTATACCAACTTTATATATTTAATATAGATTATATATATATCTATCTATATATATAGATATAGATTTTGTAATACATTTATAATGCAACTTAGTATATTTCAAATGACAAAATATAAAAAAGTGTTTATACAAGTAAAAATATTTTAATAAAATTAATGCAGAAACAAAAAAATGTTTGAAAAATCTTGTCACTTGTGAAATACTAGTATTGTCAACGTTAATTAATTTTTAAAAATGTAAAGTTAATGAAAATGTCTGGCCTATTTTCCACCTGCTGGGTGAAAAATGTACATCTGATTGTTTAGATTGAAAAGCTCCATTATTACATAATTATCCCTAACAGAAACTCAAATAATACAGACAGCTTTAATCTTTGTTTCACTGACACTTTGCTTATGCAGTGGAATACCTTGAATTGTGAAAACACTGAAAGACAAGTGAATCGAAAGATATCATGGCAGGCAGCCAAAACACGAAGCTCCAAAAATCTGATGCTTTATTGTTGTCATGTTGAAAGCAGCTCACAAATCCATCTGTAACTGCGGCCCATACAAACAGCACATCTGTCTTCAAAACCACACTCTGTCACACGATAAACACAACATTTTCACCCCTAAAAGGGGAGAAATGAAAATCACCAGTTTGTTCTGCTACAAAGCTGAAAAACGAACCATGAATCACTCTCACATGTTTATAATTTGCCTTTTTCTTTTTTTCAGATGATGAAAAGCACCCGTGAAGACTTTACAATTAGATTAAATTGCACCATAACACAATGGCTAATTAAGTCATTTTTCAAATTCAATAAGGAAGCAGATTGGAAAGCAGAGATGGGATACAAGTTGTCTGGCAAAAACCCTCAATGAATACGTCCAAGCTGTTCGGCTGACTGATATTTGGCCGCGAGTTTGAATTTCTGGGAATTTCATCAGAGTTAAAGAGAGAGGAACCGTAAGATCCTTTCACATGACTCGCATCAGGGTTTCAATGCATATCTCAACACAATTGCCGCAGTGCTTTGACCTCAGCGTGAAAAGCATCGCAGTCACAAAAGGATGATTTTACAATGTAGCAAGAAGTGTACACAGTAAATGGTGAAAATAGTATGAAACAAAGGAAAACAGTAGCATATTTAAGTCCTTGACAGCCATCCATTCTTGTACTTGTCTCTCATTTTACACGATCCAGTCAATTACCGGTGGATAAGATCTACACTTTTTCTAGTTGAACATTTTATTTCATTCAGAAATATGTCATTATGGAAGTCAAATGGCTTGCTGATACAATTTCCTGTAGACTTTGCAAGCTAGCAGTGAAGTCTGCTAAAAGTCTAATGCTGATGTTAATATTATCAATGTAAGTCTACAGAAATGTATGGCCGTTTTACATCCACTTGGTGAAAATGCTACATCTAATTGTTTAGATTGTTAGAACATAAGATTTTATATTGAGACTGAATGCATAATACATACAGCCATCAAAAACCTCCATTCTTGTACTTGTAACCAATTTTACACGATCCAACCGCTTATCGACGGATACAATCAACACTTTTTCTTGTTGAACATCCTATTTCAGTCCGAAATACGTCATGATGGAAGTCAAATGGTTTGTGGATACAATTTC
This sequence comes from Sinocyclocheilus anophthalmus, assembly GCA_018155175.1. Lineage (NCBI taxonomy): Eukaryota > Metazoa > Chordata > Actinopteri > Cypriniformes > Cyprinidae > Sinocyclocheilus > Sinocyclocheilus anophthalmus. The sequence goes on along the minus strand of JADLZN010009349.1, from coordinate 128,481 downwards.
TCGCTGACTTTGTAAGCTAGCAGTGACAAAAATGGTGAAACGGTTCCCAAGTGAACAAAGATAAAATCCCCCCAAAAACTAATCAAAATGAAGGTTTCCATGCAAATACAAGGTTCTACTGATCAATTGATAGTCAGAGCTGGAAAAACAGGGGTCGGCCCTCACAGAGGAGACATAGGAGGTCTATTTTATAATTCAAAGACACATGCACTGTCATTCAATCATCTTTCATCTCGTATGAAAATAGTTCTCTTGTCCGCCAAGAGAGGAAAAAATTATGCATGAAGCCCAAATATAAAACCATCAAACACAAGCCTGTCGATCTCAATTAAAGGCATGGATATGACAGTATGTCTGTCATCTTATCTGTCTCTGCCTATATTTATAAAATCACACAAAGACAGCATATAGTTAGTTCACTTTTCTTGTCCTCAATTACCATGGTGCTGTAATTATAGGAAGGCCTCCACATGTGCAGCTGCATCAGGGGGCCCTTATGCAGTACCATCAGTCACCCCCTATCTATCAATAGATCAGCACAAAATTAATTCTACATGAATGTTTTCTAACTTCATTCGGACCATAAGGATTAAATACGTTTTCAGTACGTTTCCGTTAAGAGCTACAAAACAGCATCCATTTTTCAATAATTTGCTAATCATTTGGCACAAATCATTGTGAAGATTTCCTTTTATACATGCATGCTTGTAATGTGTGTGAATTTCTAGCTCTTTTTAGACTCATACCTCAACAATCCAAATCCTTTTTTCTTTGCCTTCTTCTCAGGGTCTTCAGGCTCGTCCTTCTTTTTGCTCTTTTTCTCTTTCTTCTTTTTGGTTTTCTTTTTCTTTACCTTCTTGTCCTCATCTACTTCTTGTCGAGAGGAGCTGCTGGCAGGCGTGTCTCTTCCGGAGTCTTCCTCAGAGTCATCTGTTGGTGAAGAACAAAGACATGAGCAAACACCTAATGAGATCTAATCGTGAGGAATCAAACAACAATCCATGAGCCAGACTCTTGCTTGTCATTAAATGATAAAGACAATCTTTATGGCATTTTACCTCGAAATCAAATACAGATTGGAATTCATATGCATTGGAGAAAAAAATTAATAAATAAATCACACACTCAAACATTTTTTTATAATATTAGAAAATTAAAACTCTAAGCAAATATTAGAAAATTCAAAATTAAGATTAATCTAAACGCTAGTGGTTCAACGGATCACAAATCTCACGGTTCGGATCACATTACGGTTTTTGACACACCGATCAGATAATTTTTCGGATCAGCAAGAAAAGAAAAATATTTCAATTTAACTTGCTTTCCATTTATTACTTAAAGCGAAGTACTTTTTGATACCACAGCAAATACTACTAGATTGACTAATAAAATTCAAACATGATTAAAGAGAACAGCCTGTAAAAATAAGAACAAATACACAAATTACAAGCATAGATAAATACAACAGAATATGTTACAAATAAAATAAGGTTGGTAGTATTCAAATACAGGAATGTAATAATTAGGGAAAATAACACTGCATAGTGTTCACTGAATAAATTAAACATAGATTTTTTGTCACAGCTGTTTTGTTGTTTGATGATCATTAATGACAGCAGCAGTATTTATTGGCTGCTGTCCCTTTAAATCCGACTGCACCGATCCGGTATAATGATACACATCCGATTTCTTTATCAGCTGTTTACATTCATTTAAAACAAAAGATATCTGCGTTTACGAGAATGTTCGTCGAGACGGGTACTATTGACATAATTGTGTATGTGTCTGTTCAAGGATAAGGAGCGAGGATCAATCAGTGTCACGCGTGTGCGTGCTTCATGTGTGTGCGGCTGTGCACGTAGAGAACAGCGCGCGAGTAACAAATCGAGTTCCCTTTCGCCTTTTCTCTCTGGAATTGTTTAAAATTCGCTTGCTTGTGTAAATACGAACAAATGATAAACTTATACTCTATTATGGTTAAATTTTGCAATTAATCCGCGGATCACATGCGTGCCGAACCGTGGGGCTTGGTCCGTACGGATCACGGATCAACTACGATCCGTTTAACCACGACTAATCGCACACAGAAAAATGAATGAGATTAAATGTTAATTAAATATTTTCAAAGTCCGTATTAAAAGAACGAGTGTAAAACAGAACACAGATCCTATCTCACCAAAAAATAAAAATAAAAATAAAAAAATTACATTAGCACCATTAAGATTTTTTTTTCATTTTGCATAAAATTAAGGATATTTTCTCCCCAATCCCCCATCCTCATAATGAGAAGCCAAAATGTGAACCATGTGCAATGTGAACAAAAAATATAATTTTACTTAACAAAAAAACAATAATACATATTATTTGCATCTTTAATGCACCCAGAGTATGCTTAGTTTTATTTCTGCAAAAAAAATTAAAAAAATTACAAATTTAAAACTTATTAAAATAATTAAAATAAATATTTTTAATAACATTTTTTTAATTCAAATTAAATGTTGTATGTGATGTGAAAATGGTGGCTCTGGACAGTCTTGGTGTTGTGATTCACCTCAGGCTCCTGTTGCTGTAAGTGGGCTGTTACTAAGTTGATATCAACAGTGACTTGACATGTGGCCAAGTATGGTGACACATACTTGGAATTAGTGCTCTGCATTTAACCCATCCAAGGTGCACACACACAGCAGTGAACACCCACCCGGAGCTGGGCAGCCATTTATGCTGCGGAGCCTGGGGAGCAGTTGGGGGTTCGGTACCTTGCTCAATACCTCAGTCATGGTATTGAAGGTGGAAGAGAGCAAACCCGAACCTTTGGCGTTACTAAGGTCCGACTCTCTAACCATTAGGCCACGACTTCCCCTACAGACCTCTATTCATCCACCACCTCCGCTAAGGATGCAGAAAGCTTGACATTAATTAATGACACCTTATACCAGTGATCCTCAAATCTGGCCCACGAGATCCACTTTCCTGCAGAGTTTAGCTCTAACCCTAATCAAACACACCTGAACCATTAGTCAAGGTCTTCAGGATCATTAGAAATCACAGGTAGGTGAGTTTGATCAGGGTTGGAGTTAAACTCTGCAGCGCATTGGCCCTCCAGGGCAAGATTTGAGGAACCCTGCCTTATAGGCTCCAACTGAAGTTCTGTCTCTATTTCTCATTTAGAAGGGGTCTTTAGTGTCAATGAGAAAGAGCAGGGGTGATACGTGCCCTTGAATGTGCTGACTTGTTGCTGGAGGTTCATAGAGAAATCAGTGTTACTTGCATTTGCTGATTCACTCCTCACTGGCTCACAAAGCTCAATGAGTCACAGAGAGTCAAATTCATCTCTCAAATGAGCTTCTAAAAGTAAGGGAGCTTCACTGGCACCCAACCGCTCTGAACTTTAGAAGAGTTTTAAAGTCTACATGAAACAACATTTGCAACCCATTTTACTTCCATAATGTGACATTTCTAAAAGTTCAAGTTATATTTTTTTATTTGGAATACTGTGCAATAATAAATTGTTAACAATAATAAGAAAGAAAGAGTTAATTTCAATTTCATGTTGATTATAATTTCCATAATGCAACAGCATGTACAATAATGAAAAAAATGTTTATTAAGGCTTATAATCTTATGGGGTGTTTTGATGAGAGTAATGAATGTGAAGGGGCCAGATGCACTTTTGGCAAAGCGAGAAGGGGTGGTATGCAGTTTTAACTGTGAGCACATGTTTGGCAAACTCATGACAATCTCGCTACTGTGCTCAACAACACGTATTTACTGGTATGCAGCACACACATTTCTCATTAATGTACTTTAGCTGCTGTGAGCAATAACTGCAGAAAACCACTGAAGGCCTTCTGTTTAAATTACAACACAATTACAGAGTAACACAGACAATATATATTTTAGAAAATAAAAAGTGTTGTCATGTCGCATTAGACATAAACAACAGACACACTGGTCCACTAATAAGAACTAAATTTCACATCACATGTCATGTTGGTTGTAATGATCAGTTAATAAATGAAGCTCTAATTTAATTAAAAAGTAACTTACAAAACGTAATACATTTTTTAAATGTATTATTAATAAATTAACATTTGTTCTTGATTTAATAGTTAAATGCCCCCAAATTAATTATAGAATACATTTAAAAAAAAATACAAATGTCTTCAATTAAAATAATAATTTAACACTAAAATACTCATAATACAATAATAGAATTCACATTATTAATATTTAAAGAAATTGTTTTAAATCTGCTCAGTGTTGTACTGTTAATACCATCTGAAATTAAACAAGATTATTATTGATTATATAATATTTGTTACAAAGAAAAAAAAAAAGCTAGGAACTCATGGAAATAAGTAATTAATTACAATTAAAATACAGCTATTAGAGAAGACATCCTAAGAAAAATAAGCAAGCACATAACACAATTACTTTGACAAAATTACAAATTAAAACCTAATCTAAAATTAACAAATGAAAAGGAAACAATTAAAAGCTATCAAATTAATAATAAAATACCGTAGTTATATAAATAAAAAATACAATGATTATGATTAGTCTCAACTGTTTTTTATAATAATAATAATAATAATTTATTTTGTAAGCATTTAATTAATACTGTATTTCATTATTTACATTTGTTCATTATTTATCATTATTATTCTTTACAGTTATATAACACTTTCAAAGATTTTAAGTTCTTCTCTGAACTCACCATCCTCAGGTTCAGAAGGTCTTTCGTAGGACTTGTCAATGGCGTAGCGGAAGCTGAGGTTGCAGCCTCGGCCCCTCACCATGTGTGTGCACGGACGATGGAAGGGCACCTCGTCCTTACTGACCTCCTCCATTGCTGTCTGGAGACTCTCCAGAGAACTGGACTTATGCAGACCTAACCTGGGTCCCAGCGCCGTCCCGTTAGAAGAGAGGGGTTCTGACACGGGGAGACGGAGGGGATGTCAGTGATGGGAGGATGGTAATGAAAGGTGGAGTGGAGGGTGAAAATTCAAAGATGAGGTCAAGATTAGAAACATAACATATAGTGCCCTATCAACAGGCTGGTCGTAAGTTGTGAACTGAAAACGCAACAGTTGTGCGGTGAGCTGAGCTGAAAGTCTAATGGATTTGGACGCATTCAAAGAACAGACGGAGATGAAATATGTAAAGATGGCTGTGGGACGGAGGACTTGAGAAGGGTGGATGATGAAACCTCAAGGTGAGGGTGCAAGAGCATCACAGAATAAATGAGGTGTTGCAAACACATACCAGATGTGCAGGAATATTAAACAGAAAAGTAGTAGTAGTAGTAGTACAGGAGAGAGGAGCATTAAATGAAGTACTAAGAGATGAAGACCAACTATGAAGCCGTAAACAATGCAAACGACTGAGAACAATGACACCAGGAGCAGGAGGAGAAGGTGAGGGATTGCAACAAGCACAAACAAGAAAATAAAATGGAGGAATAGCACAAATCCAAGGGCTCCAAACACTGAAAGGGCAAAAGAAAGTTGGGGAAAAGAAGAACAGAGAAATGCTTGGTGCATGAGAGGTAAAAAGAGGCATGCAGGAAAGAGCACATCATGCTTTCAAGGGATACTTCAGCCAAAAACGAAAATTCTATCATCATTTATTCACTCTCATGTCGTTCCGAACATGAATTTACTTTTTCTTGCGTGAAACTCAAATGGAGAAGTTTCAAAATCTCTCCTTTTATGTTCCCCAGAAGAAAGAAAGTAATTTGGGTTTGGAACGACATGAGGGTGAGTAAACGATGACAGAGTTTTCATGTTTGGCTCATGTATCCCTTTAAGAAATATTTTATATAAAACCAGCAGTGAAAATGTATATAGAAAATAATAAAACAATAAGCCACTGAAGGACAAAGGTAATTTCACTACAGTAAAACAGCATTTGTAAGCACAAAACAAATTTGACTCTTGTAAAGTCACTGTAAAAACTTAACATCTAACTTTTACAAACCATCAGCAACAGCAAAATGATAAAAGATAATCATTTCTTTTTTATGTACAATAAATAGTGGAAATCAGTGGAAATGACACCAAAATTGTGAGATGGTTGTAATCTATGAAAAATGTTTATTTCACTTTATATTTATATTATAATCTAAATATTAAAAGTAATTACTTCTATTTTATGACAATGTCATTTTTAAACAATATATTATTGTCGTTGACTTATAAAAATTAAGATGATGAGATAATGAAGTTGAAAAGTCAGTATTAATGGACTTTAAAATCACAAAAAAAAAGTTTAAATCTGTTAATTTTAATAAAAATCCACCTCTGGGCCAAAAAAGTACTTGTAGTTGAAGATAAACAAATATATTCATACCTTCTAAAATCTGGGTCTTTAGATGTTTTAATTGTTTCCGAAAAAAAGTATTTTATGCTCACCAGGGCTGCAGTGATTTGATCAAAAAATACAGTACAAAGGTTAATAGTGTGAATATTACAATAGTTCAATTTAAATACATTTTAAAAGGTAATTTATTCCTGTGATGTCAAAGCTGATTTTTCAGCAGCCATTACTACAGTCTTCAGTTTCACATGATCCTTCAGAAATAATTCTGTTGATTTACTGCTCAATAAACATTTCAAATTATTATCCATTTTGAAAATGGTTGTGTTGCAGTTTTTCAGCCTTCTTTGACGCATTGACAGCATTCTTTTAAATAGAAAACTTTTGTAATATTATAAATATCCTTACTGTCACTTTTTGAACAATTTAATGCATCCTGCTGAAAAAAATTATTATTTTTATAAGTATTTCTTATTTATTTAGTGAATATACAATTTAAACTCCCAACTGGTTGCAGCAAATTCGGTCTGTCTTCAGTCTCATAAATGTAATTACCGACTAAATATGTTGAAATAAACTTTGGGATTCCATGACTGGTCCTTGTTCTGGGATTTCATAATGCACAAATTAAGCACTGGATACATCTATTTAATTTCCATGAAACGCAGCTGTAATCTGATCTAAGCAGTGAAACATTTACAATTGTAGGTTTCATTTCCACAGTGCTACACGCATGCATGCCGACATGCATAAACATACAACACAGATGGTCCTCTCTGGGATGCTTACATAAATCAATCTAAACCAGCACAACATGGCTGCTCTCAACCTGAATCAACAACAAACCAGACGAGCAAGAAACAGAAACAGACCGAGAGAACGACAGCGAGACGGGAATGTCATTTGAGCAACTTCTTAGTAAATAAAATGGTAATTGGTCTCTCCGGCAGACAGATACCTGTATGCTGCCATTATCACGAAAAGGGAAAATAATGAGACGAAGAGAAAAACAAACAAATCAGCAGAAGCAGCGCTGCAGGGCCGAACGGTAACTGGGCGACTGCCATGCAGCTCCTGGAAGAGGAGGAAGAGAGATGAATTGGAGGATGTTGAACTGTGAACTAAAGCGCTGCAGAGCCCGTCAGCAACGCAGCCTCTATGAGTGGTCTTCATTTGAATGAGAGGTGTCACAGGAATATGTAGGTGTGTTGAAGGGAAGCCAGCGAGAGAGAGCGGTGCCTCCAGCATCTTTCATCCATCCTCTTAATGGACATGTTCTTCTCTCTGTGGACAGAGACTCGCTCTTCATTGTACCAACTACACACACATATTCAAACATACACACACTGCTTTGTCTGCAAGAAGTAGAGTTATACTTCACTAATCTGAGTGCATCAACAATTAAAGCAGTATTTAAAGTCAAAATGAAAACAAAATTGACACGGTTTACTTTCTTAATTGTTATTGTGCATGATTAAACCGCTACAAAAACTGTAGGAAGTGCAATAAAATGCATAGTTAAAATCTCAGTTTAAGAACAACTATTTGACCCTTATGCAAAAATCAAATCAGAGGTTGGTGATTGTTGCTATCTTCTAACAGCTTTTACCTCAGCTGAATACATTAAACTTGGAAAAGAAAGAAAGAGAGTGAGAGAGAGAGAGGGGGGAGGTGTGAGAGGAGAGAGAGGAGACTGGATGAGAGGGGAGGGATCGGGGGGAGGAGGAGAAGAAGAGAGGGGGGGAGAGGATGGGAAGAGAGAGGAGAGGAGAGAGGCGAGGGGGGGAGAAGGGGGACGGGGGGAGGGGGGAGGGGGAGGAGGGAGATGTCGAGAAGTTGGCGCGATGTGAGAGGGGGAGAGGAGAGAGAGTGTAGGGAAGAGGAAGAAGAAGGACGGATGAGAGATCGAGAATGAAGAATAAAGAGAGAGAGAGAGAGAGAGAATGAAAGAGAGAGAGCTCTATACGCAATCAAGAAAAAAATCCAAAATATTGAAATACTGGTTCCAATTTGGTGTAAAATCTTTGATAGTGTGATTCAGCCCTTAGCGCTGTATGGAAGTGAGGTTTGGAGTCCACTCAGTGATCAGAGCTACACTAGATGGGACAGACATCAAACAGAAGCCCTACACACATAATTTTGCTAAATGATTCTAAAACTACAAAGAAAAACACCCAATAACGCATGTAGGGCAGAATTAGGCCGATTCCCATTGATTATCAATATGCATAAAAGATCCCTCGAATTCTGGATGCGTCTTAAATCAAGTCCCACAGAATCGCTACATTTTAAAAAGCGCTACTAACCCAAGAACTGAACCCCGAAAAGAGTCCACTCAGTCAGCTAGTTCTGAGACTTACTAACCTGACTAACTCTACTAACCTATCCAGTCTCAAACCAGCACTGCTCTCAACGAAACATCAAAATTACAAATCAAATTAATTACAAGAAAATAAACACAAAGTAAATTACAATTTTATAGAATTCTAAAATCAAATTATGAATTGGAAGATTATCTCCAGAGTGTCAGAGACACAAAGCAGAGACGGATCCTGACCAAGTACAGGCTCAGTGAGCACAGTCTAGCCATCGAGACCGGCAGACACAAAAAGAGCTGGTTACCCAGAGAGCAAAGAGTGTTTGCTCACTGTGAGACAGGAGAGATCGAGACAGAGGTGCACTTCCTCCTTCACTGTCATAAATACATATCCATAAGAAACCTCTACTTCAACAAATTCACCAACTTAAAGAACTTTACAGCCATTAGTGAAACAGAACAAACAAAGATAGTATTAGGAGAGGGACAGACAGCAGCACTTGCTGCGAGATTCGTGTGGATGTGCCACAGCTGAGAGAGCGAGACAGAATGAATGTGTGGTGCGGTGTGTGTGTCGTGTGCGTGTGTGTGTGTGGACGAGAGAAGAGAGGACAGAGTGTGAAATGTGGTTTGTTTGTTCGGACCTCGGGTGACCCTACTGTCCACCACAGTGATCTAGTATGTATGTGGTTCTATGTCAGTTAGTTAAGACGGTGGTAAAATGTTCACACGTTATAATTTGGTACAGGGTTAATTATTTAAGATGTCATAATATTAAATTATATACTGTGAGATGCATTTAAATGATAGTACTTTATCTTTTTGTACATGTATACTAGGGGTGCTCCGATCAGGATTTTTGAGGCCGGTCGCCGATCACAGAAAGCAGTATCTGCCGATACCGATCACCGATACCGATCTTTTTAAAGCCTTCTTTTTATCATGTAGAATTTATAGTGATGATCCAATCAAGATTTTTAGACATTTTTTCAGGGCCTGAATTTTATTTTTGAACTTAAGCGGTGCAGAAGCAGCACTGACTCTCATTGTGCTTTCACACAGGAGTCCACTACTGATCCGTGGCTGTTTTCCGCAAACACAACATTTATCCATTATTTTGATTTCAAATTCAAACATTGTTACTTAAAATGCTTTTTCAGCATTGTGATTCTTTTTTTACACAGTGCAGTAATACAATCTTTCATAGACGTGTTAAATGCAATAAATATAAGAAACACATTATTCAATGCTTTTTACTTTAGCATTTACTTCTAGATTTACATATTTAGTTGCTCAAGCAAGTGGCAAAACATTTAAACTACTTTTCTTACATTATCACAAACATTCTATATTAAAATGTACCATCAGTGACAGAAAACAGTCAGCTCTATGCCTTTATTTGCCACCGCTCATGGAAAACGCACTGCGGACCGCAACCACATGCAGTTCTGTTTGAACGCTTTAATCCGTTAACATGCGGATTGGATAAAATACACACCGCATATGCACTGCAAACGGAATAATGCGAACCTGGCGTTATGTGTGTGCGCTGCGAGTGTGCATGAGCGCACGGTCTCCAGGAGAGCGTGCGAGCGCTGAATGGTTAAATACTGGCAAGAAATAAAAAGAAATGCAATTTATAAACTTTAGTGACGATGCGACACTGCTTTGATTGTGCAAGTGACAATTCCTGTGTCAACTGTGCGATAGCTTATAGTTGCAGGAACGTTGATGTGATTTGAAGCCATTTGCACATTTTGAGAGAGAGCGCACGGTGATGAGAGAGAGAGAGCGAGAGGGGGAGCGAGAGCGAAGAAGAGAAGAGAAGAGAAGAAAAGAAAAGAAAAGAAAAGAAAAATTGTAAACGTGATCATGGAAAGTAGCAGATTTAGTTAAATAGAAAATATGATGAGAACATTTTTATGGGTATGTACATTTTTGTGAGTGGTGGAGTTTAAATCTTGTTAGAAGACAAGAAATTGATATTAGGTAAAGAAAACTTGGAAATTAAATGAAATGAAATTAACTAAAATAAAATACAAAATGCAGAATAGAGTTTTATGGGAATAGAACATATTTCCTAATTTTCATCATTTTCAATACATTTTCTCAGTTTACCTGCCATTACAAAGTAAAGCAAAACATTTTGGACCCTATGTGTAAGTGTTTGTGTACATTTTAAACACACACATTCAAAAAGCATACTATTTCAGGCTATCAGCTATATGTTTCATATATCGGTTTTCACAATAAAATCTATCTAAAGCTTAATATGACCAAAGCGCGTTTCACTTGGTCTCTCAGAACACCTTAAACACTCTTTATGGTGCTATTTAGTGGTTGAGACAAGCATGCAAAGTATGACAACCACTTTTTTTCATAAATTCTTTATAGAAATAATGGATTATGGTTTCCAGGATACAACTGAATGGATACATCTTACATATGAATTATGACTTCCCATGAAGGGAACATCACATGAGTGCAATGTTTTGTGAGGTTGCTTAAAGGGGTCCTATTATGCTTTTTCACTTTTTTAATTTTAGTCAGCGTACAGTGTGTATGTTTGGGCATAAAAAAAAAAAGATCTAGAAAGTTACAAATATCAAAGTCCACTCCAAAGGGAGATATAAAAAATTTTTAAAATCCCTTTTCAAGAACTACAACAAACATTTCTTGTTTGGACTACAGCGTTTGTTTCCGGACTTTGTGATATCACAAAGCGGCTCATTGGAATATAATTACAAATAATTCCCGCCTACAGAAATTCGAATGGTTGGGGGGTCTTTGTTTGGGCTTCCGAAAGCGGATGATGTCAGGAAACAGTGGTTGCAATTTAGTTTTTAAACTCTGTCCCTGCGTATTAGAAACCCCAATTGCTATGGGGTGCTGGCATGTTACGAGGACAGCATTCCACAACATGAGGCTTTACAGTGCAAGTACAGTGCCTGCCGGTGCGACCAAAAAGCTTTTGTTGACAGACCAGGCAAGGGGGTTGCAGTACGAAAAACCGATTCAAGCTGTTCGCAATCACATGGCACTGGGACAGTCTAAACAAATCCCAAAACTTGGTTTTTCGGAAGGTGTGGACTTATCTAAGCCCGGAAAACTAATAGAGCACGTTTGTGCCAGCTGGGGAGGAACGTATTTTAATAATTAACTTAAATTATTAGTGGAAAAATAAGTTGTTCGAAACCAAGCCATGAAGAGCATGTTCTATACACCCCAAAACAAAAATCAAGACATTGTAAAAGAGCATAATAGGAACCTTTTAAAGAGTTAGGCTGATTTTCAAATAGCTATACGCAATACATTTGGCTTCAACATTATGAATAAACTGTAGCATAATTCCAAATTACTGTGCTAGAACTTTTTTTATTATAAAATTATAAAATGACCATTTTTAAGCAATTCATTTTTACTTAAACAGTTAGCAGACAGTGTAAAAACCTAATAATAATAATAATAGGGCCTGCATAATGCTGGACTAGATTGTGAATTTACAGGAAAAATACATTTAAAAATGCTGCGTTTACTGCAAAGCAGATGCAAGAAAAGAGAGAGAGAGAAAGGTGGAGTACCGCAGTGGTTGGCTTGGCCGGCACTAGCTGGGGGTTTTTAGTCAGATTAAACTCAGAGCGGCCACGTTTTCAAGACCATCCTAATAATGAAATATGTCAGAGCATATAAAGGACTCTGGCGTACGTACAGCGTGCCAGAGGAAAGAGAGAAAAATGAGTGCGTCAGCACAACAGCCTGCAGCCTGTCAATATCTATCGGATTCCACATCTGTAAAACTACACTCCAATCAGCCTTCCATGTATTTACCATTGTCTCCGACCCCTGAGAAGTATACTAAAGTATCATGTGTAGACTATGCATGTAAATTTGACTTCCTGTGTTGGTGTTTTTTTTTTTTATTTATGATGAACAGGCTGTGAGCGCCGCTAAATTTCAGTCTCGATTGTGTGCATGTGGTTTTTATTATTTAATGTATGATCCAATGCTATGTGTCTGTGTCTGTACGTACAGTTCATCTGCGGTCAAGTTTTGTACTGTGTATATACATATATAAAATGTTACAAATATAAATTAAAAAAAAATTTAGATTATCTCTCTCTCTCTATATATATTATATAAAAAAACATATTTATAACTGTGTAAAATTCCATGATACATAACTTTCATCACTTTAATTTTAGTGTACTAAAGTAAGTCTTGTTTGTGTTTTTTTTGTCGTTGTAGTTTTGTTGTTTTATATACCTGTTAATTGTCTATTTTGGTTGTTTTTTTGGACATCAAGTTTTATTTAAATTAAAATAAAAGATGTTGCCTTGGCTTGGCCCAGATCGCGAAATATTACTTGTTATAAATTTCATAAATTTCAGTTAAGTTTATGTTGTGAAGGGAATGAAAAATTTTTTTCATAAGTTTTAATTTTCAATAAGTGAATTTAGTTTTTTTAGTTTTTAGGTTCAGTTTAGTTTAGTTACTAATGATAAAATGAATTCTAATACTCAAATATTTACAAATCAATAAAAGTCTCTGTCAAAAAACTGTGTGGTTATAAAACCGGTTTGTCAATACCCGAAAATGTGCTTTATGTTGTATATTATATTATATCTATATATAATATATAGAAAATAAAAATACACCAAATACACACAAACACACACACACACATTTACATTTACATTATAAAATTATTACCTGATATGAATTGATATTCACATTTACATTTATTTATTTATAAATATAAAGTATAAATTATAGTCCCATTCAAAAATCTGCAAAGCTATTTGTCAAGATTGAAGATGTTATATTATAGTTTATTTTTACTGAAAACTAGAATTCTGGAACGGACTCTGCATGTATCTGTGGTCACTGCTTTCACTTTGTCTGTCTGATTCCTCCACTAACACAATCACTCCTTGCAGCAACTCACTCTCTCACCTCAACTGACAGGCTACAAATGGCCAGCAGTCGCCCTCCGTTTATCTTCATTTGACTTGGCTGAGACACAGCCACTGATCTGGAGTCAGATTACTGGCCTATGAGTCAACTAACACAGCGCTTTACAGATGGCATGCTTGATCTTGGGCCAGCCTTGTAGCATTTGACCATAAATGAGATGTTGGCTATTAAAGCAGTATGGTGGTACTGATGTTGCGAGGCTGAAAAACTATACAACTTGGCAGAGCAATTGCTTACTTATTGTTTGTTAATAAAATGAATTACGTATTGAACATTGGCGTCTTTTATCATAATTCTGTTGCTGCTGTTCATTAAAATAAATTACATTTTACCAGGGTTAAACGGGCTCCAACGAACTACCCTTAACATGCCTTACAAAACTCCTTAACCGTAGTAAAATCAAATTCTCGTGTGGCATGTTGCTGTATTTAATATGTGCAGTGTGTGTGTGTGTGTGTGTTCAAGTTCTTACCAGATCTCTGTCCTTGAATGGAGGCCACATTACTCTCATCCGCCACTGAAACACACAAACAAAACATCCATCAGCTCGTCAAACTCTCATTTGTGTCTCCCAATGGACATTTCAGACTGGATGTAACTTCACAACAAGGTCACGTTAACAAGTGAAATGATGTGTTACTGTAATACTTTTTAAACATTTGCATGCATTTGTGCTTTTATTAAGTTGGTTTTGTTGACGATAGCATATAAACAGCTTCAAAGCTAACAGATATGCACTACCATGCAGAAAAAAGACTTCTTAATCTAAGCTGGTCTTAGCCTAGTCTTCCAACTTGGACAAGCTGGTTTAGATGTTCACCTAGTCTGACCAGTAGACCACCTAAGACCATCTTATGCTGGTTTAGGTTTCTTTTTTACATTAGGGTATAAGCCACAAAACTTCAAGACACAGTTCAAGCTAAATGAAAATTGTGGCATCATTTACTCACCATCAGGTTGTTCCAAAGTTGCATGAGTTGAAAACGAAATATTTTGAAGAATGTCGCTGGTAGCCATTGGCTTTCATAGTATGGGAAAAATAAAAAATATATATGGGAGTAAAGGCTACCAGCAACGGTTTTTGTTCAAGTACCTATTATATAGCGTGTATCACAATAAAGATTGGTAAGAAGCTTTACAGGGGTTAAACAGAAAAAAAAAAACTGTGATAATAATGCAAAAGGACAATAGAAAACAGTAGTTGTTCACTAAAGTCGGTACATCGTTGATTCAGTGATGCCATCATCCAGCTCAGTTCAGTTCTATTCCAATAGTGTCTGTACAATCAAGTCAACAATACTGCAGGAAATTGTTGTCTCCAACTAACAAGGCAAAGCGACAGTGTGGCAAGGAAACCAAAAACGCCAGTCGGTGCAAAAAGGAGGGGGAAGGGGGGGGGGGGGGGGAAACAAAGCCATGGTGTGGATGACTTCCAGGCTGCAACGCAAGTCAGATGACCGAGGACGTGTCTGGTTTTCGGGGTCTTGTGCTGATGGCAGTCGAGGTGACGAGGGGGGGGTCTCGCTGGGGATCGTCTCTGGGGCTCATTATTTGACACGTGTCCTCTCGCTGACATTAGGTGGCTTTCGCACCACGTAAGCTGGAAGGGTGGTTCCTAGAGAACCAGTTTCCCCCTTGGGACGTTTTCCTGGTTGCGTTTGCACCGGCAGCAGGAACTCTGAAGCGGCCGACAGGAGGGCGGTCTTATTCAAGCATTATGACTCTGACTGGATGCGATTTTGAAAAAAAAAACGCATGAACATCTGATTAAATAATCCATATGAATTTGCGTAGGTAGTATCATCGAGGCCACGGCACTGTTCGGCTCTGCACGGTTTGCGTTTCCACTGCAGTTCAGTGCTGCTTTAGAGTGGGTGGGATTATTCATATGTTGTTATAGTTGCGCCGCCTCTACTACCCCGACTCCTAAAAAAATGTTTTTCATTCCACGTCGCCCCATCTAGCTTTCGCTGGATCCGCTCCTCTGCTATCAGGGTTCTGTTCTTCCGCAACAGACAACAAAAATTTTGGTTGTTAAAAAAAGGTACGCTCATTCAAAACAGTTGCGTTCGATCTTTCGCTGGCTGTGCTGATTTAAATCTAGCGATTCTTTGTGTCACAAGTTCAGTGACGCAGGTAGTGACGATTCTCTCCGGCCAATCCGTGATCAGCAGAGTGTACACGTCACGTTTTGGTAACGGTACGGTTCACTTGGAACACCAACCGAGGTGGTACTAAAAAAAAGTACAAGGTACCAGGTACTGTACCCAGTGGAAAAAAAACAAAAAGTGAACCGTACCGAGCCGTACCGTGCCATACCATGCAGTGGAAAAGCGCCATTAGTTCCCCCAAAAGGAGTCTGAAACTCTACTAAAAAGACATTTCCTAGTTCCTGCGGTGCGAACACGCCAAAAAGTGGGAACTTCCACCAATAGATCAAGGAACTATGAAAAGGTTCCTCCAGGCGGAAAGAAGCCCCTATCAGGGCTGCTGTTTTAGAGGTCGTCTCTAGCGGGCTCTGGTTGGTTACCAACATTCTTCAAAATATCTTCTTTTGTGTTCAACAGAAGAAATAAACTCATACAGGTTTGGAACAATATGAGGGCAAGTAAATGCTGATAAATTTTTCCATTTTGGGTGAACTATTTCAAGTTTTATTTTATAGGATTTTTAAGCTATATTTAACCTGGAATAAGCTGTCGTAATGCGTATAAGTCCTAGCATGACTTACATTTGTCTTCTAAATTGAACCTTTATAAGAAACAGAAACTGACAGAATAATACATTGGATTGGTAGAAATCTCTTCTGCTTAATTCTAACTTTTTCCACATGTGTTCTTATGTATGGATCTAGCTCCATCTCTCTCTCCTCCTGCAAGTAGCCACACTTGGTTTTAATTAGGAAAGGCTGTGCAAGGTCAGTTACGCTTCTGTACAGCTGAGAACATCTGTGGTTTGCCTATAAACACACAACTACACACATATAACACACACACACATACACGCACTCAAACAGCTCAAGTTACATTGTGCGCACATAGCAAAATTCATAACAAAGAAAAAAAAACAGGATATATTTTTTTATTGTCTACAGGAGCTTTTGAAACAAGTGTCTAACGCTCTCCCAGGCTGCATTTATTGTTTTAAAAATAACAACAGTTATAAAAACAGTAATATTGTGAAACAATATTAAAATAAGTACTTAAAATAAGTGTAATTTATTTCTGTGATGGCAAAGCTGAATTTTCAGTATCATTACTTCAGTCTTCAGTGTCCGTGTCACTGCCTCTTCAGAACATTCAATATGTGGACTTGTGATCAAGACCTGTTTTATTTATTTTTTTAATTATGAATGATGAAATGATGAAAACAGTTGAGCTGCTTAATATTTTAGTGGAAACTGTAATACTTTTTTTTTTCAGGATTCTTCAATGAACAGAAAGTTAAATAGAACAATTTATTTGAAATAGCAATATTTTTAATCAATTTAATGCATCTTTGCTAAATAAAATAATTTATTTCAAAATAATCTATCTGATCACAGATGTTAGAACTCTCTATAGTCTACAGTATATAGCAATAATGCAAAATGCAGTCCAAATACACATAAATTTGAGATGCACTCTCTAAAAAATATATTTTCAACTTCAGTTTTGACTCGTAATCTGGTTTTTAGAATGCTTAGGGTTTTGTTTTGTTTTTGCTTTTTTGTTTTGTTTGTGGAAAACAAAACAAGGACAATTATAAAAATAAAATTTTCTGCGGTGCATATGTGCGACTACATCTATGTAAGCCACAATGACACATCTAAGATAGTAGCACCCCATGGAGGAAAACAAGGAATTATTAGTGTGTGTGAGCCTGAGTGTGAGTGGTGAAAACGAGATAGTGTTTCTCTGCGTGTGAGAGAGAGAGCGACTAATCCGCACAAACAGGATTGAGCAGTGAAAACCAGCTGCTGCCACAGGCATTGCACCATGGGATACAATAATGGGGTTTCATTACACTGCAATTTCTCTTAAATAAGCATTTTCATCTTTTATGAGCTCAATTTCCCCAGCAGAGAAATAACACTGGAAGAGATACTTGTGCGAGCCGGTGTAGGTTCACGCGTGCGTGTGTGTACATATGGACACGTATGTAAGAACACAGACGGGGCTGATGAAAAAATAGGTACAGAAGAATAAAACCCCAAACACCCTAGCAACCAGTCAGAACACCCTAGCAACAACCCTTAATACCCAAGTAACAATGAGCACCCTAGCAACCATACTGAAGACACAAGCAACAATGAACACCCTAGCAACTATCCCAAACACCCTCAGCAATCACTCAAAACACTACATCAAATGCCAGAGCACCCTAGAAACCACCCAGAATCCCTTATCAACACCATGGCAACAACCCTGAACATCTTAGAAACGACCCAAAACACCACAGCACCATCTGAACCCCCAAACAACAACCCTAAACACCCTAACAACATGCAAAATGTCCTAGCAACCACCAATCAACAAAATAGCAGAGCATTACCTTAGGAACCACCCGAACACCCAGCAAATACAAAATAGTGGTGCTCCGATTGATCGGCTACCAATCACTATCGGCCGAAAATCGCTTTGGGATGATTGATCGGCGGTCTCTATAAAGGCCGATCTCAAAAAAAAAAAAAAAAAAAAAACGATCTCTTCAAGATGATGATACGCCGCCGTCAGAGTTTGGCCACGACATGCAGCGGCACCGTCTCACAGTCTTCGTCCGGCGAGGGTAAAATAATTGTAATGCTGAAGGTGAGGTACAGTTCATATTTCTTCATTAAATAACTTATAAGGTAGCTTAATTGAAAACTCTATGTGAGACAATTCACAAACAGAGTGAGGTAAATCACCCGCGGCTTCTCTCTCTCTCAAAAATGTGCAATTTGGCTCAATCACATCGAAGCTGCACTATTAGCGAGCCTGCACAGTTGACACAGGAATTGTCACTTGCACAGTTGAGGCAGTGTCGCATCGTCACTAATGTTTATAAATTGCATTACTTTTTAATTCTTGTGTTTAACCATTCAGCGCTCAAGCGCTCTCCTGGAGACCCCGTCCCGCGTTTTGCGGGCTCTCATGCACACTCGCAGCGAAACACATTTAATGCCAGGTTCACATTACTCCGTTTGCAGTGCGTATGCGGTGTGTATTTTTCCCACGCTCATGTTAACAGATTAAAGCGTTCACACTGCACATGGTTGTGGTCTGGCAATGCGTTCCAGTAGTGGTGCGTCTGCAGCAGTGCAGAGATCTATTTTTGCTGCGCTGCACACAGTTGTGGATTAGTAGTAAAGTCCCCCCCCCAAACAGCGCATTGTTTGCAGAAAATATGAACATGGATTGACACGAAAATGTAATAATTACACCATAAACGCATATTATTAAAGTCTACTCTGTTTCACAGTCAACACATATGGCTTGGCTAGGTTGGTTAGGAAGTATATATATATCCAGGAAGTGGTATATGTCTGTGCCAGCTTTGGAGTTATTGATGGAAGCGATTTACTGGATTATGCTTTGATAATCGTACTGAATATCATCCAGATGTAGTTTTTGATAAAAAAAAATGATTTTCTCACCTTTTTGCTCAAAAATATGCATTTTTTATGAAACCTACCTATATTCAAGTGTTGAAAAAAAAGAATGCTTTTTCTTTAAGCTAGAATTAATAAAACTGAATTGCATATTCAAATATTCATACATCAAAATATACTGGAGGCCATCAAATTTGAGTGAAAATCATCAAAATCACTGGCGGGGGCTGGCAACATTTTTCAAAAATGCTGGCGGAGAAAGAGTTTAAAAAAAGACTCTCTCACAAGAGTCACCTAAGAGGGGAATTCATTTTCAAAAATGAAATTCAGGCCCGGAATAAATGTCTAAAAATCCTGATTGAATTATCACAATAAATGGTTATAAATTATAAAAATAAGGCTTTAAAAAGATCAATATCGGTGATCGTATCGGCAGATACTACTTTATGTGATCGGTGATCGGACTCAAAAATCCTGATCGGAGCAGAAGCACCCCTAATACAAAAGGCCGAGCTTAGATACCACCAAGACAAACTAGCAAAACCCAGAACATCTAGCAAACCACCCAAAAGGCCTTAGAAGAAAACAACCCGGAAATGATAGCAACACCCCCAACACCCCTTGAACATGCAGCACACCCTAGCAACCCCCCACCCTAAACATCTGAGCGATTTTAGAAGCTGTTGTCTTCCCGACTCCGCATATCGGTTAGCCGATATATGTATCGGTCGAAGATGAAAATGTTGCCGATATATCCTGGTATCGACGAAAGATTGCTGCCGTTATGCATTTTTTTTTACAGAAAAATATACGCAGATTAATGTTCTGAATGATGGTAATGGCTTAGTCTGTCCAGCAGAGCACGCTGCATTGTTTGCTACTGGCGACCCAGGTTAGTGTAGTGAAGAGATGCGCGGATGAGCTCAAACTTTACCCGAGTCCGCTGCTTCAAATTATCAGCCCGCCACCCACCCGCACCTATATTTGATCATCACATTACAATGATTCTAATTCTTAGAACGGCGGCGGATTTAAAGCCTGTTGTTACGGCCAACGGGAGGCTGATCACGGGGCCCATTCATCATGCATGGGTTATACCGCCCGCGAGAATATAATTTCTATTGTATTTTGTCACACCGCGCTGCTCGCGTCTGGTGTAAAATAAAACCCATTATAATCAGTGATGTTGTCTACAATGGATGCAGTAAACTGATGCCTTGTTCCATTTATGACATACTGACACAAAGTTAAAAAGTATTTTTAACGGTCGCTTTGTCGTGTCCTGTTGCGGCGCAGACACGGTGTCATAGTTTGTCAGTACAGTCAGTAACGTAGCAGATTGAAAAGTTTGTATCTTTCTGCAGTCCAATAGAGGGCAGTGCGGTGGTGGCTTGAGTCTTTTTAATGGTGATTTAAAGCTACGTTGTCACCTAGTTGGAGAGACACAATGCTAAGTAAATAAACAACAACGTCCCCGTCTTTTACTCTCACAATGAACTTATCAAATTAGTTTGCTACATTAGTAGGGCCCTATGATTTCCACAATGCAGAAAACATGGACGGAATCGCGGAATCCAGTCATAAAAACGGAATTTACTGTATAACGCGGAATTTCATGGAATTTGTCTTATTTTTGATGAATAAATAAAAACAGCGACAGTAACCATATAATTTACTGTATTATATATATTACTATATATATATATTTAGACTGTGTCTGTGAATATTAAATGGCAAAAGACGATTTAAATACGGATGTTCTGCATGTTCATTTGATTACCAGAAAATATACAACACAGAGTTTGTGAAAAAAAATGTTTTATTATTATTATTTATTCATTTTAGATGATTACATTTGGAAAAGCTGTGCTTCCTGCATAAACCTGCCCCTGTTGATTTAGTAGTAGCTTGCTTGCCCTACACAGTTACCTTGTTTAATTTCTTAATTCAAGTTATATATATATATATTGTTCTATTTGTGTTAAGTTATTTATAATAAGGGAAGTGAAGTTTACTGTTAAGTGCACGTTATGTAGCACCACCACCCACTTTTGGACCCAATAATAAAGATTGTTAAATAGTTAAATACCCTGCCTAACTACATCGGCCTATGTTATACATCATCATACCCCAGCTAGTCTTGATCACCACATTTTGACCCCCGCCCCGTACCCTCATTGCAAAAAATGTGTTTACGTATATATATATTTTGTTTATGTAGGCTATATACTGTATTCTATATACAGTACCAGTCAAAAGATAGACACATGAATGGGAAGTGTGTCCAAACTTTTGACCCCCCCTACCACTATCACATATAATATACACCTCCCACGACGACAGGGCTCCCGATGTCGTCGCGTCCCGCCCGATATATCAGTATCGTTCTTTTTTTACTCCCTAATATCGGTATCGGCCCCAAAAAAAACCCATATCGGTTGGGCTCTAATAGCGATACCTCAGCAACCTCCCCAAACACCCTAGCAACATGCAAAATGGCCTGGATATCACCCAAATCACCACAGCAACATCCAGAACATCTAGCAACATGTAGTACACCTTAGCAACCACCCCAAACATCCTAGAAACCAGTCAGTAGCAACTGTTAAACAATGACCTGGCAACCACCCAAAACACTTTTTTTTCCACTAAAATGTTATGAAGAAAAATAAAAATCTAGTTATATATATTCTGATAAGACTAAATTTGGCTGGTGTGTTATACTTCTGCATAAAAGTAAAGGTAAATGGCCTGAAAGCAATCAGCAAATGAGAAATTAAGAGCATTTTCCCATGAACTCCTGCCCAGAAAAAACATACAGCTGCTAATGATGCGACTGGCAGAATAAACCTCTTTCAGAGAGACCCAAGCTGAGCCAAAACTCTGAACTCCAAACACTAACTGCTCACAGACTGACCCCAGGCACCTCTACAATACCACTCCTCACTCGGGACCCCGCTGACAGTGACTGGTGGACATAACACTGTATGGTGTTGTTCCTTCCGTATATACGTTTGCTCTGCACAGACAAAGGACATCAACCAGTAGCCAGACTGAAATTGCGTGCCTTGAAGATAAGAAAATTGGACCCTTGGGTGATGGATAGATTACTGTAAAGGTTTGTAGGATGTTTGTAAATTAAGATTAATAATGCATATTTTGGCTATTTTTGCATTTGGATTACCTGTATTACGCTAACGGCAGATAATGCTAGAGTAAACGTCTGAAATTGCTCCCACCTTCAGTCACATTAGCTATGACCCTGACTGGAAATCCATTACCCCAAAACTCGTCCAAAAACAATCACTTTGATGGAAATCGTTGATGAAATTTGCATACATCGTACACCTTTGTAAGTTATGCCTTGAAACAGAAAATGTATTTACCTTAAAACATAGGCAATCACATATGCACCACAGTAATTCTAAATGTATGGATTTTTTGTTAAAATTATATTTTAACATATACCCATAAAGAATATTACGCCTTCCTTTGTAAGTAATGTTTTACTTTCTAATCGTACAAAAAAAAAAAAAAAAGAATACAAATGTTAAAAAATAATTAATATTTAAAATATACCCAAAAATAAAATGTAAAAAACATACTATTTAAGTAAAAACTCAAAAATATTTGTAGATCTATATACTTCCTAGAAATATATATCTATATATATATATATATATCGTTTTTTTTTTTTGTGAATTACAAAGGCTAATGTCTTTTTCTCCCTACAGGACATTATCTTATTTCTTTATGTTTATATTTTAAATTTTTCAGCTAAGACTAAATAGTGGTACACATTCCAAAAAGGAAAGAAATAAAAAAGGACAAAAAGAAATGAAAAAGGATAAAAAGAAACAGCAACTGATCAAGGCCTATACAGAAAAATTGAAAGAGTAACTTAAAGAACAAAACACAAAGGCGAGAGAGAGAGAGAGAGAGAGAGAGAGAGAGAGATAAATAATGAACCCTTGGCAACCCCAACAGGCAAACAAAACTTCCCATTGTGGAGCACTGAAATATCCCTCATGTTTCTGACGGTGGTGGAAAAGAGAGGATCAGTTATCGGGGTCATCCGTGGTTAATACTGGGAAATTTGTAGCTATAGGGCTTTATTTTGCAATCGGTTTTTACTGTGTTCAGATATACAGAGCAAAATCTTAAAAAAAGGTCTTCTAGGTCTCAGTATAACCTTTAATATTTGTTTATAAGGCTTTAATGCACAATATGTCACCTCAAAAACCTGTCTTATTCACTAACCACCCACAATCCAAGTTAACCAAGCGCTAAATGCACTGCAATAGCTCTGTATTGAAATTAAGTCATTATCAGCACAGAGTCTGTACAATCTTAGTAGAGATTTTTTTTTAGATTATTTTGTAGTTAGTTTTTGGTGGAGGTGGTGTACGTGTGTTTCCATACCTAAATCCATGCTCTTGGAGGACTTGTTGGTGGGGTAATCTGGGTTGTTCTGTCGTTGAGGGTTTTGTTGGTTGGTGGGGTGGATCATATATGAAACAGGCTCCATTTCAGCCCTACAAGACACATATCACACTTTTTAAAAGCTATGCATTCTCTGCTGATTCTATAATAAGCATAAAAAACACACCACCTCTCAAATGTTTGGGTGTAAAATGTTTTTGAATGAAGTATTTTAGTACTATTTTTAAATACTATTATAATTTCAAATAACTGTTTTTTTTATTTGAATATATTTTAAAATGTCATTTATTCTTGTGATGTAAAGCTGAATTTTCAGCATCATTACTCCAGTCTTCAGTGTCACATGATCCTTCAGAAATCATTCTAATATGCTGATCTGCTGTTCAAAAAAACATTGCTTATTATTGTCACTGTTGAAAACAGTTGTGCTGCTTTCAGTCAACACAGCAACCATGAGATTACTTTGAAACTAGAAATCTTCTTGAACATAATCCAAATGATTTTACATTTGAATTTATATAAAAAAAAAACTTACAGACACCAAACTTTTGAACAGTAGATAAAAATAGTCAATTATTCAATATGCAATAATATACATTGAACTAATTCAATTATTTACAACCAACATTCATTTCATTTATGTCCACTTATCCTGTAAATAAATGTTTCTCTGTGTGTGTATACAAATATATAAGTGTACGTGGATAACATGTGCAATTTGACCGAATATTTGATGGTACAACTAGATAATGGCATAAATAACTCTTCTGCATGGTATCTTTCTGTTTTCAAGTCTTTGAAACAAGGCTTCAGGACACAATACTGAGCACTGATCAAAGTACCAGATTATTTGGTTTCACGATAAGAAATGTATTATCTCCAACTTTACTCTGAGCACAATAACTAACCGATCTTGTTGGTGTTTGTGCGGAGGGTTTGTTTCCAGCAGGTCCAGATCAGAAGGTGGAGGGGGGAAACCGTCTTCATCGTAATCTTCCTCCAGAAGTTCCTGTCGTCCACCATGGGATCCGTGCAGAGCTGCTTGGAAATATGAGTTTTAAAGTTATATACCATTATTAGAGCTTATGTTCGTCACACAAAGCCATTGTTTTGCTACAGAAGACTCATGTTTTTGTCATTTTTAGTTTTTTAGTTCACTTCTATTGTATGGGAAACAGTAATGTACAATATAATTTTGTGTTCCACTGAGAAATAGAAAGTCATACAGGTTTAAAATGGCAGGAGGGTGAGTTATTTCTGAATGAAAGTCCTTCCATTATGGGGAATAAGACACACTTGACCACGTTCATGGAGTTTTGAATCATCTAATGTGTGAGAAACACATTGAGACCTTTCTCAATGACCACACAACGTTCTGATCAATGTTAGCAGCACTAGTCTGAAATATCTCCATTACGACTCAATTTTCTGCACTACTGTCCCCGTTTCTTCCACCATTTAGCCATTTATCGTAACGCGAGTGCAGAGTGACTGTGTCATATATATGCAGTGACATGAAATATTAATGCTGGTGCTGGCAAAAACATGTGATTAAAACTACACTTGTACGCCGAGTTAGGTGTTTTACATTTTTTAGATTCTACCAAATCTAACTGCAGCAAATGTGGAAAGCAATCTGAATTTGAAATGAGATGTGTGTAAATATCACATCCCTCTTTGTGCGACTAAAGTACAGTCACATACTTTGACGGACAAGAGACGCTAATCAGTAAACAATGGTTTCCCAAAAAACACGGGAAAAAGCCTTTTGTGTTGGCACGGCAACTCTCTGGAGAATCGCCGGGAAAGAATAGTGTGAATTTAAAACAGTTTGTTATCCGTTCTCGAGCGCTCGGCACAATTGCAAGTATGCTAATAAGGCCCACTTAGAATCCATTTCATCAGCTTAATGATTTCAAGGTCAGGCCGCATTGCATAAAAGCAGAAGGGAATGTAGCAAAAATATCGTCATTGGCTTTTTCATCCCTATTGATGAGATGGGCAGATATCCAACTTGTAGAAGTCGAAAAAGCTAATGGAAAGCTACGCTGGCATGGAAAATGAGACGACAGAGAAAATGAACTCATTTTTTCCCCTTACAGAGAAGCAAAGCACTCTACGCCCCCGGCCCGGTGATGATAACCAACCCCACAATGTCATTGCTTTCTTTTTTGCGCACAATCAATTCATTGCACTTCTTTGACAGTGAGAGAATTTGGATGAAAGCACTTAACATTACATAAAAGCAATTACTTTTATCATTTGATGTGCATTTAAGAAAGCAATCAACAAGTTAAGATCGCCCCCAAATGACAAAACACCGCGCCACATGATTTGCCGCACGACACAGCCACAATGGCCATCCACCCCACTATACACCCTGATCCAGTGGGCCCTGCCCACGGACGGCTCACAGCAGGCCACTGCGAGTAGTGAATTAATAGTACAGCACCCACCCTTTAGCCCGCCCAGCACGACTAGCCCCCCCCCCCACCCCTCCCCCGCAATTTAATGCGTCCCGCGACCAGCCTTGCCCCCTGCCTACTTACAGAAACGCCCCACAAGCACTCCTCCCCACCCCCGGTGTACATACGACTGCCCCCTTGCTCCCCCGCGACCACAGCCAGCTGGTATCCGGAGACACAAGTTGGTGGGCCCCCCCCTGTGGTTGCTGTTAGGAAGATGATGAACAGGAGAGTCGTTTCTGGTGGCAGTTTGACTGCTTTCTTGATTTTCCTAAAGAAGAGGGTGAAAAGTTGTAGAGAATACATTTTAGCATCCAAAAAATCAATGAAACATTGATCTGGAAGATGCTGATTGGGAAAAAAGTCTTGACAACAAATATGGACATTTTAAAAGCATGTTGACCAACTCCCATATTGGGTTCATGCAGTCAGAAAGTCAACAAGTGGAACATCTGCCATGCAGCACAGAAAACAAGGTTAAGGAAATGGACGTGATTTGGGTGTACTGTATATAATTACACACAAAAAAAATCATAATTCTGTTGTTTACTTATCCTTAACCTTTTTCTACACTTGATTGACCTTTCTTCCCTGAAACACACATTGAAATTTGCATTCAAGTATACTCAAATATGGAGAGCAAATACTCATAATAAATACTTTGTTTTGTGTTTTTTTTTACTGCCATCAAAAGTTGCGCAACATGTCTTGCTGCGTCGTATCTGAATGTAAGCAAAGTACACAACCATTCAAAAGTTCAAAAAGATATTAATACTTGAATTCAGCATGGATGCATTAAATTGATCAAAAGCGGCAGTAAAGACATTTCTAATGTTATAAAACATTCAAATAAATACTGTTCTTTAGAGCTTTCTATTAATCAAAGAATCCTGAAAAATCATGATTCCCACAAAAATCAGCAGCACAACCATTTTCAACAGTGATAAGAAATGTTTCTTGACCAACACATTAGCATATTAGAACGATTTCTGAAGGATCTCGTGACGCTGAAGGCTGGAGTAATGAAAACTCAGCTTTGCATCACAGAAATAAATTACATATTAAAAATATTCAAGAAGAAAAGTTCTTTTAAATGATACTAAATTTCACAATATTCTGTTTTTTTTTTTTTTTTTTTTTTTTTTTATATTTTTTTTAATCGATTTAAATGGCAGACTTGGCGACATACAAGACAAAATCTTGGGGGAAAAAAAAAATTTCTGAATGGTAGCGTACAATTGTGCACATTTTACAAGAAAAACTGTAGATACTAAAAAAGAAAAAGATTTTCTGTGAGAGAACAACCCTGGTATATGTATATAATATAATACCTACTTGGTGGGTGGAATGCGAAACGGAACTGTAAATGACAAAAGGATAAAAGCAACCATATGACATAGTTAGAAGTATTCATAAGCCAAAGGCATTCCCGTCAGAGAGTACTAGTCAAGACAGATACGGAAACATGTGTCAATATGAAGACGTGAGACCACCGAATGATGCGTCCTTATGGATTCTTCTCAGAAGACAAAGAAGCTAAAGCTGTCACCGTCTGGGTGTCTACAACCCCGAGGGGGAATGCCATAGACTTTATACTGTCATACAAACCACATGCTACACACACAAACACGCTACTCACGGTAAAAAAAGAAGAAGAAAAAAAGCCCAGACTGACTGGATGGACATGAAAGGTATTAGGATATCACCATATCAAAGTGTGCTTAAATGCATTCACACCGTACTATTCCGCATGGCGAAAAACAGATGAAAGCCTTGTTCTTTTGTTCCGGCGTTAAGCCTCAGTTGGAGGACAGTCATTAGTGGGGATGATGGCTCTTTACATATGGAAATGTCATTCTTGTCATCTGCCTCCTGCTCGCTGTCTTACAGGACGCACAGGAATCATCAATGAACCAAAGGACTGATTCTCAAGCTCTCTTTCTCTTCAGAGGTTGTTTCTCATGAAAAACATTACTCTAAAACCTGAGACTAAGCAACACTTTTTCTGTCTTTCACTGTGATCAGTGCCTTGACAACAGTTGACGTGTTATATGCATGTGTCTAACACATAAATTGAGAGCTGGCAGGAAAATATCAAAAGATACTTGAAGAATGATGGGACAGCAACTGCAAGAATCCAGACGGAGGGAAACTAAAAAGGAAAAGTCAATTTAAACAGTCGATATTATTGATTTACGTGTTCACCTCCCACCGACTCCAACCGCTGCATCGACCTTATTAGTGGGGCTTGTTAAGCCAAGGATCACTATTACTATTGCTCACACTAATTTGAACAAACCGCTGACCACTAATCTTTGGTGCAAAACACATGCAGCACTATTTGTTAAACACACATGAATGACGTCTCAAAATGTGGGATTTATTGAGAACAACAAATTTAGCCTTAATTAACCTATTTATAAAAAAATAATACAAAAATAACAATTCTCAAGACACCTTGAGCAACCCAGAACAACCTCGCAACCTAACATAGCAGTGTTTTAAATTACATGGCAACCACATTACAGCACAATAGCCCAAAACTCTGTAGCAACTGCATAACAACACATTTAAACCACTCTAAAAACACGGCAAATGCACAGCAACACCCAGGCAAACACCTACAATACACTAGCAACCACATAGCAACGTGCTAAAAAAATCTCAGAACACAGCAATGCGCTGGAAACATTCAGAACACCTTGCCAACCGTATAGCAATGTATTAAAAATAAATGCATAGCAACGCCCTAGCAACCACCCACCCCCCACACCCTAGCAAAAAATATATACCCTATCAGCTAGCGCTGTCATGATTAAAAAAAATTCAGCATATACCAAAGGGAAAACTGACACAACATTAAGAGCATAAAATTTGAACAGTATCTAAATTTAATTAATAATAATAATACTTATACTAATATTAAAACTAATAATAATAATTCACTATCATTAGACAGAAATATATTACTATTGTAAAAGTTTCACTGTACAATTATTTTACTTTACATTGCAGTAGTAAAATTACAACATTTATGAGCTTAAGGACTTTAACTCTCGCAAGTAAAGATGTTATTTTGGCTAAAAACTGCAGGAAAGTCTTTTAAGTTTCTGTGAGAACAAGTTTACAAATGCTTCTCATTACAAATCTAGCTGTAATCATCTGTCTACAAAAAAATAAATAAATAACTGGCACATGCTTAATTTCCAAATGCATATTGAACACACAGCAAATGCAGAGATGCCGTTCGCTGCATTTGCTATGAGTCTGCATAACAACGAATTAGCCGCCACCCAGAACACACTAGCAACTGCATAGTAACACTCTGACAATCATTCACAGCACACTAGCATCTGAAGACAATGTCAAAGTCTAATTTCTCTTTGCATCAGTCAATATGTCTGTAACATGACCATTTTCTCATTCATTTAAATATCACCTCCACAACACACTCACACACACATACATGTACACACAACAAGAACCTCTCTGACATCTTCAAAGGCTATGCGCTGCATGTCTTAATCAGACAACAATCACAAGGGAGCTTGGGTGTACAGTCGAAGACAAAGAACCAACAAAGCAGCCTCTGGAACAAGACCCTAAACCCACGGACGTCTCCACCCCCTCCACACACGAGCAGCAGTGAGGGTGAGCCGAGGTTAGGGACCCTCAGGGTAGCCCCGGGCTGCCTTTCATTAAAACCTAAAATTTGCCTTTTATTCAAGGAACCCATGGTGTAATCTGATTAACTTGCCGAGTAAGAGGAGATCCAGCGAGGTAACGAGATTAGACAGCAGACAGGGTGGAGAAACAGGAAAGAGAAGAACATGGAGGACGGAGGAACAAAGATGGTGGTTTCACATGAAATCACTCTAAAGTACATTACTGTTCAAGAGTTTGGGGTCCAAAAGTTTGAAATAATTAATGAATACTTTTATTCAGAATGAATGCATGAGAGGGATCAAGGGAACGTAAAGACCATGATAGAGATAATGATATATATAATGTTTTCTATATATAATTTATTTTTCACAAATATCGCAACACACCGTTGTTACATAATATATATCTATATACAGGTGCATCTCAATAAGTTAGAATGTCGTGGAAAAGTTCGTTTATTTCAGTTATTCAACTCAAATTGTGAAACGCGTGTATTAAATAAATTCAGTGCACATAGACTGAAGTAGTTTAAGTCTTTGTTTTTTTTTTAATTGTGATGATTTTGGCTCACATTTTTCAAAAACCCACCAATTCACTATCTCAACAAAATAGAAGACTTCATAAGTGGCATGGAGGTGATCAGTTTGTGGCTCTGCTGGGGTGGTATGGAAGCCCAGGTTTCTTTGACAGTGGCCTTCAGCTCATCTCATTTTTTGGTCTCTTGTTTCTCATTATCCTCTTGACAATACCCCATAGATTCTCTTTGGGGTTCAGGTCTGGTGAGTTTGCTGTCCAGTTAAGCACACCAACACCATGGTCATTTACCAACTTTTGGTGCTTTTGGCAGTGTGGCAGGTGCCAAATCCTGCTGGAAAATGAATCAGCATCTTCAAAAAGCTGGTCAATAGAAGGAAGCATGAAGTGCTCCAAAATTGTTTGGTAAACGGGTGCAGTGACGTTGGTTTTCAAAAAAACCAATGGACCAACACCAGCAGATGACATAACACCCCAAATCATCACAGACTATGGAAACTTAACACTGAACTTCAAGCAACTTGTGCTATGAGCTTCTCCACCCTTCCTCCAGACTCTAGGACCTTGGTTTCCAATGAAATACAAAACTTGCTCTCATCTGAAAAGGACTTTGGAACACTGGGCAACAGTCTAGTTCTTCTTCTCCTTCTCGCCCAGGTAAGACACCTCTGACGTTGTCTGTGGTTCAGGAGTGGCTTAACAAGAGGAATACGACAACTGTATTCCTTGACACGTCTGTGTGTGGTGTGTCTTGATGTCTTGACCCCAGCCTCAGTTCATTCCTTTTGAAGTTCATTCAAATTCTTGAATCGATTTTGATTGGCAATCCTCTTAAGGCTGCGGTTCTCTCAGTTGGTTTTTCTTTTTTCTTCCACACTTTTTTCCTTCCACTCAACTTTTTCTTAACATGCTTGGATACAGCACTCTGTGAACAGCCAGCTTCTTTGGCAATGGATGTTTGTGGCTTACCCTCTTTGTGAAGGGTTTCAGTGATTGTCTTCTGGACAACTGTTAGATCAGCATTATTAGTCTTCCCCATGATTGTGTAGCCTATGAACCAAACTGAGAGACCATTTTGAATGCTCAGGAAACCTTTGCATGTGTTTTGAGTTGATTAGCTGATTGGCACGTCACCATATTCTAATTAGTTGAGATAATGAATTGGTGGGTTTTTTGTTAAATGTGAGCAAAATCATCCCAATTAAAAGAACCACAGACTTAAACTACTTCAGTCTGTGTGCATTGAATTTATTTAATAACCGAGTTTCACAATTTGAGTTGAATTACTGAATAAATGAACTTTTCCACGACATTCTAATTTACTGACATGCACCTGTTACAATCCATACATACATACTACATATATATATACACACACATCATATATATATACCACACACATATATATATATATATATACACAACACATATTATATATATATAATACACACACATATATCTATATATATACACAACATAATATATATCTATATATATTCTATTATATACACCCCCATATTAATATATATATATATATATATTATATTATATATATATATACAGTATATATAAATATATATATATATATAATATATATATAATCCAACACACATATATTTATCTATACCTATATACACACACACACACATTATAATATATATATAGATTATATATACACACACACATCTCTACAGATAAATGTAATATTTACTATATACATGAAAATATTTTCAAAATATATACTGTATGTCTGTATTTTTATATATGCATAATAAATATACACAGTACACACACATATATTACGTAAACAAAAATGTTTATTTTGGATTAGATTAATCGCGATTAATCATTTGACAGCACTAACTTATACTTACATACACATACATAATTTTTTTTAACTAAAATGTTGAAATCAAAAAATTAATCAAAAGTTCCGTATTTTGTCTTGAATTTAGGAACCAACCCATTAAGTTTTGTCCACAAACACTTTTGATTCTCTAACCTCCCACTCATTCTCTTATCACTCAGCTCTTTCTGAATGATTAATGGCATATTGATCGCTCTGTCTGCATGTGATTAATGAGGAATGCATCTCAGAGACATATCACCTTCTATTGAGCGCTATTACCGCCCGCATGATCACCATCCTTCCACCACCAGATTGGGTTGAGGATAAGCTAATGCTCCCCAATAACACTCCACCCACCCAAAGTCAGACCGCTGAAGGTGGAGTCAATAACTATTTGTCTTCATATTCATTGGATGGTGATGAGGAGCTGCCAGAATTGATGAACCGTCCCAGTTTAACCTTGGATACAAAGACTCCAAACTCAAACCCAGCTGTATTTTACTATTTCTAAGCATTCAGAAACCTTAGAATGTGACCTCTGAGGATTGAAAGCAAAGCTTCCATCAGAAAAGAAAAAAAAAGATTCTGCTATTATCTTTTGGCTGAAAACTGACATTTTAGTGAGCTGCTGACTCATGGAAATGGATTCTCATTCCCAATAAATTAGCCTTAACACTACTTCCCATAATAGAAAGGGGGGGAAAAAAACTTACACTGAATAACTCTATTTCTGAAAAATATGCAAAAAATATGCTTAGATAACAAACACACCAATTTTCTGAAATGATCAGCATTGTTCCATAGACTAATGGAGTTCAGAAACGTATCCATTATCAATTAACCATATCGTTTTAGCTGACTCAATTTTTTTTTCATGTGAAACCACCTCTATTATCAAAGATATCGTCATGCAGGTTTAATACACCAACCGGCAACTACTTACACTTACCACCACATTAACAAAAGGGGGACCCCAGTGAACATGGCGGACCCCCTGAAACACAGAGACATGTAAAACTGACAAAATTAAAAGAACGCCAAACTTCTGTGCTTGTGTGCCATTAATTCAAGCACAAACTAAACAAACTCATCAGTAGAATTATATACATTAAATGTCTCAAACATATATTTAGTGAAAATGTACAGGTTTACATGGCATATTTTAGCTTTATGAGAATGTAGACTCAAATGACATGCACTGATACGATGAAGTGCAGTGCTTCTCAGATTTTGGTACATAAATTGTATATAAATTGTACTGTTTGAAATAGTTTTTCATGCTTTCTAATTCTTAAATATAATGATAAATACATGTTAGGTTACTTAATATCCACTTTATTATTTTATATTTTTGTTAATTTCAAATTCATTTGATCTGGTATAGCACTACCACTCAAAAGTTTGGGGTCGATAAGATGTTTCTGAACAAAATCTCTTATTTATTAGAGCAAAAATACAGTAAAAATAGTAATATTGTGAAATATTATTACAATTTAAAATAACTGTTTTCTATTTGAATATATTTTAAAATAAACAGTAAAAGTCTTTACAGTCACTTTTGATCAATTTAATGCATCCTTGTTGAATAAAAGTATACATTTCTTTAAAAATAAATAAATCTTACTGACCCCAAAACTTTTAAACGTATTGTACATATTACATTAACAAGTTCAATACAGCATGACTGTGAAAACTGGATAAATCTCTCAATAAGCGAAAGAAAGAGATGAATGACACCACATGCCCTTTACAGAATAAACAGAAAAGATCCAAGAAGAAAAGCCCAGAGGGTTAAAAGGAAACCGAGTGCATGCAAAGATTTAAGAGTCTTTTATTTGAAAAGAAAACTTCAGCCATACAAAAAACAATGCAAAAGAACAGCAGACACGGACAATTAGATGTTCTATTAATAAGTGAAAACAGTAAATGAAAATGCAAGCATGTGCACAATGTTAGTACAAAAGCAGAAAGCAGGAGAGAAGAACAAGAACTTTCTCATGAAGTCAAAGAAAAACAAGGAAAAGAACAATCTTCAATGTGTCAAAAGAAAATGTTTCTACAATGATTACATTTCAAGGACTTCCTCCCCAAATGTCCATAACAACACTGCAATGCCTCAAATGACAACTCAATCAAATATTTTCAAGAGCTTCGTTTAGGAAAATGGGCTGTTTGGCTTTTTTAACCAGGAACATTTTTTATCTATTGAAAGATTTTTTTTAATCAGAAGCCTATTTTTCTGTTCGTTGTAGGATAACAACAGTACTTTAAAGCTCAATTTAAATCTTAGAATCATGGGGATATTAAAACCATTATCCCTTTTTAGCCAAAGCATATGTGTGTATTTCCTTGTGCACAATAACTAACATTCAGAGGTCACCTGAGAGCCTGTGATGCCGATAGTGGTGATACCAGTGGGCTACAGCCAGGGACTCAGGTTCAGAGGCCCTGCGGGGAAGCGCTCTGTAGTGGTGCACATGGCATACCTGTACAGGCGAGTGCTCCAGAGTACGCAGAACCACCAACTGGATGGTTCCTCTGAGGTTCCCTTCAGTCGACATGGAGCGGCGCAGGGTTTCCATGGCATCATGGTTGGAGCGTCCGAGCAGAGATTCGCTATTAACAGCTATCAGTTGGTCATTGATACGCAAGCGACCGTCCTGCAAACAAAAGAAGTCAAACACCAATGTTACATGTACAACCCACTGAGAATTTACAGAAGTTTAACCTCTGTGAAAAAAAAAAACCTTTATAAAAAGTTGTCAGCTAGTAGCTACACTAAACCTTGCCTAAACGAGGAGCAAATCATTTTAAAGGTCTTACTTGTTTATTAGTTTTATTATTTGGATTATTGCATCCCAAATTACAGTACTAGTTATAGACAGATTAATTGATTAAAAACGCTTACATTTTTACTATAATACTAATATATGTACAGAGAGAGAGAGAGAGTAGGTAGATATATAATTTACCTATATATTCAGTTAAATACAAAAAACAAATCAACAAATCATAGTACTAATTATACATGCATTAACCAGAGTAAAAGTGCTTAAACTTTTACTATAATAAAATATATATCTTTTACCTATAAATTTAGTTTGCATTTAAAATTAAATATAAAAAAATCCAAAATTAGTCAAAAAATAGTATTTTATATTAGTAGTATAGTATTTACTTAATTAAGAATAATAAATAGGTTCCAAATACAGCATTAAAGTTAAAGATACTTTTAGTCTGATTTGTGAATGAATTGTTCTTTTGAATATGTTATTTTCAATTAACCACCACTATATTTGGGAGGGGGAACTGTTACAAAAAAAAGTTTTTTTTTTTTTTTTTTGACACTGACTGAATTATTGTGACACTGAGGCATGTAATTAAGCTAGGACAACCGCTACTTTTAGCTAGCTACTCCCAACACTAAAGCCCTATAGTGTGATTTAAAAACATTTATGCAGTGTAGCCTCGCTGTTAAATGTTTAACGCATCCCACTATGAATTCAGATACAATTACAGATGCATATCATTAGCGTGAAAAGGCCGGGCCGGAATGAATTGGATTAAGGTTCACAGCTGTGGTTTCCTAAATAAAACTCAGCTGAGGAGGAACAAAAGAGATTAGCAGCTAAAAGCCACTGGAGCCACTAAAGACTCCTGAGAGTCTGTGTCACAGCGGATGATCCTGACCCCTGGGCGAGGTCACTGACCGCAGACCACCGATACCGCCCTGGGAGGGGGTCTCCGGCAGATCGGACCCAAACACTTGTGCCAATCTTTTGATAAAATATTCTCATGCAGACACTCTGGAAGCTCACAACCCAAGATGGCCTACGACATGTTTGAATTAATTAACTGGCAGAATAACTGTATTACGATAATTTATTCCAGAAATTAGGATGCCGTTTTTAAAATTCATGCCCATTTGATCTCAATTCTGGAGTGTAAATGCTAGAGGAGCAAAAGAAAAGCGAGTGAGAGTGATAAGGGTGAACGTCAGAAGTCAAATGAAGAGCTCAGCCTCTGAAAAGATCTATTTCTTTGAGCGTCTCTCTGATGGGGGCCTGTGATGCAGCTTGCTCTCTGAGCCCACCCTCCACTGGAGTGCTGATAGGGGCCAGAGACGCAGCTCCACCTGCGAGCCCACTCTTGATTACACTGCTGATAGGAGACAGTAGATGTGCCCTTACCTACACACAGACACGACACCTGCTGCCTGGTTGGACTGATTGAGGAGAGGAGAGGAGTATTCATATTTCTGTAACAGCATTTGGTGAGGTTCACCTATAATATCCCAAACCACAAAAAAAGGCTACAAAAAAGGCCACTTTTCATCATTCATCTAATTTTTTTGTGATTTGAGGCCACTTTGGGAGAATCACAATTACCATAATACAGTATTTTCTACATAACAAGCCAGGTTTGTATTGTTACGCTAATCATAGTACTAGTTACACAGATCAATCTGACAATATTTGGACCGATTAACTTTGACTTTGACTTTGTTAGAGATTACAGTTTATAGTTTTAAATATGGATATTTTTCTTGCACAAACTCATCGATTCACTTCAGAGGGCCTTTATTAACCCCCCAGCGCCATGTGGAGCACTTTTTATGATGGACGGATGCACTTTTTTGTGCTTTAAAATCTTGACTACCGCTCACTGCCATTATAAAGCTTGGAAGAGCCAGGACATTTTTTAAAATAACTCCGATTGTATTTGTCTGAAAGAAGAAAGTCATATACACCTAGGATGGCTTGAGGGTGAGTAAATGATGACAGAATTAAATTTTTTTTGGGTGAATTATCCCTTTAAATTAGTTAATGCAATAGCTAATATGAAAAAAACAATGAACAATTTTTACCAGTGTTGTTATCATTAACTAAAACTAATAAAAATAACATTAACTGATTTCAGTTTATTAATCTAACATTAATTTCTACATATACTAATATATTTTAACATTTTTAACAAGCTGCATAAACAATAAGGTATTATGAACAATGTTGTGTTTATATATTTATAATAGTAAATGCATTTATTTAATTTTTAAAGGTTTTTAGTCATGTGTAATGAACAACAGTATATTTTAGTAGTGTATTATGAACTGCTGTATATAACTGCATTTAAATCAGAACTGTATGCCATTCTGTAGTGACATACACAGGATTGGAGCGACTTTCATGACTGAAGCTCTCCGATGACTGGACGTTGGATGAATGGGCTGCTCTTTACCTTGTGTGCGGCGCCGCCGTGGATGATGGACTTGATGAAGATGCCCAGGTCTTCTCCAGTCTCTCGAGACTTATTACCCTTCAGACTGACCCCTAGACCAGCTGAGCCGGAGTCATTCAAAGGAACTTCAAACATCAGCTGCTCTCGCCCATCCTCAGACAGAAGCGGACCTGATGGCTCTCCTTTCTGCAAATAACACACACATTCACTTAGGTCAGTATCTCAGCTGACTTTCCAAACCAAGAAAATCTTAGCATTTATCCCAGTTCAGCATACAGTGGGGGAAATATTTATTTGATCCCCTCCTGATTTTGTAAGTTTGCCCACTTACAAAGAAATGAACGGTCTGTAATTTTTATGGTAGGTTTATTTTAACAGATATATCAACCAAAAAATCCAGAAAAACATATTAGAAAGGTTAACTTTTGATTTGCCCCACTGACTACAACTGCATTACTGCACATGTCATTTTTGCTTGCGTTTACAGACTACGAGATGAGTCGAAATTATTGTCAATGGTAATCAACGTCATGTCACAGAGCGTCGCTAAGTTTAACATGTATTGAACATGGAACACATTTCAATAAGATAATGGATGTAGTTAGATGAAAATCTTGAGATGAAGGAGCATTACAGTTAAAAAGTTTTGGGGTCAGTAAGATAAAAAAAAAAGAGCTTTTGTAAGTAGTTTATTATGCCCAACAAGGCTGCATTTATTTGATAAAAATTGAGTATTTTAAGTAGTAATATTGCAATATATTATTTAGATTTCAAATAACTGCTTTTTTGTATGAATATATTTTAAATGTAATTTATTCCTGTGATGTCCTGTCTTCAGTGTCACATGATCCTTCAGAAATCATTCTAATATGCTGATTTGTTGCTTAAGAAACATTTCTTACTATTATTAATGTTGAAACCATTAATAATAACTGTGATACATTTTTTTCAGGATTTTTTTTGATGAATAGAAAGTTAAAAAGAACAGCATTTATTCAAAATAGAAATTTTTGTAACATTCTAAATGTCTTTACTGTCACTTTTGATCAATTTAATGCATCCTCACTGAATAAAAGTACTAATTTATTTCAAATAATGCAATAAAGTGTTTATTTTAGAGATGGATCCCAGTTCAAATAAAGCCAGATGTACCAAATGTACTTTGATTGATGAATATATAAAGTAGGATTAGGACGGAATGAATGCATGTCTAATGGAGAGGCAGGAAACACGTTGGGGGTCATTTGATTTGAACGTGAAAGGGTGAGATCATGAGAACGTGTCAGTTCAAAAGGAAACATAAAAAGCTTTTGTCAGAGATTCATTTAGGAGGGAGGGGTTTGGGAACAAAATTTAAGTCTAATAACTCAATATTGAACACATTTACACACACACAACTATCCAAACATTTCACTTCTCTTTTTGCATTCTTTGACTCCTAAACATCCTATCAAAGAGATCAAGGGTGTCAGTGCCATGGTCTTTGACCTTTTCTCCACATCACGTCCTTCTTCTATCCACTATCACATCAATAAAACATGGCAAAAAGACCTAGAATAAAGTGCAATGCCTAAATGTGACTGACATCCTCCTGGAAACCACATTAAGCAACAGCATTAGCCTGTTTCTAAGCTACTGTGGAAATGGGCCAGAGGAAAAAGAAACAAAAATGACTTTGTAGGAGCACAGAGTTGGGTAAAAAGCATTAAGTAAGAGCTAACGATGAAAAATAGGAGGGCCAATGGGGCAAAGCTTCAAGTAGTCCTTTTAGCGCGTCCTCTTACTGAAGATAATGTGTCGTACATGGCCTGAAGCGGACAACAAATCAGAGTTTTAGCACACAATAAAAGACCTGTTTGTAAGGGAGGTCAAACTTTGGTCCCAGCGAGAATATCAGATTGTCTGATGCCGCTCTGGTGGTCCTATCAACACTTGAGGTCCAGGCTTCACATGAAGACCTCCTGAGGGCAAATACACACTAATATGCTCTCATACATACAATATGACGGACTGTTTTAACTAAAGTACATGAGTAAAAGCTGGCAAAAAAGGTCAGCGGCACTATAGAAAAGGATCCGTGTCGGGAATAAGCGGAGTGAGTTAAACAGCATTGACAGATAAACACAGGCCTATGGGCAATGCAAATAAAAACCACCATATTTGGGCACCTCCAACTCTAAATTAATAACAATATTAACATTAGAATTAGTATTACATTACACCTAACTGCTCTTCTACTACCTACCTATTCTTATATAATCATGAAAATAATAACATAATAAACAATTAATATTAATAGGTTAAACAGAAATTAATAACTGTATTAATAACATTAACATTAATATGATCACAATTATAATATTATATGAATGCTTTTATTAAGATTAATCTCACTTAATTGTCAATTGATATTATGATTACATTCATATTAACTGATAATATTATTAAGTATTAACATTAATAAATACTAATGACTGGATACTAAATTGACACTAAATAGGCATTCATTTCAGTAATTAAGAGTAATTATATGGATATAAATGATAACATGATTATTTGTTTAATATTAATTACTACTTAATTGTAATACCTATCAAGATAATCCATCATTAATATCAACATAACAAACAGTATTCCCTCTTTTTCCTTCTTCAAATAATAATAACAACAGTAATTAATATATTCCAATTAATAACCTAATAGGAAATAAACATTATTTAACATCACACTAGTAAACTGTATTAACTAGGCTAATAGATTATATAATATGAATTAACATTTAACTTAAAATCCCATTTAATATTAACTGAAAATATTAAATCTTAAAAAATGTTATCAACATTAATATTACTAATAAAAACAATAAAATGATATATATCTATATATTTGAGGAGAAACACCTCAGA
Organism: Sinocyclocheilus anophthalmus; assembly: GCA_018155175.1. Classification (NCBI taxonomy): domain Eukaryota; kingdom Metazoa; phylum Chordata; class Actinopteri; order Cypriniformes; family Cyprinidae; genus Sinocyclocheilus; species Sinocyclocheilus anophthalmus. The sequence continues at coordinate 88,199 of JADLZN010009349.1, read as the reverse complement.
CAAAACTGATACATCAATGAAACATAACTGAGATATTCTTAGCAAAAACATTTTCCATTTTACAACATCTGAGCAACACTATTTTCCTCTTGTTCTGGAAGCAGTCTCATAGCACCCCAACAACTTCACAAAGAAAAGATATGCGTCACAAAAACCAAACTTCAGTCTACCGCACTAATCGTGAAACTACAGTGTGATTCACACCGTATTTTGAGAGGAAGTCTTTGTATCATTTACACAAAAACAATCCATGGGAAATGTGTTTTGATGCCCTGGTTAGAAGTCAATGCACCTTAACCCAGATACTGACCTAAATTAGAATTGATGTCAGAAGGCCGTTTGCTATTACATGAAAGCATCTACAGTTTTCAGATTACTCACAGCTTTTTAAAAAAGTCCACTGGGTTTGGAAAGAAGTGGCCGTGACCCAAATAACAAATATAATTAAATAGGTCATGACAAAGCAAGACACATCCTGTGTGTAGGAAGAGGAATTATTATTAAGACCATCTCAAGGACATCTAAACGCTCCATCAGCCCCGTGGACGACCTCTCTTTCTGTGAGTGCAGCTGTGTGCAATGTGCTGTCTGACCCCTGCATCCTCGCAGAAATCTGAATCAAAGGGTGGAGAACAGCAGCTCAAACATCAAACTACCCAGGCCCTTCAGAGTCTAAATTATGACTGCAAATTAGTTACAAACATAAATATTCAGCTTTTACAGCAAATTTCCTGTGAGAATATCACATTACAGTGGTGGTATTAGATTCAATATACTCGGATAAACACATTGGTCGACTAAAGACTTGATTTTAGATAATTTATCTTGAATATAGACTAAGTGTACTTTGTCTAGTGGAACACCACAAAAATCACTAAATATAGCCATGTTATTATTATATTAAAGACATTTTTGCAGTGAATGCTGGAAAAGATCTAAATGCATGTCTAGTGGGCACAAAACATATTATATTACAATTTAATTTGATGTTTGGCTGATTTATTGCTGCAGGCTATCAGGTATAATTAATATGTTGCTGAAGACATTAATTCCAACTACTGCATTAATTTACCCTTGCAGTACATGACGAATTGATGCCAAATCCAGTCGGCTTAGCTTTAATGCAATGGTCATCTTTAGACATTTATAGTTTTCCAAAGCAATCTCATTAATATACATTTACAAAACAAGCCCACAAACTCTTGTATATGTCTGATAATTGAAAATGTATTTCTACACAACGATTCATATGCTGTTAACAACATTTCACAAGTTAATCAGATTACAAATATACAACGCATATTAAATGCAAGAAAAGTGTTTGCTTTAATGTTTCAAATAACATTTGCGAAAATAAAATGCCAAAATATGGGTGAAATAATGTCCCATCGTTATTCAGCTTAACAGATATATATTATGTACAAATTAAACATACTTAGTCTGACCTAGTGGTTTAAAAGATAGTGGCAAAGATTGGTAAAAATGTAAAATTGTCATCTAAAGATTCTTGAGATTTTTTTGGTATATGAGCTATTGTTGAAAATGAATGACATTTTAGTGGGTGTCTTTAGAAAAAATGGTAAGTAATAATTTTTTGCTCAGAAAAAAATAAAATTAAATAGGACATTCTAATGTATTGTGGAAAAAATAAATCTGTATTAAAAATATAAATATATACATAATTATAATAATATATATATACTATTGCTTCATTCTCCTCAAAGCTCCTCAAAGGCTGATAATTCAGTACAATAACAAAATGTAAATTAATAAAAATGACTATGTTTTTTGGGAATGTACCATGGTATTCTTTCAAGTACATTACCGATTAATAATCAGCTCTGACCAGTGCAAGACCATCCTATGCCAGTTCATAACTAGCTAAGTGGCGTAAGATGGATTTAGATGGATTTTCCAGCAAGGCCGGGCGTTTTGGTGACACTCACTTTCACACATCCAGGATGTCCAGTCACAGCGACCAGATCCCGAAGGGATTCAGTCAGAAAAACAAAACTTTAACTCTGTCAACAATCACAGGTCACGTGACTTATCCTTCACCAAACGGACACCATGTATTTGTTAACAGGATGGACATTTATGGTGTAAGCTAGTCTCCTGTCCAGAGATCTGCTGGATTCTAGCAGGCCGTTATAAAAGATGCTTTATTTTTGCTAATGGGTGATCATTAGCCAAATCCACCTTTGGGAATTAAGATGGTATATTTTGTGCTGACACTGAGTGGTGGACAGTGGGACGAATACTGTGTGAAGGTGGGAGTTTATGGAGGATATTTCAGGTTCGGATGCATTCATTGATTGGAATGAAATATAAATACACACACACACACTCACACACACACACACATTTTCATATCCTCTAAAAAGGCAGATGGTGAAATCTACTCAACACTGTCATTATATCTTTTCATACTCTTCCATTCTCTGAAAAAATATTTCTCCCGAGTGTGTCATTTTTCCTTTTTCCTGCAGTCGCATTTCTGCCGTAATTTACCCTGGCTAAGCAGTGGCACAGCTAACCCACTTTGAATTTGAATAGGGTGGAAAAATGGAGGAGGTTTTTCTCTCTGAATAGATACTGCAGAGCAGCTCTTTATTATGCTTTTTGTTGCCTAACCAGAATTAATGGTCCAATAATAATCAGTGTCAATGACATACAGCTGCTCTTCTTGAACAGACAGCAAAGATTTAACAAAGTACAAAGCATCTAAATCCATAAATAAACCCCAAATGTAACAATGCATGTCTTTAATTTTGCAACGCAACACACAATGTTTATATAACAAAAATAAATAAAATAAAATAATAAAAATAATAATACATTTAATAATTAAATAAGAATACTATTTGTATTTCTTTTTTTGAAATAATACATATCATTATAGAATAATCAAATAACAAAAAAAAAATAAATGAAATATATAATATATGGCTCAAACAAGGTCTGTTGAATTTAATTAATAGAGCAGTTCTGGCCTGATATGTACAATCCTAGACATCAAAAACCTAATTGCGGAAGTATGAGAGAAATGATGATTATGAATTGTTTGGCAGCCCACACATAACACATTTGCACGTGACCCAACTAAACCCGAAGCCTTTGATGAGCAGACAGTACAGCGCAAATGAACTGAGGATAGACCACTGATCTATAACAGAAAACTGGATTGCTCATGACGTCATAAAAGTGAAGTCGCCGTGCCGCCATATTGGTATCCCCTAGTATTCCCATACATTCTATTGAATTAACAGGAAAACGTACGATTTGAATGTGAAAACGAATCAGTGTTTTCATATCTGAAGTATCACTGTACATTCTTACAACGCAAACCTCCTATGCATGTAAATGGTTATTTGTTTAATGTCAGGAATTAAATAAATTAAGTCACATTCATATTCATTACAGAAGCGAACATGAATATGATAAACATAGGACGGACGAGATCCTCAACATATGTATTACAAATGAAAAAGTGCTCAATTTGAATAAACATTTATGCTTTGTGTAAGTGTACCTTAATTCACCTTCACTGTTTATGTAATTATGTTGTTTTATTGTTTTTATTCGTACAGTCGGCTATTTGCAAATGTTTTAACAATGATTCATTTTGATGCAGTTAATGATTTAAACGTTGGTTAAATTAATAATTAATTAAAAATACATACGTAACATTTTATTCCTAAATGGTTATGCTAGTAAAAGGCCACAGTAACTGTGTCAGCAACGATTTCAATGATTAACTATTTAACAATTTCAATATAGTGCTTATCCTGTCCGAAAAGACCATAAACATTGGAGATAATATCTGAAGTAACAATTAATTTACATACACATATCCTAAAAACTAATCCTGTGTGATTGATACGCTGGTGATTTTAGGTCAAGTTTTTAGCTGTCGGTAGTAAGATGGTGGCATGAACACTTCCGGTGGCTTCACCGCCTGACAGCAGTTTACACGGCAATGAGCAATCTAGTCATTATATAGATCAGTGGTATAGACAGGGACACAATGAAGGGATGTGGTATTTCTTCCTTTGAAGAGGGATCTAGGGGTGCCACAATTGCATTTTTACTCATTGTTTAGTTTCTAAAGGGGGTCTGATGCTTAGAAGAAAAACAGAGATGCTTTGAAAGGGGTCAGCGATCAACACGCACCACATGTAACATCTGTGAGAGGAGATGGACCAGCACTGGCCCGAGGCTTCCTGTTAAATTGCTGTCGTGTGCACAAGTTCCTGTCACAAGCTGATTCGACACGTTCAATGTAAAAGAGGGGATTGCTGGGGTTTTATAAGGTTGTTTGGATTTGCCATAAAATGTGTATGTAAAATATATATACACATAACCATTAAATTCCATTATGCACCATTTTATTTGACAGCACCATTTTATATACAGTGGGTACGGAAAGTATTCAGACCCCCTTAAATTTTTCACTCTTTGTTATATTGCAGCCATTTGCTAAAATCATTAAGTTAATTTTTTTTCCTCATTAAACGTACACACAGCACCCCATATTGACAAAAAAAAACACAGAATTGTTGACATTTATGAAGATTTATTAAAAAAGAAAAACTGAAATATTACATGGTCCTAAGTATTCAGACCCTTTGCTCAGTATTTAGTAGAAGCACCCTTTTGATCTAATACAGCCATGAGTCTTTTTGGGAAGATGCAACAAGTTTTTCACACCTGGATTTGGGATCCTCTCCAGTTCATCCTGCAGATCCTCTCAGTTCTGTCAGTTGGATGGTAAACGTTGGTGGACAGCCGTTTTTAGGTCTCTCCAGAGATGCTCAATTTGGGTTTAAGTCAGGGCTCTGGCTGGCCATTCAAGAACAGTCACAGAGTTGTTGTGAAGCAACTCCTTCGTTATTTTAGCTGTGTGCTAGGGTAGTGTCTTGTTGGAAGGTAAACTTCGGCCCAGTCTGAGGTCCTGCGCACTCTGGAGAAGGTTTTCATCCAGAATATCCCTGTACTTGGCCGCATTCATATATCCCTCGATTGCAACCAGTCGTCCTGAAAAACACCCCCACAGCATGATGAAACCACCACCATGCTTCACTGTTGGGACTGTATTGGGCAGGTGATGAGCAGTGCCTGGTTTTCTCCACACATACGCTTAGAATTAAGGCCAAAAAGTTAAATCTTGGCCTCATCCGACCAGAGAATATTATTTCTCACCATTTTGGAGTCCTTCAGGTGTTTTTAGAAAACTCCATGCGGGCTTTGATGTGTCTTGCACTGAGGAGAGGCATCCGTCGGGCCACTCTGCCATAAAGCCCCTGACTGGTGGAGGGCTGCAGTGATGGTTGACTTTCTAAAACTTTCTCCCATCTCCCGACTGCATCTCTGGAGCTCAGCCACAGTGATCTTTGGTTTCATCTTTACCTCTCTCACCAAGGCTCTTATCCCCCGATAGCTCAGTTTGGCCGGAAAGCCAGCTCTAGGAAGGGTTCTGGTCATCCCAAACGTGTTCCATTTAAGGATTATGGAGGCCACTGTGCTCTTAGGAATCTTAAGTGCAGCAGAATTTTTTTTTTTTGTAACCTTGGCCAGATCTGTGCCCTGCCACAATTCTGTCTCTGAGCTCTTCAGGCAGTTCCTTTGACCTCATGATGCTCATTTGCTCTGACATGCACTGTGAACTGTAAGGTCTTATATAGACAGGTGTTTGGCTTTCCTAATCATGTCCAATCAGTATAATCAAACACAGCTGAACTAAAATGAAGGTGTAGGACCATCTCAAGGATGATCAGAAGAAATGGACAGCAGCTGAGTTAAATATATGAGTGTCACAGCAAGGGTCTGAATACTTAGGACCATGTGATATTTCAATTTTCTTTTTTAATAATCTGCAAAAATGTCAACAATTCTAAGTTTTTCTGTCAATATGGGGTGCTGTGTGTAAATTAATGAGGAAAAAAATTTAACTTAAATGATTTTAGCAAATGGTGCAATATAACAAAGAGTGAAAAATTTAAGGGGGTCTGGATACTTTCCGTACCCACTGTATATAATATATATATATATATATATATATATATATGTGTGTGTGTGTTGTGTGTGTGTGTGTGTGTATACATCAAATATTATTATTAAATTTTGGTCACATTTTAGGTTGGGGACCAATTCTCACTATTAACTTCAACTTTGGCCTCAAATTCCTAGTTTGCTGCTTATTAATAATTAGTAAGGTAGTTAAGTGTAAGTTTAGTAGAGGTAGAATTAAAGGGGTCATATTATGCGATTTCAAGTTTTCCTTTCTTTGGAGTGTTACAAGCTTGTTCGTGAATAGATAAGATCCCTAAAATTTCAAAGACTAAAGTCTCAAACCCAAAGATATTCTTTATAAAAGTTAAGACTAGTCCACGCCCTCCTAAAACGCCTAGTTTAAACACGCCCCACATGTCTATGTCACTGTGTGGGAAGATTTGCATAACGCCGCCCAAATGTTTACGCCAAGAAAGAAGGCATAACTTTGATTCTCGCTGTAGTATTGTTGCCGCCACCGCCATGTCGTGGAGACGCTGTGTGTTTCGGTATAAAAACGAAACTTCTTTGTTTGGCCTTCCAAAAGAGGACACAACTAGAAATCAGTGGTTAAGTTGTATTTACAACACCGTTCCAGAACAGTTCAACCCAAATATTCAGATGTGTGCAACGCATTATGGAGGACTGAGGACAGTTTCCTGGGAGGGTAGCCAACAATGCGGGTTGTGGGGAATTCAGTTCCTGTTTCCCCTTCGGCGCGCATGCTGACCCTATACAGTCTATGATGCTGACAAATAATCCTGACTCACAGCCTGCAAGTACATTTTCATATTTAAAGGATTTGCCACTGATGATTCAAACACGAGTTTTGAGCAGTGTAGAGTAGCGCTTGTTGTTTGTCATTTCTCTGATCACAAATGCAGACCTGGTTTTATGTTTAAGCGGCGCGATGCAACGCAACGCGTAAAAAGACGGTATAAGTCATTATAATCAGTAATTATGTCCCCACTGGATGCAACAAATGCCTCGTTTATAATGGGTTTTATTGGTTTTGTCTCATAGCTCCGGCCAGACAGGGCATCACAGTATAGTAAGGGGCGTAACATTTCAGTCACACGCTTAAGGAATTCGGCCAATCTCAACGAACTGGATAGCTGGCCAATCAGAGCCCACCTCGCTTTTCAGAAACGATGAGCTTTGTAAAAATCAACACGTTTCAGAAAGGCGGGGCATAGAGAAGAAACAATAATGTACAGTATGTGAAAAATAATGTGTTTTTTTAACCTTAAACCGCATAAACACATTTCATTACACCAAATAAACAAAATAATGTTATTTTTTAGCAACGTCATATGACCCCTTTAAGGGATCTAAAATATGGTCAAGCAGAATAAGGCATTAATATGTGCTTTATACATGCTAGTAATATGCATGCTAATCAGCAACTAGTTAATAGTGAGAACTGGTCCTTAAAATACAATGTTACCATTTTTTTCAAACCAAAGTTTTACTTTTTCATTATATAAACATTGTGTTTTTTAGATATAATTTGAGGTACTGTTAATTACCTCATCGTTATGCCCTGATGTTTGACAATTGTCTTACCAGTTCTCTGGGCAAAAACTCCTCTTGTCTTCCAACTACCAGAGACACGGTTTCTCCCAGTTTGGTGCTCCGCAGCATAGCCACCAGTTCCTCTTGTGTGCGTCCTGTGATGTCCACTCCATTTACCTAGAGAAAGAGAGAAAGCTATTGCCTGTAACTGCCAAAACGGAGAGCAAAATTTCCATTTACACAGAGATGGAAAACATGTCAGTGTCAATTCCATCTCATGGCCAGGTGCAATACAAGACAGACAATTGGCCTAATTATGTCAAAGATGCATTAAGCTTTCTGAAACAATATCTTTAAATTGCATTTAAAACAATAACTTTTAATTGCATGACTGGTGGGCGAGGAATAGCATAATTTAATGTCCTATAAATAAACTGTGATTTCGCATTTTCCAGATTGTGCTCTCATGATTGCATTGACGCAGGATGCATGTAATACCTCCAGGATACGGTCTCCAGACTTGAGCCGTCCGTCTTTAACAGCAGCTCCGCGGGGCAGGATGCTCTTGACCATAATGGGTCCTGGACCATGAAGGGATGAGTCTCTGGTTACCACGGTGAATCCAAGGCCCTCCGTACCTGCAGACAGAGGAAGGCCAGAAATATTAAGCATGTATTTAATGACCCAGTGAACCAGAAAACCTGAACTGAACATATTTTTCCCTGCTGTATGATGTAAAATAAATAACATTCTTCTAAGGTTCCAGTCATAGACAAAGTGTGTTTGCATTTACACCCACAGTTCACACTCACTGTAGTACCAAATAAAATTGAGATCTTTTTAAGACGTGTTGAAAAGCTATGTAATTGTTCCACTAAAATCCCTTCCACAATGTCCTGAAGACTTGCTAACATTCTAAGGCTCAATTTTCAGCAAGGAATATTGCCTTGGATTTCACCTCAATACTATTCATACCAAGTGAATTGATCATTTTCGTCATGCCATGAGAAAATGTAGCAAACTTAAAGGTATTATGTCTTATGTGTATTATGTATTATATTTTTTTTTTGCAATGAATATTCAACTTTTTTTTACTTTTTTTTTATTAAGAGGTTTGTAGCATTGGAAGTTTTTCATTTTAATTTTCAAGATTTTTTTATTTGAATATTTGTCGAAGACAACTGCCAATGAAAATTCAATTTAAAGGTTTGGCAAAGAAAACTGCCAATGAAAGTTCCATTTAAAAGGCTTCTCAAAATTAAAATGTGAATATTTGAATTCAAATTTTGTCACTATGAATTTTTGAATTACGGATTTGTTTAAAAGTCTGTAACTGACATGAAAGAAACCATAAAACATGAAAGTACGTTGTCCAATATTATTGCATTAATTTTCAATATCTACTCCTAGTACATTTCATTAGAAATTTACTTCATTGTCAATAGAGTGTCACTATTATCACTGAAATCTGGCTTAGAAATTACTGACTACCAATATGGGTTTTTCAATAGCGGATACTGATGTCTGGAGAGCAAGATGGTGAAAATGATGCAAAGAATATATACATCTATATAGGTGTATGTATATATAATGTATATATAACATTTAATAAGAGCATACAAGCACCAGCTACCCGTTATGACCCTCATAGATCTTTACAGACTGTATCCAGCTTATCCGATCCAAGATCAGGTCAAAAGGTCAGTGGTAGGCTGATGATAGCTTTCAAGCACTCTGGATTGATAACCTGTGTTTAAACTGTCGATTTCTCTGCAGAGGTTCGAACACCTCTGTTTCCAACCCTGCACGTTGATAAATGTTTCCTTATGGGGATTAGACAGCTCTGCACTTTAATTTCACACGTGAACACATCTACAGGAGACTAGAGATGCAGAGAGCAGGATACAGGATGAGAGAGAGAGAGAAAGAGAAAGAGAAAGAGAAAGAGAAAGAGAGAGAGACTGTGTGAAAGAGGAGCGATAGAATCAATGACAAAGGGTGTGGTCTGAAAAAAACTGATTAGAGGAAGTGGAAGCTGAAAAGAGATGGAAGAGAGAATCTCACAGAAATATGTCAGGGTCACATTTCATCCAAAAATCAAGAGGAGAAAAAACTTATAATTTTATATTTAAATGCATAAATATTAATATTTAGTTCTTTTTATATTTATTTCATACGAATTTGTTTTGTATATTTATTGCATACATACTAATATTTATTATAGTTATATTTATGTATTACATATTATTGCGTTTATATTCATGCATTATTATTTATTACATTAAAAGCTATATTTATGTTTAGAATTTATTGCATAAATATTTATATTTTATGATTTTTATATTAAGAAAATAAATATTCCAGTTCTTATTACTGTTAAGACTATACTACTACTAAATACTTTTTATACAAACTTTTTATTCATTCATGAGTTTGTCTGCTTGTTTATTATTTATTTATTTATTGTTTGTAAAATGTGCATAAATTAAAAAGCACAGCAGACAATAAAATTAAATTAAAATATTAAAAGCCCATTTATTCAGAAACGCAGTAAGAGAAGAAAGAAAAAAGAGGCTAAGAAAGTGATTCTCTCGCGAGTCTCTCATCCGCAGGGACACGTGTGATTACTGAAGTCGAGAATTGCTCTGTTTCTCTCTCACACACACTTGAGAGAGAGATGTCATAAAGGATAGCGGCCAATCCAGCATAGTAAAGATGGCAAATGATGAAATCTCGAGTCCCAGAAGAGCACCTGACATTAAAGTTTTAAACAATAGCAGCTGTCAATCAGCTGAGAGGAGCGATACAGACAAAGAGGACAGAAAATAAGGAAGACGTTGCTATGCAGCAGTTTTGACAGGGCTCACGATGGCACCTTGTGGTCAACTGGATGGAGTTTCCACTATTCAAGCTTGAAATCAACATGAAATGACCTTCGCAACCCATTTTACTTGCATAATGTGGCATATTTTTGAGTGAAAAAATGATACAGAAAGAATTATTGTTAGAACTTTTTTAATTCAATGGGCTCAATTTTGAGTTGAACCCATTCAATTTTGAGTTCTCATCCAGCTTACCTTTCTTCAAATCGATCTTCATTTTCTTCCCAGGCTTTTTGTTGATCATATTAACTAGTGTGCCAAGGGCGGGGGTCTTTTTGGGGGTGGGGCTCTCACTGCGATCTTTCAGGGTCGGTGACGTGGCGTCCCCCTGGGATTCCGCACGCCCTGCTCCCCCCGGAGAAGACGTGGCTCTGCGATGATCTGTTTCAATGGGGGTGTGTCTTGCAGGCTGAACCTCCTCCTCCTTTTGGGGCGGGGTTTGTGAGGCAGGAGGCTACGGAGAGGGTCTGTAGATGTTCTGGATTGCTTGTTGAGTTAATGATACCACAAGAATCAAGGCGACCCTGTCCGGTCGACTTGGAGTGGTATCACTGAGCTACAGTGGCTTCGGTTTCAGTGTCTGGTGTGAAAGAGCTGCCAATGATGCCGGAGTCTGATTATTGGTGCATCGGTTGGCTTGTGAGTCGGGGCGACAGGAAGCACCTCCAAACGCATGGTGGGTAAAGACATGGCTTGGCGAAACACCTCTTGAGACCTGAAACATTGAGAGTGAAAGCTTGTCGTACTGTTCTGTAATGCATATTTGTAGATAACATGAATACAAAGATGTTCAGTGCTTCAAAGACTCAACAGCCTCCTTCATTAGCACCATTCAAGAGCCTTTTCCCTCAAGGACTTCCAGTGGGAATAACTTATCAGCACTTCCATCTTACTACATAAGAACTACGTGGAATTTACCTATAGGCTAGTGTTATTGTGTTAAAATTGCAAGCCAAGAAAGGTAGTGCATTTTTTTAATGCAGTTTCTGTTTAAGGTTGTACCTCACGGTATATTTCGTTGTCATAAAATTAATATTCAATGCACGCTATGTTTCTAGGTTACTATCTGTGTCTCAACTGTGTTTTTGTTTGTTTGCCAAATGCCTATGTATTTCAGAGTTTCTGCGCTGTCGGTATCTGGACCGTTATATTATAACCAAATCAGTCACAAAGGTGTATATAGGACGCTCCTATTAAGAATACCTAACAACAGAACGGCGACATTGACCAAAGGACAAATTCAAGTTGTGGAAAGATGTGGTGAACATAATGTTGTTGGTGGCTGGCGCTGTGGTAATAGCGCCCGTCGTGGTGACATAGCATGTAGCTGTGTCTTGCTTCAAACTAGTCGATTGTAAAAACGCCCTTTAGGCCTTGTATGGTTAAACTAAGTAAATAAAGATCATCGGGACGTAAATCGAAATCAATAGGTGAAATTTCCATTTCATGCTGACATCAAGTCTTAGGGTCAAAATCACTGGGGACGAAATCTCTCCATTTCTTAAAGATGCAGTGCCGTAACGTTTTGCCGCTTTGTCGCCATCTCGGTTGAAAAACCTGCAATTGCAGCTATGTGCGTAATTATCTTCCTGCGGGTTGTGCAGCGGCACAGCCCAGGCACGAATTAATCTATGTTTTGAGGAGTTAGGGTGGCAGCCTTCAGTCACCGCAGACGGTTGTGGATATTTACTTTGGCACTCACAGATGTTCTCGCCTTACTATGGGAATATTGATGATCAAATAAGCATTTTCACAGGATAGTGTTCTTTCTGAAAACGTAAGGTAACAAGTCTGCCAGTTTGTTCTGCCAACTGAGGAAAAAGCATTACAATAAATCATGCTACGAATGGTGGTGATTTAATCTAAATGAGCTCATATCACATCAAACCGTGCAAATTATTATAATTGATATACTTTATTCTCAAATGATTCATGTTAACAACATCACGCATCGCGCAGGCCTGTGACTATGAGTATAGTGTGTATAATGGGGACGTACCGTACTTTTACAATTTATGTACAGTCTAATCTCTACCCGGGGGTCCATACACGCGATATTGCATATTAAAGTCCGAATTTGGATTCGTTTTTTCAACCGTAAAAGCAAAGTTATGGTGTTCGCTTCAAAATGGTTTTTTTAAAATACAAATCTTGTGGGGTAAAAAGAGTGCAAACCCACCCCCAGGCGATATGTAATCAGAAGCACATTTAAAAATGGAATATAATTTCATTTCATTCACATGTATTTCATAAACACAATCCTTTCTGGATCACTATCCGCCATCAAAATTATACATTTAAATATTCTGGCTGCTGCGAGAAACGGCTATAAACGATCAGCCACCTGCAGGAACCACACATGCAATAGCCTAGTAGCCGGGACAACAACTTTATGTTTACAGATGTGACTTAATGATGCAGTGCCATGCTCGAATTTCCAGCGAAAACCTACCAGTACCACTCAAATTAGAAAACATTATTATAAGTAGACTATTGTGAATCGGGCTAAAGTAAGGCGATAGTTTCGAACACTTGCTGGTTATGTACTTGCTCAAATATTGATTTCAGATCATTTTTAACCAAAAAAAGTTACGGACTGCAGCTTAACTGTTCGTAAAATCAATTATATAATTCGACGCTTAATTTGGTTTTTACAAAACAATATACACACAGATTGGTTCAGCTTGGATTTCACAAACCAGCTCTCAAGTTAAAAAGAATAGCGCGCTTTAATGTCGAAGAGTGAGACTGATTGGTGTCGCGTCATAGCTATGTGGGCGGAGTCAGCGTGGGGAAAAACAGTCCGTTCCCCTCTATGTGGAAAAGCATGGTGTTGACTCAGAAGGCTACATAAAATCATTTCGGCGCTCGACCGAGCAAACATACGTATTAAAAAAAATCAGCCGTTATGGGTCGGACTCGTCCGTACTGTAATCTGTGTGGAAAACGACCCAACGGAATGGCCAGAGGTGTCATTTCCCGACATTTTTTGTTACATAATTGAACAAGAGACAGCTTACTACAAGCCTATAGGAGACGGCTTGTGAAAGTAAACATTTGTTGTTTTGTTTTGCTTAATTTTTATAAAGTGATAAAGACTTGAGTAAAAGCCTATCGTACTTTCTTATTGATATATTAAAAATATTTTTAACATTGACAAAACAAGTAACATTAAGGTCCACTTTATGTGGAATTTAATGGGCTTTAGTCAGGATAGATGCGAAATTAAATTTTTCAGAAATTATGAAATTTTGACTTCAAACATGACAAATCGAATCACAATTCAGATTCTGAGCTATCCATTTATAACATTTTAAAACAGTTATCAACATCAATATGAAACTAAAAACTTACAAACATACAGTACACAATTAAAGGCTAACATTACTAAGACTAGATATCAGAGATATCATGTTGCATTGAATGTGATGAGCACACTTTTCGGAGTTCAGTTCAGGGCACTGCAGAAGTCAAATTGACTTGCTTGACTGAAGTCTTTTTTCGTTTCTGCTTCAAAATCTTTAACTCTCGTAACCATTTCTTCAACTCTTCCTCTAATAGTGCCACTTCGTTTAATCTATCGCCCTTTTGAAGGCTGTCCGATACCACTAAAGCCACTTAATAGGGCAATTCCACACTCGTGGCAAGAGCAAACCATTCTCTTTTGTTGTGTTAGTCATAGCACTGAAACTCTGCAGAAAAGTGAGGAAAATGAGAGAGGATGGATAGATAAAAAGGTTTGGTACGATTGTGTTTGCACGTTATAAGCAAGTAGGACAGAGATCAATCGCATGAAAGCAAAAACAACACAAAAGATGGATAATGAAAGAAGAGAATGAAGTGGAGAGAAAGAGAGCGGGTGGATGATTAGTAATCCACATGACAACAATGAAAGTGTGACGGATGGAAGAGTCAGACACTCACTGAGCAAAGGATTTGTCTATTAACTCGGTGTCATTGATCTGCACGATGCACTCGTCCTCTTCAAAGACCCCCTCTTGTTCGGAGCGGCTGTTCTTCTCGATGGCTCGGATATTTAGACCCAGAGTCCTGATGACACAAGCAACGAACAGATTTCAGACAGGGAAGGGCATTCAGAAAATAACTGAAGATATCAACTGTACATAAGAAGCAGAATTCCAACTGAAAATAACTTATATAAACGTCTATAGTTTTGTTAGTACAATAAATAAAATGGTGCTGGAACTGTGGCCAAGTGGTTTGCTTGTTCTCCAAATGCAGTGAGAGGTTACATACATATACATTATATAAAGTAATATAATTAAAAAAGTTATAAAGCATAATTGTAATAAAATTTAATTAAATTAAATATCTAAAAATCGAAAAACAGAAAAAAGTAAATGCTAGAAGTATATTAAGTATAAAAAATATATGGAATATGGTATATGACACACCAGGAAAAGTTATTTACTTTTTTTAATGATTTTAAGAAAAAACAAATATCAGATATATTCTAGAAACTTTCTCTGAAATGTCTCTCGATATTAGAGGCATCAGCATCTTTCTGTTTTGAGAACTGACCTGGTCAGGCAACCGTTTTAATTATCAAGATTTTATTTGCTGTTACTTCCTTTAAGACTTTAGGGTTTCCTTTGGGTCTTACACACCCTAAAGAGTAGTTCACCAGGCCACCACACAGGTTTGCCCACCTACAGAGAGAGGATCTATTTCAATCCGGAGCTCAACAGGGTGCAGAGGCCTCAACAACAGGAAGCTTGTCATCGTCTACCCAGGGAGGACTTCCTGTCATGCAACATGTGTGTGTCCTTGCCCTGAGAACTTAACTTTTGACCTACTCATGTAGTCTGAAAGAGCCATTCTCCTAGCTACTTCCTGTAAGTGTTTGAGTGCGTGTCTATGGGCAAATATGAATGGGACACTGTTGACTTATAACATTGAAATTACAAAAGTGAAACTACTAAGTAATCCAAGCATTCCACAGATAGCGTTTATAATTGTGAAATAAGATGATGCTACTCCTTTATAGAGTAAAATATATTTATTTTATTCACATTTACTTAAGTTAGACTAATGGTCAATTAATATTGTTTTATATAATGGCCAATGCTGAAGAAAATGCTAAAAAAATATATATTTTTTTTTTATCATAAATAAAACACTCAAAGTGAGAAAACATTTTAAAAAAAGGTCAACTTAATTATAGTAATTGAAAAATGGTCAGCTAGCATTGTTTTATATAATGATAAAAAAAAATTAAAAAAAGAGTCAATACTCGAGAATCAAAAGGGAGAATTTGTACAACAGTGCATCTCATGGTCCATTATCAGGCAAATGTGTGAAGACACCATGAATCTCTGTCTCTCTCTCTCTGTGTCTGTGTGTGTGGTGTGTGTGTGTGTGTGTGTGTGTGTGTGTGCGTGCGGAGATGCGTGCGTGCTGCGTGGTGTGTGCGGTTGCGATGCGTGCGTGCGTGCGTAGCGTGCGTGCGTGCGATGCGGCGGCGCGTACATTTCAATCAGTGGGAGCTGTATGATATGAATTTGATGCCCAGAGGTCTGAGGTCTCCAGAAATATCCACCGTCCGTGTTAGACTGCTGCAGAAAAAAAACACAATGGTCACGGTGGTTAGCTACATTTTTCTTGACAGAAAAAAGGAAAACGACTTCCACAAACTGAAAAATATATTTTGGAAGTGGAAACTTTCAGCGGAACGCAATTACATTAGCAGAACAACAGTCACATGTCAAAATGACAAGCCAAAAAACCATTACTGTAGGAAGTGTCTTCGATATCAATGGAGTGCTCCTCCTGTCACCTGCATCATTTCTCACGACGGACAGACGGACAGATAGATAGCCGATAGATAGAGAGAATAGATAGATAGACAGATAGATAGATAGATAGATAGATAGGATAGATACGATAAGCTAGAAGAGGATAGATAAGATGTATGATAGAATCGATAGATAGATGTAGCATGAACCAACAGTCCCGATCAGATGTACGTGCATAGAGAGTTCTGGCCCTAAAGCAGTCAATGCATTTCAGACACAAACCCACACACAAAAGCATTCACCAAAGTATTCACCAGCTAATTTCTGTCAAAAAACTGAAAATCATTTGCTGTTTAGTCCTTGGGACAACATAAGGATCAAACAAATGAGGCAGAAGCCGCAGAGACTACTAGCCATTCGCAGATCGGCTGTGTCTCGAGGATGAGAGCGAAGGCAAAACGTGACTACCTGAACTTAATCACAATAACAGACAGCGAAGGGAGGAGAGGAGGGAGAGAGGAGAGCAGAGGGGGATGTGAGCGCTTCCATCTTTGTCAGAAATTTTTTTTTAATTTCTGGAAGATTCAGACACAGCTAAGACAAATGCGACTATAACTAAAACCTTTTCTATTTGATTTATTTTACCATATTTTAACTTGATAGATGGATGATAGACCCTTTTATTATTTTACAAATTAATTTAATTTTAAAACTCTTTTTAGTTTGAAATTATTCATTTTATTTTATTTTTTGGGGTGTTTTCTAAGTTTAGGGATGCGCCGATCTGATATTCATATCGGATATCGGCTCCGATAGTGCCATTTTTCTCGGTTCGGGTATCGTTCAGAGAGAGCCGATCCAAATCCGAGATTTTTTTTTTTCTCGATTGTGTGAATTATTCTGTGGTACTTCTGAAGCCATACGATAGATTAATGTGAGCTACATATGAATATTTAAATCCTTACATTAAAGTTCACACAAACTATTCTCCACTGTGGCTGTCAGTCATTCGTTCAGCCTTTAACGTTAAACCCTGGTCGCGTTCGTTTACAGCAGTCAGCTCAGTAAGCTATCTCCAAGATCATTCTGTGTTCCCATTATACTTGATTTGTAAATACATGTCTATGATTTTGCAAAAAGGACTTTATCTTGTTGCCGGAGTTTAATGTTGTTTTGTTACCTGCTATCGGGTGTCTGTGAGAACAAAACAAGGGCCTAGAAAAGACTATAAATAGTTTTTAAACATGCACAGTAACTGAAATTTAAAACCGTAAAAAAAAAGGCTCAATAACTGTTGCACAGATATAATACACTAAGCATCAATTTCTCTTACCTTTGTGCTTTGCCGTTTTTAACACGAAGCGCTTACATGCGCTCGTGCTCATAGGACTGTTCAACCCTCTATATTGCGAGTACATCACTCGCATATGCGACTAAATCTTCACTCTGGGTGACTAAATGATGTCTCATATTAAGCCAGAGTGGGCTAATTCAATTCTCAGAATATACTCGCCCGTAGTGTGAGTTGAGCGGCTGAAGTTAT
Source organism: Sinocyclocheilus anophthalmus (assembly GCA_018155175.1). Classification (NCBI taxonomy): domain Eukaryota; kingdom Metazoa; phylum Chordata; class Actinopteri; order Cypriniformes; family Cyprinidae; genus Sinocyclocheilus; species Sinocyclocheilus anophthalmus. The sequence goes on along the minus strand of JADLZN010009349.1, from coordinate 70,452 downwards.
GATTAGCACATAGATGCAACTCATCAGAACCACATCGACCTGAATGCGTCTTCAGAGTTCACTCTCCGTCATAGGCGATATGATATTTTCAGTTCATCGAAGGATGCGCAGCGCACTGTGTTTGGGTATTTTGGCGTGAATGTGTTCTAGTGTGAGGGCACGCTCGCCGTCGCGTTTCTCTCACACGCGCAAAAGAGCCCGGAGAGCGAGGAGAGTCTTACAAAACATGCCGAATTGAGGTGGCGTACATGTAAACGGCTACTTTGTTTTTGGATTGTCTGTAAAATAACAGAGTTACTTTGGAAATCACACACAGCTGTTTTAAGAACTGCGGGTTTCCTCGTATAGTAGCTGGCGGAACTAATGCACAAAACAACAATCATCATGTGATGCTCACTGTATTATCATCCCTGTTTTGATTTCAAGCAAATCATGTCGACGCAAACGCACACAACCTTGATGAATATTCATGAATACAGTAAGTCATAACCTAGTGAGTTTTTATATTGTCTTAGAGGAGAATTAGGTATGTAATATATAATAAGAATAATTAAATTTATCAGTATCATTGTTTCGTTTTTTTTTTTTACAGGAACACTGAATGACTAAAAAAAAAAAGCACCAGCACCAGTCCTATGTTCATGGTTACCAAGTTTTAATACTAATTACTAAACTTCTATTATTAAATAATACGTGATTATCATATTATAATGCTTGACTAACTGATATTAAGAGTGTACTTTCAGATACTTAAAAAGCTGTACCATTTTACAAACATATATATATATATATACTGTATATATAGATAGATAGATAGATAGACAGACAGACAGACAGACAGACAGAAGAAGACAGACAGACAGACAGACAGACAGACAGAACAGACAGAGGGATTCAGTCTGACGAGTAAACACAAAAATATACTAGCCAATGGCGATTCAATTGCCAAGGTGTCCGTTGAGGGTTGACTGTATAAAAACAGTTCGTGCTGCACTGTATTTGTTTTGTCCTATCTATCATATGTTGTTGCCTTATTAAAATATAGGCTAACATTTAAAGAAATGTATTTTAATTTTATAGTATATACTTATATAAAAATACATTCATGAATGTTTTTAATGAATGGATTTTATAATAATACAAAATAGCAATGTGTAACATTTACCATATTTAGGGCAACACTTTATTTGTTCCCCAAAAAAAAAAATGTTTTCACTAAATGTTTGGATTTCTAAAATTATTGTGCACTGATTTTTCTAGAATAACTTTTGCTGCCGAATTATCCACTAACCTAGTTTATGATATTTTTTTGTCATAGATTATAAATATACATAGGCCTATATTTTTCATATTTGTTTATTTTATTTTTCTTTATAATGAAGAAGTCTGGATCTAGTAGATTGTGAAAGAATGATTACCAGTTCCACACACAGACATATATAAATTCTACATTTATTTAAAATGTAAAATTTATCTTCACTGGTATCGGATCGGTATCTGCCAATACCGAACCCTAAGTATCAGAATCGGTATCGGAGGAGAAAAAGGCGGATCGGAGCATCCCTACTAATGTTTGCTATTACTCTTGTTTAAATTTGATCATACTCATATTACTGACTTACAATATTTACCTGGCTGATGATAAAACAGGCAAAAATACATATCCACGTACGAAGAAAAATCTATCTTGATTATTTGACAAAAAGTGGCAAAAAATATTATTACAAATTATGAAATATATTACAATTTAAATAATTTCTATTGAATACATGTTTAAATGCAAATATACCTGATGCCAAAAGCTGAATTGTCAGCATCATTACTCTATCCATGCTGCCTTGCCAAGAAACTTTCTTATTATTTTCAATATTGAAAAGTTGTACTGCTTAATCATTTTTTTGGAAATGGTTTATGCATCTTTAATAAGGAAATTCAAAAATAAGAACAGAGTATAGGAAATAAACATGTTTAGTCATTTACTGTCACTATCAATTAATGCATTTTGCCGAATAGTATTTTAAAAGAAAGAAAGAAGGAAAAAAACTTGTTGACCTCAAAACCTTGTATCCGGATATAGATACACAACATACTAAATATTACATACTACCTAAAATAGAAATTCTGTTGTTTCTCAGAGTTACATCCAGGGCTCGACAATACGGACTGCCAGATGTGTAAGACGTTCGGGACAGTTGACGAATTTGTCACTTGCTAATTTAAAAATTCAAGCGATTTTAAAGCATTCCAGCAAGATGCGAAAGACAACTACATGCAAGTAACTTTGTAGCTTTAACAATGATTAATCTACAGTATATTTAATTTATACAGTGGAGTAGAGATGCACCGATCGACCAGGCATTTTTTTTGTTTTATTTCAGACTATCTAATGTTCCTTGCTTGCACACAAACTGCACTGCAATCAATTTTCAAAATGTAATTTGTGTGGAAAAGATTCAAGTGTGTAGACGGACGTTAACAGAGCAGGAGATGCTGAAGAGGAAGCAAAGAGGGAGCAAAAAAGACAGCTGGCGAGCAGTCACTGTTCACAATGTGCGAAATAAGGGAGGAAAATCCTGATATTGAAGTGGGGATTATAGAATGACTCTGTGGGACGAATCAGAAAAGTTTACCTTAGTTTATTTTAATCTTGCCTCTGTATAATGCATTTAGTTTTAATAAGTGCAGCTGCTTTGCTTACAGCTGTAACCAAGGAAACGCTGTGTACATCCAAATTTCAGCTGTCCTGGCCTCTTAAATGTCATGTAAAAAAAACAAGTCAAACGGACCGTTCCTGTATAAGTGGACGCCTGAATAAACTTCCATGTGACTTTCTGCTGACAGTCTAGTTACAGACTATTGTCAATGTAACGTTATGAAGCGCTGCCACATCTGCTAAATAATGATGCTAACTACCAATACACACAAACAAACTCAACCAGCTAGTGAGATCAGGCAACATCCTTCCGCATGGCTTGATCTGCAGAACGCATCACCACAAAAATAAAACCTCCCCTCCTATATTTGCATTCCTCCCAAAATAAAAACCCCTCTGCCAATTTGCATGTGCCCAGTGTAGCACGGAGCGTCCATGAATTTACATGAATAAAAACTGAGACTGGCAGCAGCTCATCAGACAGATACAGAGCTTATTACTGCTCACACACCACAACAGCACGACACACAGAGAGTATCCCTGTGATCAATTTCAAGATAAAAGAGAAAAATACTTCCTGAAATACTTTTTAGTCCCAAACCACAATTCCACAAATTATCTGGAAAAGAAATGAAAGAACAAATTTCACATGAATCACACGCCCTCAGAAACTGACTAAACCTACACTAGTTATCTATGCCACTAATATATTTTTTATAGTTTAATTATAATAAATTTTATTGTTTTATTGATATTTAATTTGTTATTAAAATGTTTATTAGTTTTAATATATATATATATATAGATATCTATAATGTCTGTGTTTAACATTAGTATTTTATTATTTAACATGGGGTCAATGAGCAAGTACAAGTTTTCCTTTCTCTTGGAGTGGTTTAAAGCTGATTGTGCATAGATAAGATCCTGAAGTTGCACAAGGACTAAAGTCTCAAAACCAAAGAGATAAAGAATATCAAAGTTAAGACTCTGCCACGCCCCCTAAAACGGCTCGTTATAACACGCCCAACATATCTACCTCACTATGTGGAAATATTAGCATAATGCCGCCAAAATGTGCACGCAAAGAAAAAAGGCGTGGTTCAGGAAACCCCAAAGAAAGAAGGCGGTTAGTGTTGAAGCAGCCATGTCAGGGAGACGCTGTGTGTTTCTAAACGAAAGCAAAAGCACTTTATTCGGCCAACCGAAAGTAGATGCATTTAGGAATCTAAGATTACTTACAACAGAACAGCAAAGCATTTTATGGACGACCGTTTCGTGAACCTAGGAGAGAGGTAATTCTGACTTTGCTATGACAATCTGGCCCTTCTGAATCAGCTACTGTAAGTATGTTTTATTAGTTTAAGTATTTGCTATTGACTGTTCAAATGCGGAGTTTTGCGCATCGTGGGTGTGTGTGTGTGTGTGTGTGGGTGTGTGGTGTGTTGGTGTGTGTGTGTGAGAGAGAGAGAGAGACGCGAGCGAGAGAGAGAGCACGCAGAGAGAGAGAAGAGAGGAGTGGGTCACCTTCACAGTGGAGTCAGCTTGTCTTAACCGTGGCTTGTGTACTGCAAAGACATACTAGCTTCATCACTGTGTCTGTCACGCGCGACTCTGTTCCCCTTTTGGGCTCTGTCTTTATATTTATTTTGAAAGCTGATGCTCGCGATTATTGTAAGGGGCGTTACGTTTCCGACGTGTGCTTGCGGTGTTCGACCAATCACAATGCACTGAGTCAGCTGGCCAATCAGAGCAGACTGCGCTTGTCGGAAGGAGGGGACTTTGTAGAAAACGAAGCGTCTGAGAGAGGCGGGGCATAGAGGACCTAAAATAACGTATAGTATTAGAAAAATAATGTGTTTTTTTGAACATCAAAGCATGTCAACATATTCTGTTACACCAAATACGCAAAATAAGGATCTTTAAAAAAGCATCATATGACCCCTTTAATCTGTTTTGTATTTTTATTTTAAATTATTTGTATTATTTTACTTTATTGTATTTGTGGAATTTTCTAAGGTGTTTGTGATTACTCTTGCTTAAATTTAAACAATCTCATATTACAGACATACAATATTTGCCTGGCTGATGATAAAAAAAAATTATTGTTGACTGTTTTAACCCCTTTGCAGTTACCCCCCATTTTCAGCAATGGAGACACAAATTACATACCCAAAATAAAAAGGTTGCTCCTCATCAGTCTTTCTGACTAGATACACAGTCAACTATGTCCACAAAGCTGACACTTCAAAGTTTACTGTTCAAGAATCAGAATTACTCAGACTGTTATGATAATAGAGATATAAAAGCTCAAACGTAAAAACAAAAATAAAATGTTTAAATGTATAAAAAAATATGTTGCTGTGGTAAATGCTTTTAGAAACACAATGAAGCTAAAGCCACACGTCTACTAATGCTTAATTTGAAATTTCAGGACACAATCTCTAAAACTGAATTTTATGAAACATTTTCTAAGACAATGTCATGTGTTTTTAGAGAAGGCTAATAAAAGGCTAATAAAATTGATTTATGGCCCTCTGTAAGCTCTCCTGCGTGCTGTCGCCTCATGTCTGACCTGGAAAACTGCCCCATTTATGATGCTATTGTTCTCAATCGACGAACCTTTCACGTCATATACTATCATAATCGTGTGTTTATTATTTGGGTATTTAGTGGGTACAGACATTTCTCTGTGTTTGTTATGGTCAGATATGAACGCAGAAGAGCAGGGAAGTGCATCACAGGATGAGACAGGGCTTGTTATGAGACGCAATATGACTGACAGGTTGACGGACGAATGAGGTTTCTCTGAGTTAGAGCAACGAGCCAGAGCACGTAAGTGTTTAAACGACCCTCCCCCCCGAGACAACCCAGGGAGCTGCTAATTTTCGTCAGATCGCGTAAAAAGGGAAAATAAATAGAATGAATTCTGTCTGAAGAATAGGAAGTAAACATGAGCAAAGTTATCTATAGATATCCAGTGTATGTGAATATTTGGACTAAAGCCCTTATGACGCTGTTCAGGGAAAGCTATCGTGACCACAAATAAAACGCTGCAGACGTGAGACTGAATAGAAATGCGGTGGTGATGAATTCTATTCCAATATTCTATAGGATTTATATTGGCAATACATGATATAATAATACAATAACAGTGGTCAACTATCGAAAGCTAGAGGCTTGATCTTTTCTAATGATTGCCACAAGTTTTCCAGGATCAACGAAAGACGTGGATGTTTTAACGTGTCACTGTGGACAGTGTGAAAAAAACAACAATAATCGTGGGGGCCATTGCCGATCTTGACAGGAAGGGGGAATCTATTTATTTTATATTTATTTTAAGTATTTTAATATATTTTAATATTTGCATTATTTTATTTTATTTGTGGTGCTTTCTAAGGTGTTTAATATTATTCTTGCTTAAATTTGAACAAACTCACATTATAAACTTACAACATTTGCCTGATGTTGTGAGTATCCCATTTGCCTGATAAAAGAGTCAAAAAACTCCAATATCCTAGAAGCATTCGAAGTATATCCAAGACCAGATTTTTTTATTTGTGTGGTTGCTTTGGTAATACCATGTGTAAATCATAATAAAAATGTATAAAAATATATATATGTGATTGAGGGACCAAAGTACAGACCATTCAATAATATTTTCCACAGTTTCTGTCCACTGGACATTTATGGAAAGACATATTTCAATATTTGTTGGCTGAACAGTCAACACTTAAAAATTCAATGCACTCTACTAGTCGCTCAAAGCCTCATTTTCATTTGTGTCAAATTCAATGGCATCTTATCCGACTTTACCCAGAGCATCTAACCAACTTGTGCTGGTAATATCCATGTCCAGCTGAAAAAATGACATTAATATGAAGACTAGACCTGAAAAAAAGTTTATATTTGGCAGGAATATGAAATGATTTTATCTCACAGAATACAGAGAACTTAAATAAGAACTCTTATTGAAACTTGATTGAATCCCAGATGGACCTGAGGGGCTTCAGCTGAGGTGATGCAGTACTGCAGAGCACTTCAATCTTTAATGAGCTGTAAAAGTGTGTGTGTGTGTGTGTGTGTGTGTGTGGTTTTTGTGTGTGTGTGTGTTTGTGTGTGTGTTGTGTGGTGTGTGTGTGTGTGTGTTTATGTGCGCGAGAGCACATGTGTGCATCAGTAATACTGATTGACAGAGGCGGTGAAGAGAGGCGAAAGATAAACTTCATCCCTCTCTTCAGGAGACGATATGAGGTCACATGACCTGCGATAAGAGGCACGAATGGAGAAAACGTGACGTAGGTATGCCTCCCGTTCTGTGACTATGGCAACAAGTGTAAATATTAAGACCGGGAATGACGATATATACACATAAGCTCTAGTGCTACTCGTACATCTCAATGTGAAATCATCTACTGAAATCACAACGCTCAGAAGAGCCAAACCTTACAGGCTGAGATCAGTTTAGCCGTTTCCATTATTTCAACTTGATAAGAATTTCAATAAGAAAAGCTGCTTCTAGATAAGCATTAAAAAGCTCATTTAAAACAGAATAAGCACAAGACATTAAGCCTGACTCATAAACATGGATAAACAGTTGAAATATTATATTATACGGTTCAATCGTTATAAAAGTGCTTTACAAGGTTAAAACGCTTGTTAAACAAGGCTCTTTTAAAAATATCACAATAAGGTTGTGTGCATTTACAGATTAAATATCAGTTATCCTATCAGTTGATCACAGTGTTAAAAGTTATCAGCCAAATTAAATATTACAGTTTATTAGAAAAAAAGTATATTGTAAAAGTATTAAAAGCATAAATACAGTGCCTTGCGAATGTATTCATAACCCTTCATTTTTTTCACATTTTATGTTGCAGCCTTATTTTAAACTGCTTTAAATTACTTTTTTTCCCACATCAATCTACACTCCATACACCATAATTACAAAGCAAATAACAGGTTTTTAACATATTTGCAAATGTATTAAAAATAAACACTAAAATGATTCCATTGCATAAGTATTCATATCTGGGACAGTTGAAATTTAGCTCAGGAGCATTCATTTTGCTTGTAGATGTTACTACACTTCAAGTGAAGTTAACCTGTGGCAAATTCAATTGAATGGGTATGATTTGGAATGGCACACACGTCTTAATAAAATGTCTAACAGCTGATAATGTCAGAGCAAAAACCAAGCCCTGAGGTCAAAAGAACTCCCTGTAGGCTCTTTTTCTGCTTCCACTGAAGGGTCCAGACTTCCGGTAATGAAAAAAAAAAAAGAGTTGGAAACAACCAGGCTCTTCCATAGAGCTGGCCTCCTGGCCAAACTGAGTAACTGATGGAGAAGGGCTTTGGTTAGTGTGGTGACCAATAACCTGATAGTCACTCTAGTTGAGCTCCATAATCATATGTGGAGATAGGAGAAATCTACAGAAGGACAAACATCACTTCAACACTCCACCAATCCAGTCTTTATGGCGGTGTGGCCAGATGCAATCCTCTCCTCAGTGAAGACACATGAAAACACTTGGAATTTACAAAAAAGCAACTAAAGGACACTCAGACTGTGAGAAACTGTATTATCTGGTCTGATGAACCTTAATTCTAAGCATCATGTTTGAAGGAAACCAGCTCTGCTCATCACCTGCAGAGTACCTTCCCAAAAGTAAAGTGTGCTGGTAGCCTCATGCTGTGGGGCTGTTTTCCAGCGGCAGGGACTGAGGGACTCATCAGAGTAGAAGAAACGCTCAGTGCAGCAAAATATAGAGATAGCCTTAATGAAAACCTAGTCCAGAGTGTTCAGAACCTCAGACTGGGCAGAAGGTTCACCTTCCAACAGGACAATGACCCCAAGCACATTAAGAGTGGCTTTTAGACAACTCTGTGAATGTCCTTGAGTGAAGCAGCCAGAGCCTGGGCTTGAACCCAATCAAATATTTTCTGGAGAAACCTGAAAATGTGCATCTGCCCCCATCCAACCTGACAGAGCTTGGGAGGTGAAGAGGTGAGGTGAAGAATGACAGATAATTGCCAAATGCTGATATGCAATGCTTGTCGCATCTTACCCAAAAAAACTTGAGGCTGTTAAGGTGCTTCAGCTAAATATTTAGTTTATAATGTGAATACTTATGCAATGTACTTATTTCAGTTTTTTATTTTTAATACATTTACGAAGTTGTGACAATTCTGTTTTTGCTTTGTCAGTATGGTATATGGAGTGTAGATTGATTGGAAAAAAAGTAATCCAGAAGAAGTTTATCATAAGGTAGCAACATAACAAAATGTGCAAAAAATTAAGGGGTATGAATACTTTCACAAGGCACTGTATGATAGTAGGTCTGAACGATTTGGAAAATAATCTAATTGCGATTTTTTTTTTACCAATATTGCGATTACGATTTAATATGCAAAAAAATTTTTTAAAGCTCTTTATGTTCTGTATTATACAACAAAGACAAGCTATAAATCATTGTATAGTATGACCAACACACTATTAGTTACCACAATGTTCTTTCTTTAGCCAGCCAAAAAAAAAAAAAAAAAAAAAAAAAAAAAAAAATATGTTACGATGACATTATGTGATGCAGAATTTGATATGAATGACATTCTTATTTAACAACTATCACAGTATATTGACTGATTTGTTGAACTTCCAACCTTGTAAGCATGTAATAATTATGACAACATAAAGCACTGACAAATAAGCCTGGTGTAAACATTAATATGAAAAGTCTGTAACAAATCAGAGGAGACGCACACAAACTGAAGTAGATTGCAGAAATATAAAAACAAATCTTTTGCTTTACCACACTACTTTAGGTAATTCAATGTCACTGTAATAAACATATGTAAACATGTGGACTGCACTCAACACTGTCTGTTAACTTTAGACCAGTGGATCTCAGACTTTTTTGGTCGCGCCCCCCTTTAAACCTATAAAAAAAGAATATGGCTCGTCATATTTCTGCATTTACTTTTTAAATGAACCAGCCCTGCCTGGGTCTGGGCGACTCATCTTGGCGTTTCTCTTCGCTTCCCAACGATCCTCTCCCATCTATTACTTCCTTTGCTATTTCCTGTTTTATTTCTTTTCTTTTTCTGCTGATGGCCCGCGCTCGACTTGAAGCAGCTTGGGTGTGTCTTCAAAGTACTGCGAGAGCTATAAGAGTCCGCGTCGGACGTCTCCTTATGCTTTCTCTCACCGTACTTTGATGTCATAGGCTACACCGATCGATCTTCAAGTCGAACACACCTCTTTACTCTCGTGTGTCACGTGACCGAGTGTAATCGCAGCCTCTGCGAGTGAAAAAAAATCACGTTTTTTCATATCGCGATATCGCAAATGCAATTAATCGTTCAGGTCCTATATGTGAGTATATACTGTATGTATATATAATATAAGCATATATACAAAAAGAAACTGAAACATTTTATATCATGTTCAATCAAAAGTTGTGAATTATTTCCATGTCTTTTGGTTGTTCGATTAATATTAAAAACTTTTAAGACAAATGCATGGATCCAGTACACTGATACTGTACGTTCAACCGACTATGTCTGCTAGGATACTCACCAAAACGGGCATGTTGACATAATTTTTGTGTGAATTTGTCCATTCAAGCACAAGACATGAAAGAGAACTAAAGATTTGCATTCGTTCTGAGACATGTTTGGCGCTTCGGATGAGCGCACACACAAATCTTCTCACTGCGCGCATGAGTTCTCATTCACGTCTTCTGGCTCTTGAATGTTTAAACTGGCAAGGCTTAAATGAGTTAAGTTTAAACACAGATAGCAACGTGTGCTGTTCAGGTCTCACCTGCGCATGTGTGCTATCAACACCCAGGTGATGACGGCATAAATGACGGGTCTACTGGTCATTTTCCAGCATACGGCAGTCACATTAAACAAAATTTACAAAGAGTGACTAGTTTGTCTACGTTTCTTTTTTTTTGTTCATCGCTGTTGTTGTAATCTATTAGGAAGCCAGAATGCGTATCGACAGAAACATACATTAGCTGAATTCCTCTGTCTGTGTTACCTGTTGTTATTTTTAACAGCCAATACAGATTGTGTCAGATTTAGTGGACCGCAGTTGCATGTGCTGCCGACCGGGGTGGAGAACGGTACGGTTCTATCTTTTACCGAGAACCGTTACACTCCTAATATACATATATATATAAACTGTGTGCAAATATTTGACATTTAACTGAAGTATTTATTAAATATATAAGTAACAAATATACTAACGAACATTTCAATAAATGTAAAATCAAGCAACATTAAACTATGTAAATAATTAAGCATAAATCATATTAATAATCAGCAATAAAATTAAGTACCATGTAAATAAATGCTCCAACCATAAATTAAATAATCAAGTGATGATAATGTCATATTTATGTATTTTACCTACATTTTAATATTTGTTCCATATTTTTTCATCCGTGTACCATGGAACAACACAGTAGTAAAGGCACAATATGTAAGATATTTTATTAAAATATCCAAAAACCACTAGTACATTGTTATATATTTTGCTGACTTGTGTACGTACATTATCCCAAATGTTCTGAAGAATGTTTAAATCCAGAGAAATAAGCATTTTTAACTAGTGACACGGACCGTTGTCCATATGTCACTTGTGTCTGCCCGGGGGGGGGGGGGGGGGGGGGGGGGGGGGGGTGGGGGGGGGGGGGGGGGGTGGGGGGGGTGGGGGGGTGCCACACAATGACAATTTTACATATTGTGCCTTTAAGAACCAAGCGTAAGTAAACTTTTGAACGAGGTCATTTTTTATAAATTCAACTATTATTTTCCCTTGTGGACTATTATTATTATTATTGTCTTTTATGTGAAATATTTTATTCAAGTCAGTACTATATAAAAAATAACATGCATTTTGTATTATCCCTCTTATTTTGTTTAATACTTCATTACATTTTGCAGTTACTGGCAAGTGTATGTAAAATTATGGACAAACCATATATATATATATATATATATATTATATCTATAACATATGCAAAGACCTCATGTCGCTAAAACACCATGGCCCCATAACACACACACAACACACTTAAATAACCTTAATCTTGACAACAAAGAGACGTTGCAAAACCAAGACCCAAAGTAATCTCAGGACCGATGCTGCTTGCACTGATACTGATTATGTCTTATTATTGCTATTATTATTATTATCCCCAACTTATGAGTGCACATACACAATCATGTATATATGCATACACAAACTCCCTCACCTTAAGTCGACTTGTCCAGTCCAGGAGTTTGGGACATCCACCTTGGGTTTGTCCATGGCTCCTCCCTTCACAGTGGTTGCATGACCAACACCCTGTCAACACAAATATACACTCACCATGACTTCAGTTTCGCTAGAGCACCCAAAACATCCACACCAAGCTTCAATGTTTCCTACTGAACAACATGCCAAAGTGGCTGAACACAGTTCTGCACTGAAATACTGTAATTGCATCCTTGACGTCACTCTCTCACTGCCTTTCACTTCTTTTTAAACTATATCTCATTTTTAAATATCTCATCTGGGGACAGCGATCAAAACAGATAATAGGCAAATGAATAGAAAACAAACACAACGATAAAGAAAAACAAAATGATGCACCGTAAAAGGGTAAGTCCACTTTCCTCACCGTGAAGCCGCTGCTAATGCTGGTCCAGAGCGTACCCTGTTCTCCACCCAACACACAAACACATGGGACGACGCCCCACCCCCCCCCTTACGGGACTCAGCCAAACACAATACCGTACCTATATTATCTGAGTAGAGAGCGATTATCCCCCCCGCTAGGCCACATGCTACTGAGGGCCACAGGGGCAGCAGAAGCGGAGGGGCTATTGTTAATGTGCATCTCCCTTCTTTATTGAGTGCACACATGAGGACGACGACAGAGACATAGAGAGACTTTAATGGAGAGATGGTCGGATGACATAACAGTTCTGAAAAGGGAAAGCAGACATGTTCAAGCTAACGTTTACAAAAAATGACTACAGTTTCTGACTTCATGTTTTCAACATTGATAATAATAGAAATGTTTCTTGAGCATCAAATCAACTTATTTACTATAAGTTTTTCATTTGATTAACATTAGTTAATGTATTAACTAACACGAACAAACAATAAACAATACATTTACTACAGTATTTATTAATATTTGTCACGTATGAAAATCAGTTATTCATTTGTCATGTAGTTCCAGTGCCTTCTAATGTTCCAATATGTGGTCCCCTGGTGCTCGTGTCTCCTGTATTTTCTGCTCAGACTACCCTCGATCCTGAAGGGTGACTAGAACCCCGGAGGCTGTCGTGGCTTCACACGGGGCTAACGACACCAACTGCGGCAGACGCTAGAACGCTGAAGAGGACTTCGCAGCCTGATGAGACGGTGCGCCTCACAGCGCCCCGACGAGACATTCCTCGGTGTCAGGACCGTTCCCCCGTATCGACGAGACACGAAAGTCAATTAGGCTTTTTTGCTTTAAATGAAAGGTTAATGTCATGGGGTGTAAAGAACGAACCTGCTCTTTGTTAATCTGGAATCTTTTCTGGGATCGTCCTCGTCTGTTTTTCGCGGCTGAGTTCTGCATCCCAGCAGAGTCGGGGTGGAGCTCATGTCGGACAACATCTCTAGGACGCTGCGCTCCATGTGACTAGTAAGTCAAATCTCAAAAAAATGCCCTGATGACTTGTATTCTACCCGCTTAAATGATAGAAGTAATTGTGCTGTCCAATCTATAAAGACTGAGTCTGTTCCCCCGAATAGTGAGGTCAAAATATAAATTAATGCAGGATCTAGAAAAAATCTTATCGTGATTAAACCAGAAAAATTTAAAATAAATGAACAAAAAATATTTTTAAAGTTTCTAAACATTAGATCACTCTCACCCAATGCAGTTATTGTAAATGAAATGATCACGGATAATAGTTTTGATGTACTCTGCTTGACTGAAACCTGGCTAAAACCTAATGATTATATTGGTCTAAATGAGTCTACTCCACCAAGCTACTGTTATAAGCATGAGCCCCGTCAGACTGGTCGTGGCGGCGGTGTTGCAACAGTATATAGTGATTTTCTCAATGTTACTCAGAAGACAGGATTCAGGTTTAACTCATTTGAAATACTAATGCTTAATGTTACACTGTCAGATTTGCAAAAGAAATCTATCGTATCTCTTTCTCTGGCTACTGTGTATAGACCACCATGGCCGTATACAGATTTCCTAAAAGAATTTGCAGTTTTCCTCTCAGACCTGTTGGTTACTGTTTATAAAGCGCTAATTGTCGGAGATTTTAATATTCACGTTGATAATACAAATGATGCATTAGGACTTGCGTTTACTGACCTAATAAACTCTTTTGGAGTCAAGCAAAACGTCACCGGGCCCACTCATCTTTTTAATCATACGCAAGTTTTTTTATATCGCATGGAATTGATCTTACTGTTATAGATATCGTACCTCAAAGTGATGAAGTTTTTTACTGACCATTTCCTTGTATCGTGCCTGCTGCGTATTACTAATATTAACTATATGGCTCCGCGTTATCGTGGGGTCAGAACTATTGTTCCAGCCACCAAAGCCAGATTCACAAATAACCTGCCTGATTAATCTCAACTGCTCTGTGTACAAAAGTTAAACCTTCGTCTGCGTTCACGTCGCTTTCTGTATACCCTTGTCGCTTTAGCATGGGCACTATCTTCTCTAATACATTATAAGCTGTTGCCCCCATCAAATTGAAAAAGGTTAGAGAAAAACGTACTGCGCCATGGTACAACAGTAATACCCATTCTCTCAAGAAAAAAACTTGTAGTCTTGAGCGCAAATGGAGGAAAACTAACTTGGAAGTTTTTCGAATTGCGTGGAAAAACAGTATGTCCAACTATAGACAAGCTCTAAGAGCTGCCAGGGCCGAGCATATCCACAAAATCATAGAAAATAACCAAAACAATCCAAGGTTTTTTATTTACACAGTTGCTAGATTAACAAATAACCAGACGCCACTCGATCTAAATATTCCCTCACAGTTTATTAGTAATGACTTTATGAATTTCTTCACTGATAAAATAGATAACATCAGAAATACAATAGCAAATGTAGATTCTACAGCGTATAATACTTTAGCTTCATTCATCGCACCAAAAGATAAACTGCAGTGCTTTACAGCTATAGGACAGGAAGAGCTAAATAAACTTATCACTGCATCTAAACCAACATTAACATGCCTGTTAGATCCTGTACCCATTAAATTATTAAAAGAGTTTTTTACCTGTTGCAGAAGAACCGCTTCTCAATGTTATTAACTCGTCGTTGTCTTTAGGTTACGTCCCAAAAACATTCAAGCTGGCGTTATTAAGCCTCTTATTAAGAAACCACATCTAGATCCTAGTGAACTGGCTAATTACAGATCCATTTCAAATCTTCCGTTTATGTCTATAATTTTAGAAAAGTTGTGTCTGCTCAATTGTGCTCCTTCCTGCAAAAAAAGATCTCTATTAAGAATTTCAGTCAGGTTTCAGGCCCCATCATAGTACAGAAACTGCACTTGTTAAAATTACAAATGACTTGCTTCTTGCGTCAGACCAAGGCTGTGTCTCATTGCTAGTTTTACTTGATCTTAGTGCTGCATTCGATACTATAGATCATGACATACTCATAGATCGCTTACAAAACTATACAGGTATCCAAGGGCAGGCTTTAAGGTGGTTTAGATCCTACCTGTCTGATCGCTACAATTTTGTTCATTTAAATGGGGAGTCTTCTCAGTTATCACCAGTAAAATATGGATTTCCACAAGGATCTGTCCTAGGTCCTCTGCTATTTTCTATATACATGTTGCCTCTTGGTAATATTATTAGGAAATACGGTATTAGTTTCCACTGTTATGCCGATGATACTCAACTATATATCTCAACAAGACCAGAAGAAACTTCTAAATTATCTAAGCTAACGGAGTGTGTTAAAAATGTAAAAGATTGGATGACCAATAATTTTCTCCTATTGAATTTGGATAAGACAGATATATTACTTATTAGACCAAAAAACAGTATACAGAATTTCTTGGATTACAATTTGCAACTAGACTGGTGTAATGTTACTTCCTCTACAGTCAAACATCTGGGTATTATATTAGATGGCAACTTGTCTTTTGAAAACCATATTTCCCATGTTACAAAAACAGCCTTCTTCCATCTTAGAAACATTGCCAAGTTACGAAACATGTTATCTGTTTCTGATGCAGAAAAGCTAGTTGCTTTGCATTCATGACCTCTAGACTGGACTCTTGTAATGCACTGCTAGGTGGTTGTCCTGCATCCTCAATAAACAAGCTACAGGTAGCCCAAAATGCAGCGGCTAGAGTCCTTACCAGGTCAAGGAAATATGATCATATTACCCCAATTTTGCAGTCTCTGTACTGGCTACCTATTAAATTCCATATCAGTTACAAATATTATTACTTGCCTATAAGGCCCTTAATGGGTTAGCTCCTGTGTACCTAACTAGTCTTCTACCACGCTACAATCCATCACGCTCCCTAAGGTCGCAAAATTCTGGACTTTTGGTAGTACCTAGGATATCAAAGTCCACTAAAGGAGGTAGAGCTTTTTCGCATTTGGCTCCCAAACTCTGGAATAGCCTTCCTGATACCGTTCGGGGTTCAGACACACTCTCTCTGTTTAAATCTAGATTAAAGACACATCTCTTTAACAAAGCATTCACATAATGTATCTCATAACACTGTACTGCGGCAATCTTTTCCTGCAGTTTGTATATCTATCAATTTACTTATTATCGGTCAGTTGGGTTAAACCAATATTGTTTTGCTTGGTTGGAACAGCCACGCTAATTATTTTGATTTGTTCTCTGTCTTTTGCCAGGGATTACATCCCTTGGTAAACAGGAGTTACACAAGCTCATCTGAGATCCAGAACACCTGAGAAGAGATGATGCAACCCCTCAGAGGACCTCAGATGAAGCCAACCCTGAAACAACATGCAGAACTACCACATTTAGCTATAAGTTTAATTGCATCATAATAATTGCTGTTAATATTATTCAACGTCTGTTTTATTACGTCTTAAATTGATTTTTCCGAACTGCTGGTTCGTCTGGTCAGAGGAGAACTCCTTGTGGCCCTCCCCGGCTGTGTGAGTACGCCTGGTTTCTCTCAAGGTTTTTTTTCCATTTCTGTCACCGATGGAGTTTTGTTTCTTTGCCGCTGTCGCCTCTGGCTTGCCTAGTTGGGGACACTTCATTTCCAGCGTTATCGTTGACATGATTGCAAAGATATTATTTAAACTGAGCTGGATGTTGACATCACTGAATTCAATGATGAACTGTCTTTAACTGAAAAATGAGTGTTTACTCTTGTCATTTTGCATTATTGACACTATTTTTCTAATTAATGCCGTTCAGTTGCTTTAACACAATCTGTATTGTTAAAAAGCTCTATATAAATAAAGGTGACTTAACTTGACTTGACTATTGAATTTTAATATGCATTACGGCAAATTGTGAAATTACCATGACCTAAGATCATAAATGCTGTAGAAGTCTTGGTTAATGCTTATTCATGTTTAACTAATACAGTTAAATAACTTTTGACTACTGACTTATTGAAAATTGTTGCCATGTTTCTTAAGCAGCAAATCAGCATAATTAGAAAATTTCTCAGTGACACTGAAGACTGGATCTGAGTATGATTAAAATCGCTTTGCATCACATAAAAATTTTCATTTTACAAACACACATACTCGTTACTATAGAAATATTTTAAATTGCAATATAGTTCAGCTTTTATTGATAAACTGGATACCGTTTTTGTCTTAAAATACAATATAATAAAATTAAGAATGAACTGGCCACCTGACAAAAAGAATCTATTAATGAATTATTAGGTTGTAGAAGCCACCAGTATTTTTTTCAGAAAATCGTCCGCACTGTTCACAATTGCTTTTTTTGGTTGAAGAACCTATATTATAACTCACATTTTTAAATATTGCTATAATCTAATATACTGTAGATCAATACTGGTAATTACATGATATCCCCACCTTTTTTTTATTTAAGTGTAGTCCAGAACAGGATTTAAAATATACAAATACAATACCAAAACAAACATAATTATAGCATCATTATAACATGTATTATAACATCCCCAAATATTTTTTTAAATCTTTGTTTGAACTGCTCTCTACCAACAAACTTGGGCCGACGTCTGAGTCTCATTCTCACCAATACAACCTGTTGCTTTGTATCTGTTGTGACTTGACTTAATTGATTATATAGTCACAGCTAATTAAAAAAAACAAACAAAAAAACATGCAACTTATATTCTGGAAAATACGGTATTGCAGGTTTTGGTGGGAACTAAATAGAACAACAGGGGGAAAAAAATAATATGATCCCCCTAAAAAACTGACTCAGGCGTGATGTGAGGATTTTGTTGGTATGTTTACGACCTAAATAGGCTCGAAGTAAACGCAGTAAAACATTCACGGTCACACGCATCAGCCGTGAGAGCGGAGTCTATATTAAATATGTGTCCTTGGCTCTCGGGGTGCATGGCCTGTTTACATAAGACTTATTGAGTGGTTGGTAACCTCTTGGGATACTGTCATGATATGTCAAAGCCCAATGAGCAGTTTGCAAAGAGACGTGTGTGTGTGTGTGTGTGTCTGGTGTGGTGTGTGTGCGTGTGTGTGTAGGGATTTGCATCATAAATGTGTTTCTCTCAGCTGTGCCATCCCTCTTCGCTCGATGTTCCATCCTGTCCTCTTCCCTCTCATTTGAACTGTAGAGCTGACAGATAATACAACAGCAAAGCCTGATCATCAATCTAATGTACAAGATAACTCAGCACAAATTCTAACATAAGACCTAGACAAAAAGACACTAACTCAAACTGTTAAGAGTACCATGGTGCCTTAGTAATACCATGGCATTCATTCTTTATTGTACCTTGGGGTACTATACCACATACCATGATATTTGAGCCTTTTAACGCTATTTCTTCTCATGTCTGGTGCAATATTTGACCACAGTGTCCCAAAACACGCTTGCTGCCAATCAGCAGTAAGGGGCGTGTCTAATAATGACAGGGAGAAGAGAGCGCTCATTGAGTGCACAGGACGGATATTAGCAAATCGACTACAGATAGCGAGAGATGGCAGATAAAAAAAAAAAAGAGAGAGGAAGATTTCGGAGGAACAAAACATTAAAAAGAAGGGTTACGATCAGGCAAGAGGTAGGACCCGCATAAATATTGGAGCAGCTTTCCATTCAACACACACTACTACCAAACACATTCGACCTGAATTACCATAGTAACACACAGATTCCGCCATCGTCGCTGCCAGGGTTGTGTACGTATGTGTGGGGCGGAGATATCAAAATAGGGGAGAGGTCCTTTTGGGGTATGGGCTTGTTTGTTTTGGTGCTTTTTAAATATCAGCATCGTTTGGCAAAATTCTCTTAGTGTGCCTTTAACACAACTTTATCCATCAGTTAGCGTTTACTGTAAATATGATTTTAATTGCACAAGCTGCTTTTTTCTCTGTAAAGTTTCTGATCTGATCCAAAACAAAAGTCTTGATGGGTTCATTGTAAATATTGTTCCAGGCTTAATGTTGTTGATTCAGGAGCAAGTTATGAAATCAAACCAAAACGACTAGAACAAGTTCTTGGAACAGCATGCTTTTTAGTCCTTGAACAATATTCCATAACCAGACCAGATCAGATTTTAAAATGAGGTTTAGAGTCTTGAATAATATCTTTAATGAATCTCATCAGGTTGTTCCAGGAGCATCAGATCAGAACGCAATGTCTTACTTGTGTAAATCACGTGTCTGAAGTACACACTGCAGTTTCTGATCTAATGGAAGTCCTTTCTGAAAAACTCCCTGGAGGAACTCTGAGCTTCATGTTCATGTTATGGCAGGGAAGGGAAGGGGAACCCTGAAGCTCTCCCAGTCCCTTATCATCCATCCCAGGAGCTCAAGCTCACAGCCGGCGGTCACCTTCACTGAAGCACAGCACACCGTTAAATGATTTGAGGAGTTTCTCTGGGCTGCTGAGCTCTGCTCTGCTCTGCTCACATCACAGCTGTATGTACAGGAGAGCCGGGTAATTATGAGTGTGGGATGGTGATTCTCTGCCCCGTTTTGATGGCCACAAGATGATTATCAGATGTGCTGAGGAGCTTGTCTGGACTTTCCAGCACACATAAACATGAATGTGAGATAATGTGTAATTATGGTCAGGGGTCTAATAACCACCAAGGACCTTTAATTGATTTTCATACAATGCTACGGTCAGGGGACATTCGCTTTGTTCACTGTTTGTGTTTGCTTGTTTCTTTTGTTGGTTGGTTTCTTTTTCTTTCTTTCTAAATTTGATTGTTCACTGATTTATTCATTCTTTGTTCATTTTTTTGTTTATTGCAGTAGTTTACTTGTTTCCTTGGTTTGTTGGTTTACCTTTTTTGGTAGTTTTTAGTTTGCTTGTTTATTTTTTGTTTCGTTCATTTGTTTGTTTGGTCGTTCATTTATTCATGGGTTGGTTTATTATTGGTTTGTTTAGGTAGTCTGTTTGTTTCTTTGGTTTGCCTTTTTTGATCATTTCTTTGTTTCTTTTGTTCATTTCTTTGTTTGTTTGTTCATTCATTTCTTTAGTTGGTTCATTCTTGGTTTATTTTTTGTTTGTTTCTGAAGTTTGTTTGTTTCCTTGGTTTATTGGTTTCTTTCTTTCTGTCTTTCTTTCTTATCTTACTTTAAGTTGTTTGTTATTCATTTTTATTGGTTTATTCATGGTTTATTTTTTGTTTGTTTTAGCAGTTTACTTGTTTCCTTGGTTTATTAGTTTGCCTTTTTTGATCATTAATTTGTTCTTTCTTTCATCAATTTATTTGTTTGGATTGTTCATTTATTAGCTGGTTCATTCTTGTTTTTGTTTTGTTTTTTACTTTCAATAGTTTGCTTGTTTCCTTGGTTTGCTGGTTTGCCTTTTTTTACCTTGCTTTCTTTCTTTGTATCAAATAAATTCAGCCTTGGTGAGAGACTTCTTTCAAAAACATTATAAAATCTTACTCAACCCAAATATTTGACCTGTAGTGTCAATTTACAAGATATTGTCTGAAACTGATCAACAGTGACATGCACGTGTACAGCATAATGTACAGTATTATAACATTAATGAAATTAAAAGGCTAATTTCATTTCATTTTCAGTGGGGTTCAGACTTGCTCAAGATCAAGATTTTCCAGAGCATCACTAAAAGCTGGCCTCTGACTGTAGGCACTGATTGATTGATAGAAATGTTGATCCAGGAACATGTCCTAGTATTATAAATCACATTTTAACTAGCAAAAACAAAATCACAGTGCAGTCTCCAATTATCCTTTACATGTGTCACCGGATTCTTAAGAGTGCTGAAGAAGTCCTGCAGGAGGAATTGGAATCAGCAGTGATGGCACTGACAGAAGCAGATATTTATTTGGGAGCAGAGAGAATGCGCATATATTTATGAATCCTCACCATCTCAAAAGTGCTGCCGTTGATGCATTAGCGTGCCCTCACTCTGTCATTGAGGAGTGCACCGCAATGATTACTGTCACTCAGAGCCATCTGGGACGGATGTGTGCGAGCATCTGCGCGAGTCGTAATTTTGCAGACACCTTAAGAATTCCTAACAATTGCGGTACACTTTCTTTTCCCGTTTGATGCTAATATTTCTGAGATATTGGACAGTTTTATGTATGTAATCCTAATACACTCAGCAGTTTCCAAGAGCCTCAAAGTGCTACAATTTAGGAAATGTCACACTCAGAATTAAAATATACTGTGTTGGCTTTCTGTGTGACACCGAGGCACTGAGGTAATTCAGCAAAATCCTAAACACTGTTCATTCATATTGAAAATTACACTACTATTCAAAAGTTTGGGGTTGGTAAGATTTTTAAATGGTTTTGAAAAAATCTCTTATGCTCACCAAGGGGGGGGGGGACTGCATTTATTGAGAAAAATGCATTAAAACAATTATTATAATTTAAAATAGCTGTTTTCTATTTTGATATCTTTTAAAATGTCATTTATTCCTGTGATGCAAAGCTGAATTTTCACCATCATTTCTCCAGTCTTGAGTCACATGATTCTTCAAAAACCACTCTAATATGCTGATTTGCTGCTCAAGAAACATTTCTTATTATTATCAGTGTTGAAAAAAGTTGTGCTGCTTCATATTTTTGTGATTTTTTTTTTCAGGATTCTTTGATAAAAAGAAAGTTCAAAAGAACACATTTTATTTGAAGCAGGAATCTACTGTAACATTACAAATGTCTTTACTGTCACTTTTGACCAATTTAATGCATTCTCACTAAATAAAAGTATTATTGTCTATTAGAAAAACAAATCTTACTGACCCCAAACTTTTGAGCAGTAGTATATGTGCTGTGTCTGTCTCTGTCTAAATGTGAGAGCAAAAAGAGCTGTTTAATACATGACCTCAAACACAAAGAATGAAAGAGAGACATATAGCGAGAGTAAAAGCTTTGTTGATGAAAACAATCATGGAAGAAAGTAAGATAACAATGTGGCAGAGCTAAAAGGTCAAACTTAAGCACAAATATAATATGACCATGAATGTTGAGTGTTCAGTGTAAATCCTGCAAACAAGGACAGTATACATCAGAAGACCAAGAACTCAAAAGTAGTCTTGTATTGCTTCTTCCAAAAGCACAATACAAATCTGGCCTTCATTTACTGTAACTGAACTGAAAAAAGAAAGTTGACACTTTCCCAGACACTCCTATCAAACATCAGCATGTGGTGTGTGTTCACTCACAGTGGACTGGGGTCTGCTGGTGTCCTCAGGGTCCAGTGAAATGACTTCCAGGGGCGGGGCGAGGGCAGGGTCACTGCTGCTTCGCACGGATAGAGGAGTGGCTGATGGGAAAAAAGTCAAAGAATACACTTTTAAATCTAAAATAGAATCATTCTGCATTTTAAAACCTAGGTTAAGTGGAAAAGATATTGACTTAGACTGTGAAAAAGCACTGTGGCACCATGATACAATAATATAGCACCAAACATTGTTATTTTAGTATCATTGAGATACCATAATAGGTTTTGTTAATACTTTGAATTAGATTTTATTGATATTTTCAATAGTAATTTTGTGTTTTTGTCATTTTTATTAGCCTTTTTTAATATGTCAATTTTTTTAAGTTTTAGTTATTTTAGTACTTCAACTAAACAAAAATGAGAAATGTTGCATCCATGCCTTGGCAACTAGCTGAAAGAAAAATTATATGTGTCTTTATATTTAATTTTTTTTTGAATTCAGTTAATGAGTGAGTAATGTTTAAGTAACATTTTAGTTTCAGTTAACAATAATAACCTTGGAAATGTATAATTATCATTTTTATGTACCATGGCATTTACATAGTGCTTCAAACAATACCACTGTAGCAGCACAGTAAATGTCAGAAGTATTACCATGACACTTTTTTTGTAAGTAAAGATAATACTGGTTCATCTGATCTTTGAAGAACTCCAGCATAAAATAAGTACATCTGAGCCATTATTGTTATGTCTCATTTACCATTATTCACGTTTATCTTCTCAGACAGACAAGTGCTGGTCAAACACTTTTTGAACAGCACCAAGAGTGTTTTCATTTTCAGACACACATTGGATCATACAAACACAATTAAAATCACACTAAACTCACCACATGAAAGCACAACAATACATTCTCACGGAACACAAGCACAAAGACATCTGAATGAGTCAGAGCAGCTTTCCGTACACATACTCAGTCCTGCCAAACGTCTCCCATCACACACATTTGTCTGGTTTCCATAAAAGGGACGACAGCCAAAGTGCTCAGCAGAAACGGCTACGGGAACAGGATGCTAGATCCGTCAAAAACAGCTCTGTCTTTTACAGGAACAAAATAATACTACAGAAAAATGCAATGAGGGAGTTTTATATCAGCACTGTACAACAGAATGTCCTTGGCCTCCATACTGAAAAGGATCTCCAAGACCTCCTGAGATAAGGCCGGAGACACTGTGACATCTCAAGGATCTCAAGTACACAAGTGTGTGGAACGCTGGCATGGCAGCAAGGTCACTGCTGGTGAAACAGTTAAATGAGCTGAATCATAAGAAACAGGGTTTTCTACCACAGGGATAAAGAGTTTTATGTACCATGTTTATGAAGCTGAGATATATTAAATATCACGATTTGAGATGTTGCGATTTCCTAATCGCAAAGCCTGCGATGTGGACGCGATATTACTCTGTTCCAGAGCATATGCACGACTGCCAGCCCTGGGCAAGAGTGAGCGCACCTCCAATCTCCCCAATCAGCACTGCTCTAGCCAACTGAGTAAACACCCACCATTAAAAAAAAAAAAAACCAGAAAGCAGGAGAGAGACAGAGTGGGATTATGGCGTCTACTGGGTCAGATCGATAGTTAGGCAAATTAAAACTAAAGAAAAACGTATGCAAGTTAAGCTTCGAAATGACAGACAACTAACAAAAAATGTAATTTGCAAGAGCTGCGTCACAGCGCATATCAAAAGCTCCCTTGTCTGTTCTGTTTTCAGTATTGGAGAATAAAATACATTCTTATATGTTTTTGTTAGTACGTGAACGTTATCTTGCACATTTTATCTCCCCAACAGATTAATTTGAAATAAGTTTATAATGCATGTTGGCTATTCCCAATTCAGAAGAGCGCACACACAGCCTGTGTCTGTGAATGCTTCTCATACTCGCTCCTCTCTGCCCCACGCGGCACGAATCCCACGTCACGGACGAGCCGTTCACGCTTGCCGCACTCACGCAGCCTGTCTCGTAATGCTGGTTTATACTCGCACCCGGCTCCGCACCGCAAGTCTTCACGAGCGCATCTGGCAGTATGGATGAGGCTTGACGCACGCGCGCAACCTGTGTCGACTCGCGCCTGGCTCCGCGTTTAAAACGAATGTAAATTCTTGCTTGCTAATTTCAAGCATTCAGCACATTTTCCACTTGCTCTTAAAATCCCAAATACTTAAAAGGAATAAATCAGCATATGTAACATATGTAATACTTTAATAATTGACTTAAGAAATACAGTTCTTTATTTATAAAAAAATAAACAAATATTTTCTGTGAAATTAAGTTAATTCTGTAAAAGTAGTTATACCATTATAATCTTGCCTGCTGAAAAAAAAAACAATAGAACCCCTCCCAAAACACAATAACAAATGTAATGGATTTCAAGGTTATAATGGGAATTTGTTTGGTTTTAATGTAAACTATAATGGTGTCTATTTGATGGATTCTATTGGTGGGATGTAATCTGGCATATGGCAACCAATAGAACAACAGTCATTCCTATTGGAATAATGCCCAAAACAAAAAGGAATTTTGTAATGGTTTAATGGAATCTATAAGAATTTCTGTGATGGTTTCTATTGTTTTCTTCAGCAGGGTAGTGATACCCATACTGTGCTGCACATTATTGACAATATTGAGCTGAAGCTTGACTTTGCAAATTTAAAATCGCAAATCAAATCGCAATATCTGTCAAAAAAAATCGCAATTTGATATTTTCCCCCAAATCGCACAGCCCTACTAAGCACCAAAAATGACTAATTCAGAAACAGTAACCCCACTAATGAGCTCATTAGCATATGCCTGTCCTACATTTACATGTTAACAAACAGAGCATATTCATCCACCCTAATGAATGACAGTGTGTACTACAGAGGTTAGCTATTTATGCTACATAGTTGTTGTTTTTTAATCAGATTATGCGTCATTCATCTGTATTTGTGTACAAGTGCTCATTTTTATGTGCAAAGAAAAAGTTCAAGCAAAATTCCTGCCAGTTTCACAACAGGTCTGTAAACATAAATTCCTCCCCTTATTCTTTATTAGTTGCATTTAGTTATTTTTTTTCCAGATAAATACTGCTCTGATTGCCTAAATAAATAAAAGATATTGCTTCCTTAAAATGCATAAGGAAGAATGTTTTTAGGGTAGTAGCAGGGTGTATAAGTTTATGCATTGTTTCGGAAAAGTGAGATTTTTTTTCAAAGATGCATTAAATTGATCAAAAGTGACAGTAAAGGCATTTCTAATGTTACAAAATATTTCTAATTCAAGTAAATGCTGTTCTTTTGAAGTTTATATTCATCAAAGAATCCTGAAATATGTATTACAGTTTCCACAAAGATATGAAGCAGCACAACAGTTTTCAACACTGATATTATTAAGAAATGTTTCTTGTCAGCTTATCAGCATATTAGACTGATTTCTGAAGGATCATGTGACACTGAAAACTGGAGTAATTATGCTGATAATTCAGCTTTGCATCACAGGAATAAATTAAATTTTAAAATATATTCATATAGTAAACCATTTTAAATTCTAAAAATATTTCACAATATCACTGTATTTTCTTTTTATGAACAGTCTTGGTGAGCATGAAAGACTTTCAATGTACAGTTTTAAAGTAGCTTCCTACACTGACAAGAACTAATTATCTTGTATGTACTGGTAAAAGTGACAGAACACAATACTGATGACTTCTGCCAGCCGCAAATAACAGAAAGAGCAAGTCTGACCCTGAAAAGATAAAGAAAAGCTCAAAAAAATCAAGCACAGTGCTTATCAAACAGACACTTCCAGCAGCAAAGACTGCTCATATCCTTCAGTCTGCTACTAGAAATCATCAAAAAGGCTTTTGGGTATGGTCACACTAGCACAGAAACTCTCATTCAGGTGAAGTTGGTATGTTCTGGGAGTCATTAACACAGACTTTGTGTTCGTCTTTTTAAGGTACTGAAACCAAAAGCAACATCTGCTATAGTAGCTAATTCATTAGGAAAGCTGTTGGTATTGCTTTTTGAGCAATATTTCAACTTATCAGGGCCATCTTTAAATGTATCACTGAGCTATTTAACTATATTTCTCTGCATACAGATAAGGCCAATCAAAGAGACCTAGACAGAAACCCAGACTCTTTTCAGGCCTGAGAAGGCCTTGGATAGATGTCCCAGTATTCTTACTATCCTTTTCCATAAATATTATATTTTAAGCTTTATGTTTGTAACCTGTGTGTATGCCACCTTAAGCAACTCTTAAACCATAACCTTCATTGCCATCATTTATCTACACCATAAGACCTCCAACATACAGTAAGCCACTAACTACACCCTAAAGACCTTACTAAGGACGCTCACAATAAGAAAGCTCTCAGACCTTTGTGATGTTTATGAATTCCCATAAAGGAGTGTTACATCTGTGCAGTGTCTTGATGAAGAGTTTCCCTCAACTCCAATCAATCTTCCCAATCCTGCAGAACCTGGTGGAGCTTGAGCTCCAGGTTCAAGGTTAATCGTCAAGAGGATTGTTAATGCAAACTCATTTTAGGCGTTATTTTTGGTTTTACGTCCCTTAAAAAAAACAGAGGTATAAGAATCTGTGTGAAATATGTAAAGGCCAGGGCGATTCAAGGTAAAACCTTTAATTACTGGCTATTCTGACACAGGAGTGGAACAACCCATCTGGTGGTCTCATCTTCCAGGAAAAGCATGACATTTGGAGTGTGCTATGAATATGTGCTTTCAGCTGAATAAATAACAGAGCCAATCCCACAATATAAGTAATCAGGCTAAAAATAAAGAGAATTTGAGTGTGAAAATATTAAAGTATTAATAGACTAAATGTTTGACATTCACAGACCTGAAGCTACACATCAAATGTTTTCATAAGAACTGTTTGCCTTTTATATATATAACAAAAAAGTAGAAATATGTATTAATGGTTTTATTAAAGCTGTGTAAAGGTAAATAACTACAATTTTATTTAATGCTTTTATTATTGCAAACATTAATACTTTTTAGTCGATTTTAAATTGACAATGCTATTACAAGTTGCTTTATCTTTTTTAACATTAACATTTTGTCGTGCTGCTGAATATGTCACTAATGTTAATCAAACAACAAAACAGCTATAACAAAGATTAATCTAAATTTAATTCATACAGTGAACACTATGCAGTGTTATTTTACACTTAATTATTAAATTTCTGTACCTGAATACTACTGTTTTTTATCTATGCTTGTAAATTGTGTATTTCTTTTTTTTTCTTTTTCTTTCTTTTTGTTTTACTGACTGTTCACTTGCCTTTAATCATGTTTGAAATTTCTCAGACTATAGTTTTTGCTGTGGTATATGAAAAAGTACTTAAAGTGCATGGAAAGCAAAGTTACAATGATATCAAATTAGTGTCATTCATTTTTTGTTAAAATGACATTTTCTGATTTGTGACATTACTTTCTATGTAATGCTAAAACACTGCTGGTCACTTTCAGAAGTTGTAGTGATTCTTTCTTTTCCAAGAAAGAATGTGAAACAAATTGGTTATATAATTTTCATTTTTAAATATTTTACAATATAATTTAAATTGATTTTACACACTTTAATCAATATCGTATCGCATATCGAATATCGCATTTAACAAAGTATCGCATATCGCATTTTTCTTCAATAGCGCACAAGCCCTAAATATAGTAGTAAAACACATTTAAACAGTAGCCTACTTTTTGATCAGTTTATCAGAAATGATGAAAATAATAGATAGTGAATGGATGTTTTGAATTATTTGCATGGTTTTTTTTTGTTGTCTTTTTATCCTCATTCCAAATGATCAGGAAAAGAGGAAATCAACAGTAAAACAGGAGAAAGTACTAAATTATTACTATATTACTGTGCCATAGTAAAATAGCATGTGTCTATTTTTTGATCAGTTGACCAGCTACAGTATCTGCTTAATCTGGTATCTAGGTGACACAGTTTATAGTTCTTGAAAGTATGGTACCTCACATTGCATGGCACAGCGCACAGACCTACCCCACACTGACTGCACCTGTGCTTTGTCTGCCGGCTGCCCTTAGAGCGTGCGCGATCAGAACAAACAGAACCCCTGCTGCCTCTACCTCTAGCAAACAGCTCTCCTATGGCACTACGACCCAGTTCACCCTGCCACCCCCTCCTGTTGAGCAAATTGGTTGTGCTTCGTGAACACTCTCGCCTTGAACGGCGGCACCATTGCGCTGCAAAGATGTACCATGAGAAGCGCGATTATTAGACGAGCGATCGTCATTTCCAAAAGGCAAATATTCCCCTTCAGAGTCAGCATCGGCGAATCACATTTTTAACACATCCTCAACTTTTATTAGCTTTTATTAGCCATTTGGCGATTTTCACTCACAAATCTCACAGCTTACCCGCACACTATGAACTGAACTGCTTCCGCATCAATGACACGATAGCTCACTTGCTCTGCTCTTTCCTCAAACACTTTGAATAGGAAAGTGATGCAATTTTGGTCCACAATCGAAGTACTACATGTCCGTCATTTAGTGGTAGGGAATACAAATGAGATAATACACCATATCAGGAACTACAGTCTATTTTATTAAGTATGACATCTTGTCGCAATTTTGCGACTTTGGCACTTAGAGGGTTAACAACACGCCTCAGAATGTTTCCCACTCAACTGCAATCCCTAAGCATTGTAAAGGTGATAAGAAAACTGCTCTCAAATCTGGGTTTAAACTTCCTGGATGAAGGACAGCATGGCGAATCCTCTTGACCTTTGACCCCTGAGAGGTCTGTCATGTGAAATGGGGTCAAGTGGGCACATTCTTTTAGTCAGGCGTCATCTGTTTGTCACGGCTCTATGCTGCGGTTATTCCCATCTGTGGCGAGTCACTACGAGAAAAATAAAAATATTCAGTCAAGAGCAGTTGAACGTTACCAAAAAAGAAAAAAAAAGAAAAAAAGGAAAAACAGCTGCCCAGAACCAAATTTGAAGAGACGTTTGCGATCGACAGTCTGTTAACCTGTAATTCTGTTTTATTGGTAATCAATGTCTGACAGGTATGAGTGGCCACCTCAGGTGCTGCTGGGAGCCGTGAGAGAGAGCGTGTGTGTGTGTAATGAGCACGAGTAGGTCAGGGATCGATGCCGCTGCAATCATAGCACCGTGCCGTAGAGACAGTCAGAGCTGAGACAGATGTGCCCTGTTTCTGAGGACTGTTACGGCTCGAGCAGGAACAAACTCATGGTCTCTGGTTGGCGGAATAAAGCGCCATTCCATAATTACATCTGAAAAAACCCCTTCCTCAATCCTTTCCTTGTGCGCTGACTAAGTAAACATGGACAGCAGGTTTAATTTGTTTAAAGTACACCGCACTAATATGACACCCATGGTTGGAATGTGTTACCCATGACAACCGACCACATATCTTTGAATGCATCATCATCTCACAAGAAAAACGAGCTTATATGCTTTTAAATGGTTAAGGTGTTTCTCTTCAGACCCATTTATAACTAGTATAAACTAACCCTATCCGTAAAATAAAAGCAATTTAGAATTTAAAAAAATTAAATGCAAACGTTGTAAAGCTTAATCTTTCAAAAAAAAAGTTATATAATCGGAAAAATGTAATGTCATGAATTTAAAAAAAGGAAATCATATCATATATGACAAATATATTTGTCATACATCAACTTTAGGGTTGTAACGATATACCGGGATGACGGTTTATCACGGTTTGGCCGTGCACGGTTATCATAATGTAAACATTTGCATATCTACGGTTTTAAAAAAATTTATGAATAAAAAAATCTCACCCTCACACATGCAACTAATTTCCGCTCGGCTGCTTCACTCTGCATTCACTCGGCTGCTTACACGCACGTGCAGCGGAGAAAATGACAGAGACGATGTAATATCTAATATCCATTTCCAGCCGAAAAAAAAAGGTAATATCGCCGTATGAGACTACTTCGGATCATTTAAAAAAAAAAAAACAAAAACGCTGGGTTGTCCTGAGGCGGAAATATCCAATTTGCAAAAAATGTGGACGCAAAGTCGCTGCGAAAGCAGGCAATACATCCAACATCTTCGCTCATATTCGCGGACACCATCCCTCCATGCCGATAACGGTATGTCGCATTAATAACAAGTTATAAGTTAAGGCCGTATGATTTCCATGAAGCAGAGGGAATCCCAGTGCAGTCGTGAACATGGAATTTACAATATAACGAGGATTTCACGTAAAACGCGCAATCTGATGGATGGAGAAGTCAAAAGTAGTTATGATATGTGTCTGTGAATATTAAAGCACAAAGAGACTGCTATATAAATAATCTGCTTGTTTCTACATGTCTCTGAGTGGCGCCGTTTTATCTACTAATATTACAAACTGAAGTACGCATACATAAATGGTGTTTTCAGCGTCTAAGATACATAAATATGAACATCAGCAGAGCTGCTCAGAGAGAAAACGTAAATAAACATTTCCTAGTTTTATTTGAGAAAAAACATTGTCAAATACACTCTGAAACTCAAAGGTCTGCTACAACCCGTCAAAATAAAAGTTTGATTTAAATGATTGAAATTATGACAGAAATATATTAGCAATGTACAATGTACTTCAAAGTTAAAATAACAACAATAATAATATTCTTCATAATAATGAATTTATTTAAACATTATTTTCAAGGAATATCATGTTTGTCCATGTTTAAACTTTGCCAAAAATAAAAGGAGTTGTAAATTTTCATTTAATAACATTTTAAAACATTAATTAAAATGTTAAAGTGTGATTATAGATATACATAAGGTTTATTTTTTTTTATTGTTTTTTAAATTTATTTATTTATTCAGAAGGGAGACTTCGAGGTAAATTTCATTGAAATGGTTTCAAGTGGTTGTAATAAAGGATTGTTCACTCAAATTCCCTTACTCTTTTTCTCGTAAGAGGCATTGTATGATAAGAGTCATTGTTACTGATATATACCGTGATAACTGTGAAACCTTGATATTTTCTGAGACGATTATCATACTGTGAAAATCTCATACAGTTACAACCCTAATCAACTTATGGGACAATGTGTCAAAATAAATACAGTTATTATTTATTATTATTACCATATATAATGTTTATAGTTGAAAATAATATAAACCAATCAAATATAATTATAATATAAATAATAAAAATATTATTACGTCCTTCTTATTTATCATGTTTTCATGTCTCTGCAGCATGCAGTATACAGTACATGCTGCATGTTTATTTGTGTTTGTAAGCTAAAATGCCAATTTAACCCATCTCTTGTGTCTTTTCTCTCTCATGTCTGTACAGCAGGTGCGAGGGTGGTCCTTTGAGCTCTGACTGACATCTGTCACTCTGCCAATCATCCTCTGTATCATCTTTAATCTCACATATTACTACTTTAAAGGGGTCATATGATGCGATTTCAATTTTTCCTTTCTCTTTGAAGTGTTACAAGCTCTTGGTGCATAAAGAAGATCTGTAAAGTTGCAAAGACTAAAGTCTCAAATCCAAAGAGATATTCTTTATAAAAATTAAGAGTCAACCACGCCTACCTAAAACGGCTCGTTCTAACACGCCCCCACATGTCTACGTCACGATGTGGGAAGATTTGCATAACGCCGCCCAAATGTTCACGCAAAGAAAGAAGGCGTAACTTTGATTCTCGCTGTAGTATTGTTGCTGCCGCCGCCATGTCCTGAAGATGCTGTGTGTTTCATTGTGAAAGTGAAAATACTTTGTTTGGTCTTCCAAAAGAGAACACAACTAGAAATCAGTGGTTAAGTTGTATTTACAACACTGTTCTGGAACAGTTCAACCCAAATATTCAGATGTGTGCAGCGCATTTTATGGAGGACGAGGACTGTTTCCTGGGAGAGTAGCCTACAATGCCAGTGTCTGTTTCTATAAAGTGGGGGCAATTCCAACTTTGCAAGGGCAGTCTGGAGCTTCTGACTCACAGCCTATAAGTAAATTTTTTATATTTAAAGAATTTGCCAAGGACAATTCAAACAGAGTTTTTGAGCAGTTGCAGAGTAGCGCTGTGGTTTGTCGTTTCTCTATACAAATGCAGACATGGTTTTATGTTTACACGGCGCGCTGCAACGCAACGCGTAAAAAGACAGTATAAGTCATTATAATCAGTAATTATGTCCCCACTGGATGCCTCGTTTATAATGGGTTTTAATGTTTTTGTCTCGTCGCTCCGGCCAGGACACGGCATCACAGTATGGTAAGGGACGTAACATTTCCGTCACACGCTTGAGGTATTCGGCCAATCACAACGCACTTGATAGCTGGCCAATCACAGCACACCTTGCTTTTCAGAGCGATGAGCTTTGTAAAAATCGTTTCAGAAAGGCGGGCATAGAGGAGAAACAATAATGTGAATTTGTGAAAATAATGTGTTTTTTTTTTTTTTACCTTAAACCGCATAAACACATTGCATTACACCAAATACACAACATAATGTTCTTTTTAGCAACGTCATATGACCCCTTTAATGTATGCTTTGACCCACAGGCTGAGCGGTGACCCACTGCCCCTCTGTACCTATCTTCATTCAGCAGTCATTGCCTGTCACTCACTCTTAAGCTCCGCGCCCTGACTGAATAAAAACCAATGTGGCTTAGAAGTTCTTTTTTTTTTAGTTGAGGGGAATCTCATTGTGCTTTTGTACAGGCTGCTCTGGTTAACTCTCAGAGACTCACTGTTGGAAAACTGCAAAATAAAGCAATTAAGTAAGATCAATTTTTTGCTAATCATGAATCAAAACAACAGCTCACTCTCTTAAAAAATGATTACAACAACACAGCCACTGCTTGCAGACACTACTGCTGACAGAGTTTTGGATCAAATTAATGTTTGAGAATAAATATTTCTATTTTTTAGGTGTAGCGAAAAGAACAACAAATCACTTCATTTTTCACCTGCAATAAGGAAAGTAAAGAAATCATTCCAACAAAGTGACACATATTGACAGCAGAACCTTTTCTTTTGCCTCTTCAGATATAAAGCTTCATATAAAGTTCATTATAATCGCTATAAACTAACCCTATTCATTTTTAGAATAAAAATAAATTAAAATATTATTAAAGCCTGATAATATTATTTAAAAAAAAACTCAATAAATGTTATGTTTTATATTAAAATGAATATATATTTAATTAATAAATTCTGCCAAAACAAAACAAAATGAGTTAATGATCAAATTAAATAAACAAAAAAATAACACTAAAATTACAAAATACAAAAAGGAAAATAATAAAACAAAATGTTGTAAAGCTGATGCATATACATTTTTTAAAATGTAAAATTCAACAAGATGTTTGGTCATTTATAGCAAACTTCTAGGGACAATTTTGCCCTCCAAATATAGCAACTTAAACTGACAACATCCACATCTACTAACAAGATTAGCAGTGTACACTGTTCTGAAGTCAACGGAGGTCCGGCCAAGCATGAACTCATTCAAATGCTGCCGTTATTCCTGTTTGCACCCCAGACACACACACACACACACACCTAACTAAGTTAACCCTGATCCCATGAAGGTCTTTCCTCCTCTTTAGTGCCACTGATTCAATAAGACTCCTTTTTGACTTCCCTATCGCCCCGGCTGTGTTTCAACAACAAATCCCAAGTGCTGACACACAGACACTACGGCACAGCTACTAAACTACATTGGGCACGGTTCCTTTGTCCCCGGCATCATTTAATTGACAAATGAACGAGACGAGCATTGTGTGTGCAGCTGACAGTGGACTTTTTTGTAATGTAACGTCATGGCAATGTTTGAGGTGTACACAGGGACATCTGCCTCTAGTCTGGCTTCAGAGAGGGGCATTATGGAAAGGTTAGCCAGGGCAAGGCTGAGTGAGCAGTCACAATGATGTATTCAGAAATGGCAAGTATAACGTTTGCATTCATTTGAATTGATACAGCTGTGACAGTCGAACATTGAGCGAGAGTTAGCCACTTTGATAGCCACAAATCTGTTGCTGAGTAGTTGCTAGGGAATTATGGGTGGTCGCTAACAAGTCTTAAAGGGATAGTGATCCAAAAAGTGAAAATTCTGTTATCATTGACTCACCCTAGTGTCTTTCCAAAACATTATACAAAGCACAGTGGGTTAACACTAAACAACACAAACATACACACATGCACACACTAAATCAGCTCAATAACGGGCTGCTAATACACATGAACACAAGTTCACACATAACTATGAAAACAAATCACACTCACTATCTACAACTGTGTAACAGACACTTTAAAACCACCACACACACTCTATTTTTTCCAATGTTTTCTCCATTCAGTCAGTCTGTGGTCACTGGAAATTAAAGACACTTGTGCATGTTGGAAACTAAGAATTGTTTAACCCTTAGAGGCTTCAGGGACTCAAACTGAACCCACAGTTAACATACCTCATTCACCTACAGTAGCTTTTACTTTTTTATAATAATTTATAATTGTATTTTGAATAAGGCTTTAAAACATCAACGACAATTTAATTTTGCCCATCTAACTTATAAGATCCAAGACAGTTCTTGTAATTATTTGGCAGAAAAATCTATTCAGAATAGAATAGAATAGAATAGAATAGAATAGAATTCTGACATGATTCTTTGGTGGATCATGCTAAACATATCTATCATCTTTTTCTTTGTGATTGATGAGGACATGTGAATTCCAGCACTGACATACTTGATTTGAGGGTGGAGGGGGTAACCTCTATCTCACTGCCCAGGTAGGGCTGCAGGAAGCTGAGCTCAGGTTCAGAAGGGTCAGGGCTGGAGCGACCGGACGCCACACTCCCTCCGGGACTCAACATCGCTCTCTGCTGGAGCTCCATCTTCTCATACACAGCCTTCAGCTGAGGACAGCAAACACAAAGCAGATTAGAAAACATCACTAACTAACAAACAAGACATACAGCTAAAAATGTACACTGTATATACACATCATATCTATTTTACAGGACATCACAAGAGACACACAAAGCTGAAAACAAAGAGAACTGCAGGTCCCAATATATGTGCATCGATCAAACTTTTTTCCTTTTTTGTTTTGTACAAAATCCATACCACAAATCATTTGCACAACAAAAATTACAGTATCAAAACGGTTAACACTGAATATGACACAATTCCTCAAGCTCATTAATTTAAAAGTATACGTAAAATAAAAAAGGCACAAAGATTTGTTCAGTGGAAGGTAGAGTGGATGGTCAGTGCCACTGTACTACTGATAATTCATTCTCACTCAGAGCAAAGCTCTGAAATACACAGGCCAATATTAATAATAGATTTTCAAAAATTACTATGAATGTAATACTGGAAGAATAGATGCCGTTTCCTTTGGACGTACAGTATGAGAAAGTCTAGATAAGTTACAGTGGCCCCAAAATGTTTTTGGACACTTCAGCGACACTAAAAAACACCTGAATGTAAATAAACAAATAAATAATTTAAAAATTAAGCTTAATTAACACTAAAAGTTTACAATAGTTTATATATTTTTTTTTTCATAAAATAAAACATTACTTAAAATATGTATTATAAAGTACTTTATTTTATATAAAATGTAATTATTAATAATATAACGTAAAATTTATACCAATCAAAAACAAAACATGAATATATTTAGCATGTCTTGATGCTGGCAGTCCAATCGCATAATGAATCGGATGCTACTGCTGGTTCATTCGCCACACTGGAAAGGTCAAGTTGAGTGCATTGCATTGTGGGATGCAGTGCTCCCAGGAGTGTTTGCTGTTCACATGTTGGCAAATATAGGCAATCCTGTTTTTCCATGCAAACAAACTTAGCAAACAATGCACAGTACACATGCCACAAATATATTGCAAGGAGTATGTTAGTATGCTATACTGAAAAAATTCACACGCTTATCTCTTGGTGAGAGATGTTAATATTCCAGCAGGTGCCTCAAATGGCCCAAAATGTAATAAGAAATTACTAACGAGTTAATATACACAACCATCAGACAATAATTAGACACATTACACTGGCAACAGCTAATTGTCTATAGAACAGACTCTAATGTAACGGCTGAGAGCTTATGTGAAATGCATCGGTCGAGTAGCTTACAGCTTTTTTCCAAAACCAGTTGCGATCATATAAACAAGACAGGCAGTATGATAAACAAATATAAAATGAAATTAAAAAATAAACCCCAAGCTGACAAGTGTCTGTGAGCACATGCGTTAAGCATCAATGGTCAAATTAGATGTGACGAGGGAATCAGAAGCTGTCAAACATAATGTCACGGTAGCGTTATGAGCTGAGAGGACGTTAATGGTAATGAGAGAGAATACGTTTGAGTGCTCTGTGGTCTCTGACCGTCTCCGATTGGCACGTTGACAAGCAGCCATAAAGCCGGGCCGTCTGATGAATTCATTCGCCAGCCACTAATGAATTAGCACTTCCCTTCTTTGCCCACACTCGCCTTTCCAATCACTTCAAAGGCCTGGCAGAGGAAACAACGGCTTAATGAAAGACAAAAAAAACGCCAGGGAACATCAACCACGAGGGCAGGTAACACATACGGCAGGGTGAGACGGAAGCTCGATATGAAGTCATCTGCATCTGTGACTGCTTTTCAGGAAAACAATAACCGGTGACACGCGACAGGAATATGCATCATCAATTATGGGGAAATATTGTGCC
The DNA here is from genome assembly GCA_018155175.1 of Sinocyclocheilus anophthalmus. NCBI lineage: Eukaryota > Metazoa > Chordata > Actinopteri > Cypriniformes > Cyprinidae > Sinocyclocheilus > Sinocyclocheilus anophthalmus. The sequence continues at coordinate 33,171 of JADLZN010009349.1, read as the reverse complement.
GTGCACCCCAACCCGGTCTGCGTGATTCGATGGCCTGACATTTCTCGTGCTGAAAAATAAACAGAAATCGTCCAGATCAGATGGCAAAAGTGAGAGAGAGTGGGGAAATGTAATCTTGGGGAATCACATCTCCTCGGGTTTGATAGATGGCCGTCTCTCTCCGGTTCTTCCTCTAAGTGCTTCATACCTGATCAAACTCTATTTCTGGGCCTGAAGCGTGCAGGCTGGGATATTCATCAGCACAGTTGTGTGTATACATGCTGCACATTATTCATGAAAGATCGTAGAGGTGTGTGACTCATAAAAAAAAAGTGTCGATCCAATCACAGAGCAACAAACAGAACAAAAAAAACAATGAAAACTCCTTCCCTCATAACAGCAGCCAGGCAGGTCACAGATGCCTCTCGTGAGGGCTGTAACACGGACACACTTTTCAATTCTACTGAGAGCCATTCATCAACGAAACAACCTCTGAGAACATATGCAAATGTATATGTATGTATTAGGGGAATATAGACTATTAGGGCTCAACAGAGTTGGTGACATTTCTCTATCTTAGGAAAGAGTCGCTGGTGGAGACCAAAACTGTAAAAATACTGTTTGATTTTTCAATTTATGATTCAATTTCTACTGGGAAATTAACACAGCCATACACATTCATTGTGTTGTTTTCTGAGCACCCTGCCCAGAGCGTTGGGTTTTAAAGACAAGGTGCGTGCGGTCATTAAATATTTGCTTGTTAAGTTGTTAACCTCTAAAGCGCACTTAAATTTGTGCTAGATCATTAGATGCGATGTTATGGTGCCTTGGAGGCCAGTCTGAAACTGGTTTCCTTGCAAAAAAAAAACAAAAAAAACACTGTCTGTTCAGTCATTGTTAAGTCACCGACTCAACCACATGAATGGAAACCCATTTCACCTCAGAGTCAAACATAAAAAAGGTAATTGAGGGGGGGGAAAATTCTAAATGGTCACATTGTTTTGTAAATAAATGTATAACTGTGACATCTAAAGTGACAGTTGTGAAAAAGAATGTCAATTTTGTGGCATTCAAAATAAATTTGTTGCATGTAAAGTTAAAATTATGAGATAAACAGTCAACCTTGTCAGATAAATTCTCATTGTGGCATATACAGTCACAATTGTAAGAATAAGTGACTTTTGTGACGTATAAAATCAAAATTGAGATATTAAGTAGTTGTGGAATATAGTTAAATGTAAAATATAAAGTCATATTGTGGCACGGTCAAAACTATGACAAATTATGACAGTCATAATAGTGAGTCAATTTCGTGGCATATAAAGAAATTTGAGATATAAAGACAAAATTGTGACGATAGTGTCACTTTTTTAGCATACAAAGTCAAAATTAAATATTAAGTTTAAAGGGGACATCAGATGCCCATTTACCCCAAGTTGGTATGATTCCTTAGGGTTTTCATGAAATGTCTGTAACAAACTTTGTTTAAAATTCCACAATGGTTGTGTAAAACAACACCCTTTTTACTTTGTCAAAAACAGCTCTGTTCACAGCGACCCATTTCTGTGCATGACTCTTTAAATTATAATGAGCTACTGCTCACCACACCCCTCTCTTTCATTTTTTGTGTATTTTGGAGGCGCGTTACCTTCAAAAATAAAACGAATCCACTGCGTCCTCAGTGGCTCTGATATCAGGAGAAAATTAAGACCCTTATATTCACTTTTACATCCAACTACAAAACATCTGCACTGCTTACAAGACGTTGTTGTCGCAACAACTGCTCAAGCGCGGAGAAAATGGCGGACAGCGTACAACTGCCTGAGGGCGGAAATATGCTAATACGGGACAGTCCGTCAGTGGTCGTGGGCGGGGCCTGAGCAATATGATGTCATACTGCTCAGAAAATCAAAACGACTTGATAATTGAGATGACTTAGGTTTTTGGGGTTAAAAAAAAAAGGAGTGAATGGATTTTTATCATTGTAGGGTGGTTGTGCCAACACGCTAAAGACACATTTTATGTAAACACCATATAAAAAGTGAAAATTTGCATACGATGTCCCCTTTAAATTTGTGAGAAATAAAGTCAAAATTTAGATAATGTCACACTGACATTAAGACATGATGTGACTATGAAACAGTTTGTGGAATATAGTCAAAATTGTGAGATATAAAGTTAAAAAAGTGTGAGATTTAGTTAAAATTGTGAGATCGTTGCATAAAAAGTCAAAACTGAGATATAAAGTCACAATTGACTCTCTGTGGTCATTAAAAATCCCAGGATGTCTTTCGAAAAGAGTAGAGGTGTGACCTCGGCATCCTGGCCAAATTTGCCCATTGGCCTCTGATCATCATGGACTCCTAACAATCCCCATATCTACTGACTGGCTTCATCACTCTCTCTCCTCTCCACCAATAAGCTGGTGTGGCATGGGCGTTCTATGGCTGCCGTCGCATCATCCAGGAGGATGCTGCACACTGGTGGTGGTTGACCAGGAGATTCCCCCATGACAAATGTAAAAGCCTTTGAGTGCCTAGAAAAGCGCGTATAAAGAACGAACATTATTATTATTAATTGATAAGGCACAATTGTGAGATATAAGGCCAATTTTGTAGCATATAAATTCAAAATGTCACAATGTGCAAAATATAGTCAGTCATTATATAATGCCAAAACTGTGGCAAATAAAATTGAGATATAAAGTCACAATTAGATATAAAGTCACATTTTAAGTTAAATGTGAGATACAAATGGAAAGATAAGCAGAGATGAACCAGTTGCCCAACCAATCATGCAGATCTTAAAGGGGTCGTATGATGCGATTTAAATTGTTCCTTTCTCTTTGGAGTGTAACAAGCTCTTGATGCATAAAGAAGATCTGTAAAGTTGCAAAGACCAAAGTCTCAAATCCAAAAGAGATATTCTTTATAAAAGTTAAGAGTCAACAACGCCGCCATTTTATTTATCATGTCATTTCTCGCAGCATGGCAGTATACAGTACCATGCTTGCATGTTTATTTGTGTTTGTAACTAAAATGCCAATTGAACCATCTCTGGTGTCTCTTTTCTCTCTCCTGTATGTACAGCAGGTGCGAGAGGGTGGTCCTTTGAGCTACTGACTGACATCTGTCACCACTGCATATCTCTGTAGCATATTTAATCCTCACATGACTCAGCAGCTTGTTTTAAAGGGGGCATCGGATGGCAATTTAAATTTTTCCTTTCTCTTGAAGTGTTACAAGCTCTTGGTGCATAAAGGAAGATCTGTAAAGTTTCACAGACTAAAGTCTCAAATCCAAAGAAAAATTCTTTATAAAAGTTAAGAGTCAACAACAACTACCTAAAACGGCTCGTTCTAACACGCCCCCACATGTCTACGTCATGATGTGGGAAGATTTGCATAACGCCGCCCAAATGTTCACACAAAGAAAGGAGGAGTAACTTTGATTCTTACTGTTGCCGCCGCCGCCGTGTTGTGAAGACGCTGTGTGCTTCGTTGTGAAAGCGAAACTACTTTGTTTGTCCTTCCAAAAGAGGACACAACTAGAAATCAGTGGTTAAGTTGTATTTAAAACACTGTTCCGGAACAGTTCAACCCAAATGTTCAAATGTTTGCAGCGCATTTTACTGAGGACGAGGAGAAACCATTATGTACAGTATGTGGAAAATAATGGTTTTTTAACCTTAAACCACATAAACACATGCATTATACCAAATACACAAAATAATGTTATTTTTAGCAACGTCATATGACCCCTTTAACTTCTCCTGTTGGTTACAAAATTTCTTCTCATTTGTGACAAAATCCCGTGAATTGATTTGCATTCAGTTAGCAGCCATCTCGCCCTCTCTTCTCTCAGCTCAAACGCAGATATTGGCCCGAGGAAACATGATGTCAAACAATGCTGACTAATGTCACTTCCTCTTGTAATCCATTACCTGCTCCACCTGCATGCTAATGAGATACGGAGCCTGTTGCCATGCCAACCCCACCTACCAATCAACGCCTAGGGTTGATTGGTTGAACGCCTAGGGTTGATTCGTGACGACAGGGTTTCACCGGTGCAAGTGAATGCGCTGTTTGTTTGTTAAAATGATAATGATTTTGAGTGTTATCATGGAGAACATGATCATCTATAAAAAGCTCATGTAAAAAAAAATAAAAAATAGGCAGGCAGAAAAGAGCTCATTGTCATTTCAAGCTTTTTTCCCCAAATTCCACTTTATTTTTTTCTTAAATTCTGTGTTTTCTGTTTATTTTTTTCTGGATTCTGTTTTACTAAAAGTAAATGTATATTCAATTGAATTCATAGAACTTTAACAATTTATTATAATCATTTTCAACAACAGTGCCCTATGATTTTTTTTTTATTATTATTATTTTGTGTTGTCTGTTTTAATTTTCCTGGATACTGTCATTTATAATTTTATAGAAATATATTATCAAATACATTCATTTTGTTATCAAATAAATGCATAAAACTTACAATTTAATGAATATACTTTTTTTTAAATCATAATTTGAACAACTGACAAAGTGCTGAGTGACAGAGTCTTACGGTTTAAATTAAATGCAAAATTGTTTGACATTTTGTGATATTCCTCATAAGCAGTATTATAATTTTTGTTATTATTACTTTGAGAAGTACATTCTACTGTACAATAGTAACATATTTCTGTCATCAATTATTTAAAAATCAATCTTTTTGCAGTTTAACATTCATAGACACTTCATTATACAGCCTTACTTTTGATTTATTCATCCAAATTTTGCCAAATTCTGTGACATTCTGCATTATACAGTAAATACAATTTCTATAACTGGATTCTGTGATTAGAGCATAGAGTCCTACTTTACCTCACATTCTTAATTTTCGCTCCAGTTCCCTGTACAGTCTTCCATCTTCTCATTCGTGCCCCTCTTTCACTCCAGATAACAAATAAACCTGACAAAAGTCTGTCTAAATCTCCCACCGTGATCGTCCACAGAGGGGCACTGACATCAGTCACACCTGTGTGACCTGCGCTGAGGCCTTCACAAACACACAGTGAGTCGGCACACACAAACACAGGTAAAATCCTCGGAATGTGATTGCGGGTGAAGCCGTGCAAACAAGGCTGGAATTACAGGGATTAAGGAGCAGACCAAACTAATCTGAGATCGGCCGCCATGTGTGTGCTCTACATCGGTTCCAGATGTGTGAGATTACCTCTCAAAAAGACACACCTGGGCCGCAGCTTTCACCCACAGAGGGTATTGGGTAACCGCTAAAACACAAACACACACGTATGAGAGCTTACAGCCTAAAACAGGGCATCCCACAGAAAAATATATGCATAAATACACATGATAATATACAAAAGACATAAAACAACCTTCATTTGAAATTAGGGATGTAACGATTCACTCAACACACATTGTGACACGACTCACAATACTAATTTCACAAATGATTTTCTCATGATTTTCTTTTACAAAATGAGATTTAAGACTTTTTATTATTTCTCAGACAAAAGTCTGTGTATTTCTGAAATTGAAACGTCAAATAACAAAACTAAACTGAAATTTTAAAACAAATCATAAACCAAATAAATGAATAATGCAAATGAAAGAAATCTCTTCATATAAACAAACAAAAGCTTGCCTGTGCGCTTTCCATTTAAAATTAGAAGCTACCACTGCATTTTAATCATGATCAAAAAAAAGATGCTGCATACATGCAACATGAGCAGTTTTAGATTGTATAATTTCGAAATTTGAAGCAAAAACAGAACGGTTGGACTTCAGCTGTGTGAAACTGTACTACATAAAACATATCTGCATGAATCAAAAACAGCAGACGGGCTGCATGAGCATTTGCGACTGCATTTGCGACTGAAAACTACTGCGTACGACTATGAAATAATATTTAGGAGCACCTGTGCGACTGACTCGATCAGCATATTTGTGTTTGCGCTCAGAGGAGCTTCAAATGTTTCTACGTGTTTTTGCAGCATTGAGTAATGTATCACAGATGTATCCTCTCCTTCTAACAAACAAAGTGTGGACAGGGTGTGGTACATAAGCTGCAGTGTGCAGGCCAGGGAGCTTCGTCGATTATAATGGATTTGTGAGATCGCGGATGAATAAGGAGAGTGACAACTTTTTATAGTTATTAAGGGAGTTTGCAAATGTAATATTGGTTTAATACAACAGTTCATTAAACAAGAGTTAATATTAAGTGACTTATATTGTATGACAAACACAATTGCCTTATTTTGCTCTATCTCGTCAACGAAAATAGTTTTTTTTTAAAGTAACAGCTGAACCACTGCACATCTCCATTCAAACACAGCGGTGATTCGTTTATGAATGAACTGCGTTTTTAAATGAATCTAGTGAGTCAATGATTCAATTACCCATTCATAAAGACAGTCACGTACTTCATTCCTGAATGAATCAGCTGTTTGAACATCAATGGAATGAATGATTAGTGATAAAAGCAGTGACTTGCCGCCACCTGCTGCAGTTTTTTTAGTTGACTTTTTAAAGTATCTTTTCTGTTATTTAAATCCTTTAATATTTCTATATTCAAAATTTTTATATTTAAAACATTAATCTCAACATTAATTTATTAATTTAATTGCACTCATGCGACCTCTGAGTCTCATTAAATGTCTGAAAATACACCTTCAAGCCACTTGTGTGTTCTTCTGTGCCAACTCTGTAGCACAAATTTATTTCTTAAATACCGATTTCATTTTATTGGTAACTTATTCTTATTCTACTTCTTATTCTACTTGTTTTTATTCTGTTGTTTTAATTAGAAATTTTAAAAAGCTTATAAATATATATTTTTTTAATTTGACAAAAGATGACACTTTTAATAAAAGGTAGAAAAATGCCATTTCAAAGGTAAAAACTAAATTCCACTGTAAATCACTTTAAGGAGTCAAATATCACCTCGTAATGGGAAGGTCAATTTTTTATCAGAATTTTTGATTACTGATTAGAAGGTGCTTCTAAATTTTTTGACCGTGCTCCTAGATTTTTTAAATAAGGAGCACAAGTGCTACTAAAAAGAAAAGTAAGCGTAGAGCCCTGCGCATCTCGTCAGTAAAAAACGCTCCACTGTGATTAGTAGGTAAATATCAATCAGTGCTTTCAGATGGAGCGCGCATTTAATAACAGAATGCCGTAGTTTACTGACAAGCTACACAAAATCGCGTTTAAAATCGCAGGCGATTCATTGCCGATCTTATTCTTTATACATTTCATTCTCAATTTTTTTCAGGCCTTTTTTACTTCACACACACACTTCTAATCTCAGCTGAATTCCTCTTTAACAAAGTGTTGGAGACACAGAGACAGGCTGTGAACACTCAGGAAATGAAGCACCTCGTTCATGGTCTTTGAAGAGAACATGACGCTTGACCTCTGATAATCAAACACACCTACAGCTCCGCGTCTGTCTCTGTGTGTGTGTGTGTGGGTGTGTGTCTGTGAGAGACTGCTGAGAGTGAGAGAAAGGAGAGAGGACATAAAATTTACCATGTACACTGGGCCAAATCCTGAAAAACTGCAGTAATGTCTTGTAAAATGTGTTGATAATTATTGAAATATTAACTTAAAATTTCAGAGGGTACTTCAAGTAAATATTTTATGTATAAAGGGGTTTGCCTGACCAAAAAACAACAAACTTTGGGAACCTGTGCTGTAAAGGAATTAAAATGGAAATGAAAAGGACAGATTCCAAAGGAGAATAAAGCAAAGAATGAAACTGAAAAAGTGAGAATGTGAGCGCGAGAGCGGGTCAAAGAGAAAGCAGTTCGAGTGGCGGCTCTGCTCCACAGGTATCTGCCGCCCCCTCTTCTCCTTAATCACTCCTTCCATTTGAGCGTCAGCCCCTCTGGTGCATCCGAGGGGGGTAATAACTGTTTTTTTTTTTTTTTTTTTTTTTTTTTTTTTCTGCCAGTGAAGGGGGGGGGACGGATGGAGGGTCTACGTGAGGGTGGGGTAAGAGCAGCTGGCATTAGCTTAGCACTAGAGAGAGCTAATTATTAGACCATTGGAAGGGGGAAAAACATGACGGATGTGTTCACATGAGCATCTTGATGAATGAGTGGGCTTTTTTAATGTGAGCAACTTTGTGGGAAACAATGTGCCAAAATCCCCCCTGGGCTGTGGTGTGTGTGTAAGATTAATGACAAATTTACCCTTTCTCTTTATGAATGCTTATAAATAATAATAAGACCTGTCACGTCGCAGGGTGCGCTGTGCAAGCGCAGCTGCCTTTTACTGGAACCTGCAGTAAATCAAAGCATCTATGTGTGAGTGCGTGTGGAGGGTGCTGTTCTCCATTCAGATCCGTGCTTCAGGGGGTTTATGAGGAATTGCGGCTGCGGCACACATTTGGAAACATGCTGAATGCGTGTGAACTTGATTTTAGCGCTGAAACTTGCTGTGATGTTTCGTTCGCACTTCTGAGCAGCAGGAAACACTCAGCTAGGTCACTTACAAATAATAACAAAATGTATTCATTATGTTTGGTGTCATTGTTTTTTTGTTTTTTTTTCCCAAAAATAAAACATTTTGATGTAATCACTCTAAAAATGTAAAATGGTGTAACCGAGTAGTAAAATGTTTTCCTTACACCTTACATGTGAGTCAACACATCAAGGTATAGTATGTTTTATAAATATTATGAATATCAAGAATGTTACACCGAACTGACAGACAAAACTTTTTTTTCCAAATATAAATTTCCAAAGACAAAACACTTTTTAAAATAAGTTTCCCCAAAGTAATTAAAATAAATCATTAATAAATTAATAAGTAAATAATTATTGTACGGAGAAAAAACAATGCATAACACATGTATTAAAAAAGATATAAATTAAATAAATAATGAATAAAAACAAAATTAATATAAAAAAAAAAAAAACGAGCGGCATGGGAAAATAAATGCAGAAATGCAGGATAAAAAAATAAGTAACATGAAAAGTAAAAATAAAATAAACAAATAAATAAAAGCCAGTTACACCAGTGCAACAATTTATATAATTAATACATCTGCAGTTAAATTAATATATCCACAAAAAATGAGCATCACATCATTGACTCAAGATGCAAACAAGAGAAGAGAAAATAGTCAGACAACAGAACAAACAGTAACAAAAATCAGACAACAGAACACATATTCAATGCAGAATGTGGGGGGGGGGGGGGGGGGGTAAAATGTTTCAGGTCTGTGTCGGCAGAAACATGTGTCTAGGGAGTTACCATGGAAACCAAAACATATTTGTGCTACCTTGACACTTGCAGGTAGTTTTTTTTGTTTTTTGACGCTCTAAAAAGCAGAGATGTTCATTTTCTGGCTTTAAGAGCCTTGACATGGTAGTAATCAAACACACACACACACACACACAAACACAGCTTGAGACAAATTGACTACAAGGCATTTGACCTCCCAGTAGTTGGAAGCAAGTTGTCCATCTCAATTATATTACATCTCAATTACATCTCAAGGTCTCTTTGTTCCTAAAGCCTGACCTGCAGGAAAAGGAAGGATGCACTGAAAAATAGACGCACACGGGCTCGGTGGAGGAATCAAAAGCACTAATCAGGCATCTTGCATTGCCTAACGAGCCGGAAACATCCAATGTGGGGTCAATCAGACCTAATCATCCGTCCATCCAACACCCCCTTCCATCTCTCAGACAATTTCACACACACAAATTACAGCATTGTTTCCCAAAAGTTTTAGTATAGCCTTAAAAATAAAATAATAAAAAAACAGACATAATTCATCATTTGGAACCAATCCTAAAGGATATTATTTGAGAATTATCTGACATTACACAAAACAACTACTAGATCAACAACAAACTAGATCTTGAAGAAAACACAATTCTCAAATGGACCAGTGTGATTCTCAATATGATCAAATGCCCTTGTATGACTCAAGCAATTTAAAAGCAAATCTTTCAGGATTTTTTCTCATGGAATTTCCTTTAACCCTCATCCGTCCCTCCCGAACCTATAACAAAAGTGTCCTTCGCGGGTCAAAAATTACACAAATTGTTTTGGTCCAGAAAGCCTATATTGGAACATTTTTCAAATTTTTTTATGTAGGTTTTTCTATAATTTTTGGGTGATTTTTATCATATTTACCTTTTATTCTGGATATTTTTAAGAAAACATAAGCAAATAAGCAATTTTTGTACATTATTTCACCAAAAAAAAAAAAAGACAATTTCAGACTGTTTCATCAAAAACCAACAGATGGCCTTGGAATTGAGTCAATTGAGTGTCTCTGTTGCCATCTGGTGGGGGAAAATTACATAAAATAGCATTTTATGATTACAGCCACTAGAGGGGCCTATAGAACCCTATGGAGATTTTTAAATGAGCAAGTGAAACATGAGAAATTAGATAATCTTAAGGCTTCAATTTGGTTGTTTATTGATTAAAATATATATTGAAACATTACAAAATCCAAATTTAAAAAAAAAAAAAAAAAAAAAAAAAAAATTCTAACTGAATTATAACCTAAACATATGTATATTCATACAATTTCATAAATATGAAATCAATACATACGGTAATATATTTTTAAAAATATAAATATGATATAAACTCATTGGTCTCCACCACATCACTCAAATTTAACTGTGTTAAGTCAAAAAATTGGAAAAAGGACAGTCATATCCCAGCAGAAACATGAAAAATATTACAATGTGTTCTATGAGAGTGTTGTGTACCAGTGTGTGTTTGTGGTGTGCGGTGTGTGTATGAGCTTTTTTGCCTTGGGAATATTCTGTATTCTCAGCCCTTCATTTGGGTATAAATCTTTACTGGATTTTCTATCAATGTATAAAACCAAAAAATATATTGATATCAAAAAAAATACAAATTGTAATGAAAACAATGCGGTGCTCGTAAATTCCATTCATCTCCCTATGTGGGCTTCGGAAAATGACTTTTTTTTGCACCCATTTAAACTCCTCGAATCCACTAAATTTTTTTGGTGTGTATTCCCGGTGCAAGGTGTGACAGAAGTATGTAAAAGACACCTTTATTTCACACTCTAACTCTAGCACTTTCTATTCTAATTCTATTCATCAATTATTTTTTCCCCCGAATATATCCCTCTATATATATATATACACCTTGCTAGGTGTATTGTGTTAGGCTAACCGAGACTTGTCATTGTACTATATATTGTTGCTCTTTTGTTAGTTTGACTGCTTTTATTGTCCTCATTTAAAAGTCGCTTTGGATAAAAGCGTCTGAAAAATTACTAAATGTAAATGTAAATGTAATTCAAGATCTTGGACCGGTCATGTCAAACACACGATTTTAGAAGTTTTTGAAAAAAACCAAAAACTTTTTGGGTCAAAATGACCAGAGGGACGGATGAGACAAAATATCCCCATCAGGAAGAGGGTACTCCACACAACAGGACACATGACTCCTGAGAAGAATATGAATCAAAAAACCTTGTAAGAATACAGTTTATCCATGAGGATCATATTGACTCATTAAAGGGATTCTTGCATTACTCCACTGGATATTCCTGGGATGGCTCAAATTAGAAATCCTCACTAGGAATTCCAAAGAAAATATTTAAAGGCATGCAAAGCTAACCAAGCAACGTGTGTGTGTGTGGTGTGTTTGGTGTGTGTGTGTGTGTCTGTGTGTGTGTGTGTGTGTGCATTTTTGTGACAAATAAGGTCATACATTTGTATAATGACAAAGGTATGACATAGGTATTACAAGGGGAAGGTGACTTATGAGGACATTACCCCATGTCCACATTTTTCAAAACGCTTATAAATCACACAGAATGAGTGTATTGAAAATCTGAAATAGCACCAAGTTTCCTGTGAGGGGTAGGTTTAGGGGTAGGGTGGTGTAGGGCAATAGAATATACAGTCTGTACAGTATAAAAAACATCCGCTATGGGATCGTCCCCACTTTTACAAAAAAATGTGTGTGTGTGTGTGTGTTGTGGTAACGGGTTTAACGTGTGAAATCTAGTCAGGTCTCTAAAATTGCAACAGGTGAAATGAAATCCAGACCATTTAAATAGTGCTGCTGGTATCAGCATAGAAGTGTCATCTACCAGCAGCGGGCACACATGCACACATCCTACCAGCCTTGGCACAGTGCTGGGGAATTCACAGCTAGTGTATCTAGTGGATCATATAGATATACATATAGATATAGATGTAGATATAGAACAGTTCAAAAGTTTGGGATTGTAAAGATTTTTTTTGTTTTTGAAATCTCTTATGGTAACCCCCCAAAACTTATTTATTTGTAAAAATACAGTCAAAACAGCGATCAAGTGAAACAAGATTACAAATTTTAAAAATAATAATTTCCTATTTTAATAGATTTTAAAATGTAATGTATTCCTGTGATGCAAAGCTGAATTTTCAGCATCATTACTCCAGTTTTCAGGTGACATGATCCTCAGAAAATCATTTAATATGGCTTGATTTTGCTGCTCAAGAACCATTTCTTATTCCCAATACAACATATACATATCTAATAAAAGCCATTACTTTATGCTAAACCATGAGAGACAAACAATTACAATCCATCAAGGCTTTGAGACGGTCTCCGAGAAATAGGAGGTGACAGCATGTATCTGATAAGTGTGTGTATCCAGCCCAGATGAACCACGTCTGTTTCAAGAGGGCTATTCAGACTCATTACCATCTCATCAAGAAAGGCCCATTCGTTAAGACAATTAATTAGAGTAGCAGACGCCTGTGAAAATTGATAATAATAATAATAAAGGGCGTGATGACTGCTGATTGGTCGACGGGGCAGGGACCCAGGTGCGGGTTTACGGTTTTTAATTGCAGTCGAGCATTTTGCACAATGTGTTTTATTAGTTTTATCCTCCGCGATTGACTTGCTAACCTCTTCTGAAGTGGTGCGCGGGGAGCTCTGATATGTGTGACTCGTCACTTATGCGAAGAGTTAGCAAATTATCAGTGAAGAGGATGAGCTGAGATTCAAGAAACGCTCTCAAGCTGTCAGTCAAGTGTTACTAAGAGTGTGAGGCCTAATGAAGACGCCGTGGAGCTCCGCTGGAGGCCTGGAATTAACAGTTTAGAAAGGAAACTGAAGTGTAATGATCGGCACTAATTAAAGCGCTGGTGATTAAAACAAAAAATGTAAAAAAATAAATAAAGAATACTATTAACAGTTATCACAATACTTATTATTATATCCTTATCATTAAGTATTCAATATAAAATTATTATTTATTTTAAGACAGTTATTATTATTAAATAGTAATAATAATTAAAATTTGTTATTCATATGAACGAAGAACAATCATTTATTTATCATATGTATCATATTATTTTATATACAAGTGTGTGTATGTATATATATATATATTATAAATATATACACACACACAACACACACACTTTTATATATTTGATTATAAAGTGCGTATATATATATATATGATATATATATAGATATATATAATATACACACACACACACACACACACCAAAAACACACACAGACAACACACCCCCCAACTATTCACAAATGTCAACTAAAAAAGTCGACATCAATTGTCGTCTGTGTAACTTGTGCTGTTGAGTAGGAAAAAATATATTAAATGAGAACATGGACTTATTCTTGATCAAAGTTGGTCAGAAGTATGTAAGTACAATTTCAGCACAGATGGTCTCATCACTATAACAATCCATCCATAATGAAGCCATCTGCTGAGGAGTGACCACCTGAAAGTAAGAAAAGTTTAACACAGTCTGGTTGTTAAACATGCTGTTCTCATCAGACAAACCTTAAGAAAGTGTCAAATGAGAAAGTTAATAGAGATGAAAAAGACTAAAGCCGCGTTTCCACCGAAATTACCAGGAACAGTTGTACCAGGAACTCCCCCCCCACAGACCTGTTGCTGTCTGCGTTTCCACTGCGGTCTAAAGTACCGAGAAGATTAGGCAAATAGTCTTGTGACGTAGGTCTGCGCGCATTTCTCAATATATTATATTGAGATAATATTAATAGATGAATAAATTAAAGATCAAAGATTACCTGTTAAGATTTACCCAAAACGAATTATGTCTTATGTTTATCCACTACAGAGACATCAGAGCCAGTGGCAAATGTCAGAAGGACTAGCCGAGTTGAGGCTGCTCTCCTCGGGATACATGAGCACTGAGCGCCCACTAATCGCGTGGATCTCACGTCTCCGAAATCGGCGAAGCACGTTTTCAAATAGACGCTGTCTTTATAAATAAACTGCGTATTTGAGTTTTAAACAACTACATTCTAGTCTGAAATACTTTTAAAACTACATTTCATGACACAATAAAAGTAATATATTTTTTTTAAATCGCAAATGGTGGTTGAAATACAATGCTGCGTGAACTCAACCAATCAGCATGTTCAGCGCTCAAGTCCCGCCCCCGAAAGTTTCGGACCTTTGAAAAAGTACTACCTCGTGATCAGGGACTTTCTGAGGGGCAATTTCTTTTACCCGAAACTTTTAGATCCTGGTTCCTGCGGTGGAAATGTAAAAAAGTGTGGAAATTTTCTTTTTTTTTTTTTCTTTTTAGGAAGGCTGGGAATATAAAGGAGCAGAGAGTGAAGTCCCAATTCATCTCTTATTCATCTTCTCTGAGGTCTGTAAAACCGATAAGACTTAGTCTAGAAAGGGATGATGGAAAAAAATTCAGAGTAACCTTTACAAATGTAAAAAGGTACCATGATATTACTCAGAAAATGTATAATGGGAAAAATCCACTACCATGACACTAACGATGGAAGCTGACCAATGTAATGGTAGTAAATATAATGTACACAATATTGCTACATTTTATGAGTGTTTATTTTACACAGTATTTACTCAAAATTCTCAAATACAAGAAAAAAAAATATATATTAAAAAAATCAAAACTAAAATTAATTAAAATTGTGGATAAATTTACTACAGAGAAAAAATATATACACAAATACCTCATTATAACGGAGAAAGGGACCTGGTTAAATGTGGGTTAAATATTATGCTATAATCTATTGCTATCTTTTTAAAACAAAAAATTGGCAGAAACGACTAAATATCCAAATCTGAATACAAGAGGGTTTTTTTAATGCCAAACATCTGCCAATAACCAATATAATGCCTATATTGTGCATCCCTGTGATTAATCAAACAGTAAAACGATATTACCATTTGAGACTATTAATGAATTTTGGTATTGGCACTGTACTATTTGTATAGAAACGCTGTATCCACAACACACAAATAACGTAGCAAATTAGATAAATACAAGTAACCAACTGAAAGTTTCAAATGAAGTTCCCAATCCCAAACAATGGCAAAATGAGTACGCAGATGTACATCAGAAGCTGTTCTTTGAAATTGGTCACTCTAAATGATGCATGCTTCATGTTTGGTGCTAATGACCGGATTAAAAAGAAAAGTTCTTTATGGTGTGCCTGCAAAAAGAAACTACTGGCAAAGAACAGTCTTCTCTCATCAAAGCCTTTGTTCTCAGATTCGAGAAACATTCCCCCAGTCTGGGAAATCAATGCTGGGAAGAGGACAGAGCAAAACACATGGAAATGAGAATGCATAATACATAGATGCCCAATGAGATCCGACCTGCATCATACTGCCGGATTTCTTTCTTCTGCTAATATGAGAAGCCAAAACTAAAAGCAGCGCATGCTCTTAGAAATGCAAAGTGACAGCATCAGCCCACCATCACAACTACAATGAATATTAATATTTAGTGTCAGGAGAAACATACTAATTTTTAGTGGCACATGCTAAGCCAAACATCACTATAAGTCTTGCTCAAAGGCAGGCAACTCTCTACATTGTGAGTAAATCACTCGCATATGTGACTAAATCTTCACTCTGGGTGACTAAATGATGTCTATTGTTTGCCATTGGCTAATAAATTCTTAGATTTTACTCGCCAGTGTGTGAGTTGGAGGCCAAGTATAAGTTTAGCACAGATATATTTTCACTCGCCAAACACTCTGACTGAGTGCTTCAGAGTTTCGCTCTCCATTAAAGGGGTCATATGACGTTGCTAAAAAAAGAACATTATTTTGTGTATTTGGTGTAATGAAATGTGTTAATGTAGCTTAAGGTAGAGGTCTGTATTCCCGCGGGAACCACGGGACCCGACCTGATTTTTTGCGCCGCGGGATTAAATTCCCGAATAAAACGCGGTAGCAGTCGGTAACTCTGGTGTAATTTGAACGGGAGCGGGTGGTCTAACAATATCCCCTTCCCGACGTCCATTTGAGCATCATAATTTTCAAAACATATCTGTGCCTTATTCTTATTGACCACCGGTACAGCTGGCGCTCAGGACTGTTATGCACGCGCTGCACGCATGCTTTAAACATCACGCGTTTTATTTGCATGGTCTGTGCGCAGCATGTGCATAACGATGCTCAGAGCAGGCTGTACCGGTGGTAAATATATGGCCCTCAGAGTCAGACAGAACAGGCAGGTTGTCGATGAGTGACAGAGCAGGATAAGGATGGAGCAAAGTGTGGATGCGCTGTCCTTGAAGGACGTTCAACTCGTTTTGTTTATATTTTGCTTAGCCTATAATTTTAAATGAAAGATGTCGTATTTATTTATTTTTCTCTGCGACACTTTTTCTACTGTGTTAACAAAAAAATGTCAAACGAATTTAGTATTTTAACAAGACGAATACTAGCCAATAATAGCTATAACAATTTTTTACAACCTACATTGTTATTCTCTCTGCCCACTTTTTCCCTACTGTAGTGGTGAATGTTTAACAACTCTTTTAAAATCCTGAACAAGACGAATAAAAATAAGGAATACAATTTTTGTACAACATTTTTTTTCCTACTGTGTTGCATAAAATATTAAACGAATTTTGTCTTAAGATAATTCATATAAATTCAAGTCAAAGTCAATAAATTTAAGACTCATGACAAGACGAATAAAATAACATACAATTTTGTGCAGACTACACGTTTGTCACCCTATCTCTCTTTCTTTCAGTGGTGGAAATTTAAATGTGAGATTCTGGAAACGAGATCTAAATTTAGCGGAAACAGTCGGGTCGGGAAGAAAATTATTCTAAACGGAAAGCAGGTGAACAAAGAGTGAATATATAGCGGGAGCGGGTGGGTGCTATAGAACCTTGTGTAGCGGGACTAACAAACAGTCCCGCGCAACATCTAGTTCAAAAATAACATATTATTTTCCACATACTGTACGTTATTGTTTCCCCTCTATGCCCCGCCTTTCTGAAACGTGTCGATTTTTACAAAGCTCATCTGTCTGCAAAGCGAGGTGTGGCTCGATTGGCATCTATAAGCGTCGTTTTATTGGTCGCGAATTCTTTCTCAAGTTGTGTGACGAAATGGTACCCCCTTATCATACTGTGATGCCGTGTCCCGGTGCGACGAGACAAAAGCATTAAAACCCATTATGAACGAGGCATTTTTTGCATCCAGTGGGACATAATTACTGATTATAATGACTTATACTTTCTTTTTTACGTGTTGCGTTGCATCCTAGGGGTGTGTGATATATATTCGTCTGCATAATATCGTAATTGTTGTTTTAACAATATGCAAATATATAACAATATTTGACATTATCGAGTATTTTGCAAAAACCTTTCAAAACACCCCTACAGAGGGCACGCATACATTACGGGAAGTCTAGACTAGTGCGTGTGCGCATTTAGTGTGTTTTCTTTCACTGCATGATTCAGTCTATTAAAATGCATTTAGGATTATCACATAATTCAAGATATGGGGACAGAAAATGTGTATTTATACCATTTCATATAGTTAATCAATTTCACATGAATAGTGCCGTTTTTCTCCAACAATTACCATGATTACAAATGTGATATTGATTTTTTACAACTAGAAGTTTTATTAAGAGACTTACGTTTTAGACACCATATTGCTTGTTTTTGCTCTATTTCGCCAACAAAAATCATTCCGAATACAGCCACAGTGCTGTTTTGTGTCTCTGAGCAACATGACGGTGTTTCTTTCCTGAATGAATCAAGCATTTAAATGATTTGGTTCAATCGCAAGGACTCACTTATTAACAGTGATTTGCTGCTACCTGCTGGCGGTTTTAATTTCAAATTTCGGCTTTTTCTTTCTTTTCTTTTTTTTCACCTTTTAAATAATTTCAAATATCATTATTCAATGTTTTATGTTTAATATATCCAAACATTATTTATGCATTTTGTATTCAGAGTTAACTGCATGTCCTTCAATCAATAAATGACCGTCAGATGCAGCTTCTGTGTTGATTTAATTTGCTTGGTAACAGCCCAAATGTCTCATTATTCTAATTGACAAATTATGTGCAATAATTTGACTCAAAAAGATGAGGAACACTTTAAGAAAAAATGGCTTTATAAAGGTAAAAATGCCAATAAAATGCAAAAATCAGTTTAAACTTATTGGAAAAGTTTAATTTCTATCAGTATGAACTGGCCACCCCACAGAATATGAAGAATATTAAAAACATTAGGAGTCAGCTGTCTGCGGCAGTCCTTAAGGTTCCAGCACAATAACACACTCAGCAAAATATCGTCTAATTATCGTTATCGATAAAATCCCAGAAAATATCGAGATATAATTTTTTTGTCAATATCGCACACCCCACTTGCATGTACAAAACACCGTGTCTGCATTGTGATCGGAGAAACAACAAACAACAAACAACAAGTGCTACTCTACATTGCTCAAAACTCCTGTTTGAATCATCAGTGGCAAATCCTTTAAAATATGAAAACTTACTCTCAGGCTATGAGTCCGCATATTGTCAGAATACGGCAATTGGGGGGCAGCTACTCTCCCAGGAAGCAGTCCTCGTCCTCCGTAAAATGCGTTGTACACGTCTGAATATTTGGTTTGAACTGTTCTTGAACAGTGTTTAAATACAACTTTACCACTGATTTCTAGTTGTGTCCTCTTTGGAAGGCCAAAAAAGTAGTTTCGCTTTCACAACGAAACAAACAGCATCTCCACGACATGACGGTGGCGGCAACAATACTACAACGAAAATAAAAGTTACGCCTCCTTTCTTTGCATGAACATTTGGGCGGGGTTATGCAAATATTCCCACATAGTGACGTAGACATGTAGGGGCGTGTTTGAACGAGGCGTTTTAGGGGGGCGTGGACCGGTCTTAACTTTGATAAAGAATATCTTTTTTGGTTTGAGATATTAATCTTTGCAACTTTAGGGATCTTATCTATTCACAAACAGCTTGTAACACTCCAAAGAGAAAGGAAAACTTGAAATCGCATTATATGACCCCTTTATGCAATCCTGTACTGTTTTCAGTTCATCTCAATGGATGTGCAGCGCACCTGTATTTATCGTACCGTAAACGCTAGTGTGAAGGCGCACGACTCGCCGTCACTTCACTGATAGCGCTGTGTTTCTCACACATGCAAAGAGAGAGGTCAGAGTAAACCAATATTCTTTGTTTATTGTCCTGTCCAAATACTGGAGTTTCATTTAGAATTATTCAGCTTTTAAGAACAAGCAGAAGATATGCAGGTTTCTCCTGTAGTGGGCGGAACTAATGTGCAAACAGCAATCTTATTGGCTGGCGCTCATCTATTACAGTCTTTGTTTTGATTGCAAATCAGTTCGAGCGAACACTGACAACGTGATTAATATTAATGAATGTCATACTTTGATGTCATACACCAATCGGTCTGCGCAGCACTGGTTGAAGTTGAACATACCTAGGCTGAATCTGATTGCCCCAGTAGCCTCACGTGCAGATAAGTCCAGGGTGTGGTTGGATCCACATCTATGGGGTGGAGATGGTGGGTTTAGGGATCAGGGGGTGGAGACGGGTAGGTTTAGGTATATATAAGGTGGGAGGAGTTGGATCTGGATCCAACCTCGCCCCCTGGATCTCGTGTTCTGCAGTGAGGACCATCTCCCCTATACATCTCCCCTATACCCTATTCACTATTCCCTACATTAGGCCACTAATACAGTTCACTTGAAGGAAGAAATGAAAACGAGTGAGTGAACTCGGACACGGAGTGCACCGGAAGGACTGCAGCTTTTGCATAGTTTGTGCTTGCTGTTTAACAATCATTTGAAACTGGCAAACTGGCAGCTCCAGGAGTAAGATGAAAGGAATTATGAACTCTGTCATGGAAATTATGTATAAACCTTAATTAAACAATTTAATAATCAATTTACAACAAATTTATACCTGTATTGTATTACGCTGTGTGTCGAGGATACCTAGGGCTAGAAGGGATGGGTGTATTGATCCTGAAGTATCGATACTGATGTGAGTATTGAAAGTATCTATACTTAAATGAAAAATATGGATACTAAAGGTGTGTTTTTGTCCCAGTGATTCTGTTTATTTAACAAAAAATGTATGTGTACAATATGCATTGTATTGGACGAACAACCTGTGTTAGAGAATAACTGTGCGAGATAGAACTATTTTCCTGCTCATCTGAACACATGCAAATGTTGCAAGACAGAACCAATCAATCACAGCGAGCGTTCACTCACTTCTAAAAGTATCATAAGAAACAATTGATTCTTTTGGGAACGGCAGCCAAGAACAATGCTAACAGAAAAACACATATATGTTTGAGTTATTTCACAATAAACCAATTGAAATTGTAGACTATTGATCATGTTCTATTCTGTAATGGTATTATAACATACACTGTCAGAATAAAAAGGTTGCATTTTATGCATGTAACAGCCTTTCACTGGCAGTCCCTTATGAAAATGAACCATGGTTTTACTAAAGTGACCGTTGGCTCACTGATGTTGATGAAAAACTATCAAACACAATACCCAGCCCTAGTCAAAATACAGTAAAACATTAATATTGTGAAATATTATTACAATTTAAAATAAACTTTTTTCTATTTGAATATATTTTTAAAATATAATTAATTCCTGTGATGCAAATTTTCAGCATCATTACTCCAGTCTTCAGTATCACGTGATCCTTCAGGAATCATTCTAAAACACTAATTTGGTGCTCAAGAAAATTATAGTAGTAATTATTTTATTCTATTTATTATTAGAAAACAATTGTGTTGCTAAATATTTTTGTGAAAATCATGATACTTTTTCAGGATTCTTTTTCAATTTGTGTCCTTGTTGGGAAAAAAAAAGCACTTACTGACCCCAAACATTTGAACAATAGTCTACTTTATACTGAAGGAGGTAAAATTGGTAAATCTAGAGACTGAAATATCATAGACCCAAGACACCTTAGCAACCATAAATTACTGCTCTACAAGCCACTTTGAACACCTTAGCAACTGCCTAGCAATGAAATGGCAATTAGCTGTGCATGGATTCCGTGTTATGGCTGTTGCTATAGAATCAAATAAAAAATAATAATTATGGTAATTCAAAAAAGATGTGAATGCACAAGTCTGTCTACCTAAGGAACAAAAATATACATCTTAGCACATTAAACACATACACACAAAATACAATAAAGATCTAACTTTAAAATGTAAGGCCAAAAAAGCTAGAGACTATAAAAAATATTAATAAATGAATAAAAGTCAGCACAGATCATTGGCCATCATATTCTCAGTCAATCTCTGTACTGCACTGTAATTCTACTCACTCCTGAATGCTTTATGAAGCTGAAACTGTGACTTTGTGGCATCAAATAAAGGCATGAAATCATCGCTGCGTTTTGTTCATCAGTGAAAATGAGTTCCCACAGCTCTTTCCCCAGTTTCTGAATAGCCTTAATCAATCAAATTCTTCATATATTATGATATTTTTTTATTAGAATCATCCTTCTGCATTTGAAAAGTAATCGAATGAACCCGCAGCTCATATTAGCTGAATAGTGCTTAACTATGCCGGCAAACTGAGAAAACTGCAATAGTTAAATGTTCAGCTCGAGCAATCAGGCTCTATTCAACGGGCATGATCACACTCTCAATGACGACAGACGTGAAATGAAAAAAAGACAAATGTGTTTCAAAATTAGTGGGATGCCAGTGATGCTAAACATTGACTTAAAATGCATGCTGGCCTGCTATATATTTTAAATGTTTGTGGCCCAGAGACACACTACAATGCATGTTAATTTGCAGTCTACAATTGCATCAATTACTCAGAAGTCATTTATTCTGAATTAGCTTTTGAAATATGTGCTAATTAGCATGGCAAATTCATTAGGCCTATTTACGAGGTACAAAACATCACAAGGATGTGACTTGGGGAAAAACAAACATCTAAAATAAAGGGAAACATTTTTTATTTATAAATCCATCAGAAATGCGAGAGGAATCAAGAGCTGGTAAATTACACAACTGCACAAAAACAGAAGGATCTGAATTAACATTGAAGTTAATTAAAACAATCACAACTGTCTTTTATCTCTCACACACTCTTTCTAAATCCTTTTAATAGCTAATTTCACTGTTTTCCCACAGACAAGCTTTTAATCTAAGATAATGAGTAACAGGAATTTTTTTTAATGTACAACAATATATATCATAACCCTGGTCACCGTAAAAAGGAAAAACAAGGAACAATAAGACTGACCATCCCAAATTACAACTGTTGCATAAAAGAACTTTAATATATACTGTGACTTTCACATAAAAAAAGGGGGGGAAAATAAATGTACACTACTGTTTAAATGTTCGGTGTCGTTTATTGTCTTTTACTTTTATTGAGCAAGGACACATAAAATTTATCAAAAGTGACAAAGATATTTATGTTACAACAGATTTCTATTTCAAATAAATGCTGTTCTTTTGAACTTTCTATTCATCAAATAATCATGAAAAAAAGATATTATATATCAAAAATTTAAGCTGTTTCCAACACTGGGGGATGTAATAATAAAAAAAAGTTTCTTGAGCAGAAAATAAATTAGAATGATTTCTGAAGGATCATGATTTCTGAAAAATTCAGCGCTGTATCCCAGGAATAATGAATTTAAAAAGAAATTTCAAAAAAAAAAAACATGTTAAATTGTAATAATATTTCACAATATTGCTGTTTTATACATGAATCCATCCCATACCTGTCCACCCATAATAATACATTCAATTCAAAATGAAGCGTGTGAATCCACCAAAAAAAAAGAAAATGCAAATAAATATTTTAAATCAGGCCTAGTTAAAAGAAAAGTACTATGAGATTTTTTTTTCCAACCAAGAACCAAAAAAACTAAACATGACTCCAATCAAACAAATAAATGTTTATATTATAGATTATTAAAAATAATAATATTTTATTAAATTATCACATATAATTCAGTTCAATTAAGTAACATTTAACATTTTTTTCCCGTCAGAGTCGGAAATGATTGGTCCCAAATTACAATGGAAATGCCAATGGGAAACCTGTTCTGATTCCATTTGGAGTTTTTCTTGACTAGGCGCTAGAGAGAGTATAGGCTACTATGTGTCAAAAAGTTTGATTTATTGCCCCTCATAAACCCCCCCCCTCCTCCTATCATAAATGGACACCTGTTTGGACACCTGTTTCTGTACACCCCCACCCATCTAACCCGGCCATCTGTTTATCCACCCCAATGAACCCATAGAATTTATGATTGTTTGGGAAAGTGTTTTTGTGTGGGTTAATTGAAACTGTTTTTAACTATGTGCTTTAAACTTTAAATTGTGAAACGTGGAATGATTATTAAACTGGGATAAGGGAAGTTTTTATTAAAGTTTTCACACACATACATTTCAAGAAAAACATCAAACTATATAAAATATATAAACAATGTAATGTCTGTATTTCCAGAAAAGAGTAAAAAACCAGGGGGTATTAAGACGAATATTTAAGTGTTGTTAATTTAAAAACTAGTTAGTGTTTGTTACAAGTTAGAAAAGAAAAAGAAAAACTAGTCCGGTATCCATCTATCTAAACAAAACAAAAAAGAGAATCAGATAGTTCGTTAAACAATACGGCTGTTTCTCTGTTACGATTTAAAACTATTTAGAGTTCGTTACAAGTTAGAAAATGAAATAAAAATGGTGTCTTGTCACCATGATCTGAAACAAAAAGTATCCTCTCCTTCCAGATAGTTAGTTAAACAATACGGCAGTTACGTTTTTAAAAGTTTGAGAGTTTGTTACCGTTTAGAAAAGAAAAGAAAAAATGCTGACATCTCACCGTGATCTAAAAAATTATATATATATATATCAGATACGTACGTTAAACAATACGGCAGTTACGTTTTTAAAAGTTTGAGAGTTTGTTACCGGTTAGAAAAGAAAGGAAAAAATGCTGCCTTCCCCCTTCCCCCACCGTGAACTAAAAAAAAACAAAAAATCTCAGACCGTTAGCAATAGATACAGTCAAAGTCTATGTTTGTACTCTATCATTACAATTTAAAACTAGTTAGTTTGTCACCAGTTAGAAAATAAAAGAAAAAGATCCCCGTGTATCTTACGTTGTTTTCCGTCAGTTCATCCTCACGCGTAGCTGTCAAAACACGGAATGAGCTCAGAAGCGCACAGGCCACACCTACAGCCCTCCCCCTAACAACGATGCCTCACCGCAAAGATAGATTTAAATGTATGTTAACAGAATTAAACAAAGTAGTGTTTCTAATAAATCGATATAATTTCTTAATTGATGAAAACATTCTATCTGTTTTAACATTAGACCATCATTTTTACTTTAAAAAGTTTTACCTTATAAACAATCATCTCTAAGCCATAGGAAAATGTTGTTTGTTTTTATTTTATTTTAGTTTAGTTATTCACACTTATTTGAGTAATACCTTTATTTACTCTTTGGTTTTTGTCAAATTTAACTTACGGCGTGCTAACCTAGACTCTTTATTTTTATTCACTTTTAAAATTAGGGTAGTCATGTTTTCTTCTAAACAATCACCTCTAAGCCAGAGGAAAATGTTGTTTGGTTTGTTTTATTTTAGTTTAGTTTAGTTTAGTTATTCACACTTAATTTAGTAATTCCTTTATTTACTCTGTGGTTTTTGTCAAATTTAACTTACGGTGGGGGTATGACAGTTAAAACACACACGAATGCTCGCGCAAATATCTAACTGGTGTGTTTCGGGGGAGACTCTTTGATTTTCCGTCTGTAACGCTTGTGGCGTGTTATCTATCAATTAACACAGACATGCGTAATTAAACGTCTAAGGTTTTTACAATAAGGTACGAAATGTAAATATTTCGTATCATGCAGTGTATCGAAACGAGATTGGCGCTGGGTGTTTGTGTGATTACTGAAGCGTCCATATCAGCGTAATGTATTTCAAACGTTTGTGAAACATCTAAGACTGTTTCTGGGATTGCAACTCATTTGCAATCTAATGAGTTTTTGAGGGATCTGGCATTGTAAACGTTGGTGTTGTGTCAAGTAATCAGGTCACTGATCAAAGGGGTAGGCCTAACCGTTGTATCTATTACGACCTGCACCTGCGAGCGTGAACTTTGTCAAAGTTTAGTGAAAAGTTCAGTGGATGGTTAAAGGATGTGCACCCTATTGAACTTTTTAACCTCAAACATCTGGTTAGGTTAAGAAGAAAAACAGGAATGTTAATAGCCTAATGTATAGCTGGTGAATGTGATTTCACAGAGGTTCAGGATACACTTAGATAGATAGAAAAAAGACAATAACAACAAAAGTGAAATAAATAGGGAGATTTATGTTTTAAACAACCATACACGCAAAACACAAACACTCAACACAGACACAGACATATATACACAAAAACACTCAAACACGCAGACAAACATAAACACAAACACTCAACACAAACATGCACACAAACATCCCTACAGTTAAACATTTAGACGTGTACGAAGTCTCATACAGGCCTTTTACAAATAAAAACTTTTAGAATCACACAGGGTATCTCTACAAGATGATGAAAAGCAGTATGATTAAACAATGATATAACTTTTGTTTGAACAAATAAGCTAAGTTTTGGAGATTTTTAGAACTTTCAAACCTAAAAACATGATGTGCTAAAGCAAGGATTAGAAGCAGTCAAATAATCCTCTGATGAATGCAATACGTTTACATAGATTTTTATTAATATATTAGCTATAATAGACTGAAAATTAGTTGTCATAAGGTTGTTTGCAACAAAACGTGTTTCTTATACAAGATGCTACAAATATCTCACAGAACCTTTACAACAGATTAGACTTTCTTTCTCACTTTACTTAAAAAGGGGTGTTATTAACCATGCTGTTTAAATGCAACATATTTATTTTCCACTATAGCACTATAATGTTTTATTTTACTAAGATTTGATCAATTTATTGATATAAGAAACAATCCAATATTCGATAAGTCCATCTCATCACCCCAAGCTGATGTGTCTGCTGGCTTGTGATGACATTAATATCTTACTGATACATATGTGTTAAGATGTTAAGTATGTGTAAAGTTCAGTATTACTGTTAAAAATTGTTTAAAAAGTAATCTTTTTTTAGCTTTCATATATGATTCACGGCCATACTCAGTTGGTTCTTGTGTAACAGAGTCCTGAGACAGGTGAAAACAGAATGCTTGAAAGATTTTTCTCTGTAAGATATTATAATGACAGACTCAAAATTTTAGATTGGTTAAAATAACTGAGGTTATGCATTTCTCTTGAATATGTATAAAGTAACCAGTGAGTACATGAAACATTATTGTATAAATACATAACCTTGTAAATTCAGCATGATTCTATCATATTAATCAATAAAAAAAAAAGACTTAATTGATATACCATATCTGACTTTCTCATCAAAACGCGACAAATTTTCTTTTGACTTTTTAAATGTCAAACAACCGTTTTGTTGGGACAAAAAAACATAGCGTTGTGTTTCTAAAGTTGGAATGCTTATAGTTTGTAGTAAAATCACATCTATAAGCTAAAACATTTTTCTTTCAAACTCTCTCAAACCCCACCACAACTGACAAAGCTCCTTAAGTTTGTTTAAACATTCGCTCTAGCTGAGACCCTAGGGATCTATTTTACGCACAGTGTTGGAAGGTTTGCTACGGAAATGTAATCGGCTATAGATTACAAGTTCCCTATTTAAATCTAATAGTAGCTAACCTATGCAATTACTTTAAAAACGCCCGCCCTTAATGTCAAACTGATTTGATTACTTTCTAATATGTAATGTTTCAACTGTTAATCCTTTGAAACATGTAAACCAAACAGGTTAACATTACAGTAGGACGCAACAACTAATTACCTGCAGACTTTCAAATCCCTTCATCACTTGAAATTAGGGAATCTCAAATTTAATTTAGAGCACAACCCACAATCAGAATGCTTTGAGATTGTTCTGAGATTAATACCATTTCAAAACCATAACAAGAATCGTTTAATACTCAGAGTACTGTTTTAAATCTGTTCTTTGCATAGCTATCCAGGAAAACACTGGCATCTAACACGGATTGGAAAAAACAGTTTTACAGGTAAAACATAAATATACAATCACCTTCAAATAGGACATAAAACATTATCGAATAAGCTGTGTCCCTAAACTCCTGAACCAATAGGTGTCTCATATTTTGAGAGCTGTTATATAATTATGACCGATCTTCAATTACATCGTCTATGTGTGTGTGTGTGTGTGGGTGTGTGTGAGAGAAAGTATTCAGATGCAACCCCTTTGTAATCATTAACATTTTCATAAGTAACTGTAATTTAATTGCACATTTTTTCTCAGTAACTGTAACTGATTACAATTACATTTATTTTGTAATTAAATTATGTAATTTACCTATATGTAACTATTTGCTCCCTAACACTGTTTATGCATTATTACTAGATGGTGAAAGAGTTCATTGACCTCTTTAATGTATAAAATGTGAACAATATCACTTAACACTAGTTTGGCAAACAAGTGTATGTTCATAAAACAAGCCAGACTCGATTTGAAGCATCGTAACAAGTACAGTCATAGCAGAAAATGTATTATAGCGCCGCAGTTTTTCTTAAGATAAAGACAATTATTTGGTTACAAGAACACACGAATCCTAACGCCTAACGCTTCACAAGATAACATAACATAACACGCTTGCTCCAATACAACATACACATCAAGCCTGTTTTAGCACATGTATATCGTATTATTCTTGAATATAATTGTTTAGACTAAATATGTGTTAACAATTGTTTTTTTTGTTTTATACAAGTGTTAAAATGAACGTGGGGTACCTAATACCTCATTCATGGTTGTCGACTTTCAGGTCAGGGAACTACAATACCCAGCATACACCTCAGACTTCAAACATGGCCACCGGGGGTCCATACCCCAAATACACATACATGACAGCGCTCTAAATCGTTGGACTTCTGATTATATGCGCGCTCGGATACCCTATATAAAAAGACTCACATTTCCATGCTTTTTGTGAAGTATGTGCTCCTTCCGTGTTGTGATGTTACAAACCACCTTTTTTGTGATCTCTGTTAGTGATTCAAAGTCCAATTCATTTCCGTGAATCTAATCTTTTCAGTTCGGTTCAATGAACGGTTCATAGTGTCCTTAAGTCATCTCGCGGTGATGTCAGTATGCATTTCTTTTCTAACAACTCAGGGGTCATTTTATATCAGCGAAATATTCAAATAAAGTAAACTGTGTGAACGCGTATCGTCTTTTGTTCATTTAACCTGATGATGTTTGTGGTCACGGTTTCATTCACTGATCCTTCATGTCGGATACGAGTCACGACTGACCAATATTGAGTAGCCTACACATAAACGTGGATATGTGCTACATGCTTAAAGTATAAGCCTGTAGAAAGAATAAACCAGGCTCTCATTGATTTAGCTTAACAGCTTTAAAATATAATCTGCATGCACGATAAACCATACTCTCTTAAAATCGATAGTACACAAAACATCTGTAAAAGGCCTGATAACTTATTAATGTGATGTTTTGGTTCGTGTCTTACACAGCTGTGCATTACTAAACATTTTTATTAAGTTTTAATATAAAAGATAATAGTCTGTTAACAATTTAGATGCTTTTATTATGAAATCACACAAAGAACCGCTGAAGTAGGCTACGTACTGTTTAAGACGGAATTAATTGAAGTAATACTATGTGGTAATTTAACTGCTTTATTTACAGTATGCTGAATATAAAACTGTAAACAATTACATTAAAACATTTCAAGCTTGTTAAACAATCACTTACATTCATCTTATGAAAACGCTTTCTAAAACATTTATCAGATACTATAAAACTCATATCCGTTAAGCGCTGTTTGCACGTTCACATGTACATTATCAACAAGTTCTCAATCTGTTCTCATGTACGCCAACATGTTCTTACAAACAGAAACATATTTATAACGAACTTGAAAATATGTCCAAAACATATAAATATCCGTCACACATTGTGCACTGATCTAATGCATTCTGCACACCTTAAAACAATTAATTCAATCAAGAACCTGACCAAAACCAGACAGACAAAAGCTCAATGATAGTTGACATGGTTCGTGAGGAAGGACAAAATAATAAATCTTTGCCACGGTAACATACTGGGTCCGAGAAATTTGATATCCTTACTGTAGATTTTCTTAATATTCTTTATTCTTATTTGCTCTTATTCATAAACCTACAATAGTTAAGGAAAATTCAACAACTTTAACTGATAACATTTTAAAGGCTCTAACTGAAGAAATTAAATCAGATGTTTTATGTTTAGACTTGTCTGATCATTTTCCGATATTGCATTATTCTGTAATTAGGGTTAACAGGGCTAAACTCTCAAAAGAAATACATCAAAATAATTTTATTTTATTGATTGACTAAATGACAGTCTTTCTACATGGCACAGCTTAAGACTAAACAAATTAAATTTATTTTAGGTCATCTTTCTGGTCTGTCTACGATGCGGAAACACAAGACACGATAACCCAAGCATGAAACGTGAGTAGCCTAGATGTGTTTTTCTGTCGCCTATGCAAATATTACACTTCAGACTTTTCTAACTATTACACTTAAAGACACACATTTCACAGTACATACATAGATACGCATTTATTTTGTGTATGTCTCTAGACCATAGGTAAATGACTTACAGTTGATAAGTCATTTTAAGCGAAAGGTGGGATGATTCATGTATTTTTTATTCTCTTCACACCAATACTTTGATATCGGTGTTTTAGGCGTCTGTCTTTTAGGTCTGACCCAGAAAACAGATGCCTTAATATTGCATTCTTCTTTTGATGAAAGCATGTGGTAAGCAGTTTTTGTCCTCATCTGTAGTATATCTATATATTTTAGCATGTCAGAAATTCCAATAGTTAGTTAGCAAATGCAACTGTTTATTACTGATACAAGTCACATCAGAGCTGCATTCTAGTTTATATTGAAAGTTTTTCATCTACCTACATGTTTAACGCGCTGCAGTTCTAGGTCTCGTCACACCGGTGTGAGATTTAAACCGCAAAGTTTTTCATCACCTTACACTTTGAAACCAGAACAATTGTATATGTTTCCATGGCTGTTCGCTCTTTCTGATTGAATTTGTTTACCGCAGTTTCACCATTCTTATCTTATTTCCCCACCTAATTGTAATTGTTAGGCCTTACGCTTATGGCGTTATACGCTTTGTCTCCTAGTTTTTGCTGTCATGTTAGCGGGCGTCTTTGTTTATATAAGTTCTGCGAATTTGGTTGATTTAATAAAATATTGCTTTAAACCTCGTCTTCATTCGAGACATTCACGTTACATTATTATATTATCCTAGCTTATATCAGATATAAGATACAAAGCGTTCTTATGTCTGATTTCCGTCTACGCTCGGACTTCTAGTCCTTCAAACTGTTTTTCTTTTTATTAATCGATAACAAAAAATAAATAATAAATAAAAAACTTGCTATCTCACCACGTTAGACTATCCAGGACGTTCACAAAAAAAAATGCTAACAACCTCACACGTCCTCATTTGTAAGTTGCTTCGGATAAAAGCTCTGCTAAATCGTCTAATGTTTTAAATGTCCAAGTTACCTTGTTATCCAAAATATCATAACTGACTTGAGTGAAACTTATCTTAGGCGTGACCAATGTTTATGACTTCCTGAGGACAACCCAACCCTGTACATCAGGCAATGGGGTGAGGGTGGGGCCGATCGCTAAAACCAACAACGACTGGCCTGATAAACTCTGCAGTTGCGCCACGTTTGACAGTGAGTACGTTGGAGGTACTGCAAGATCTTGTTGTTCAAAAGTTGAACGTTATCTACATGGTTCGACAGAATCAGCTTCAAGAATCCAATTTGTCTGAGCCTGACGCACTATGCAATTTTTCAACTAATAACGCTTCGCCAGATCTGAAAACCGGAAATTGAAACTGAAATTGAAATTGCACAAGGTCTGGACCATCGTGAATTAAAACAGTCAACCCAGATTAAACGGCGAAAACATTCTATTATGATTAGGGGACAAAGTTTATGTCTGGGAAAGAATTTAATTCTGAAAAAGTCGTCTGACACAGCTCAAACCCCGATGGAGCGTGACTGGTGTTCTGGAGTTGCTAGGGATGAAGGGGAAAACTTGTTTAGTAAAAGACGTCATAGAGAGATTTTCTTTTCTGGCTAGCCCGCCTGTAATCTCATTACTACTGTTTGTTTGTAATGGCAATTTGAACATTTTCTTCACTACTTCAATGTATTAATGTATATGAAACATATATTGTTGAAATAAAAGCATTTCTCACTTAACATCTTATTCTGGTCTCTGATTTCATAACGTTTTTTTTTTTTTGTTATCGATTTAATAAAAAGAAAACAGTTAGACGGAATAGAACGTACGAGCGTAGACGGAAAATAATGAATAAGAAACGATTTTGTATCTTATATCTGATATAATCTAGGATAATATAATAATGTAACGTGAATGTCTCGAATGAAGACGAGGTTTAAAGCAAAATTTTATTAAATCAACCAAATTCGCAGAACTTATATAAACAAAGAGGGCCCGCTAACATGACAGCAAAACTAGGAGACAAAGCGTATAACGCCATAAGCGTAAGGCCTAACAATTACAATTAGGTGGGAAATAAGATAAGAATGGTGAAACTGCGGTAAACAAATTCAAACAGAAAGAGCGAACAGCCATGGAAACATATACAATTGTTCTGGTTTCAAAGTGTAAGGTGATGAAAAACTTTGCGGTTTAAATCTCACACCGGTGTGACGAGACCTAGAACTGCAGCGCGTTAAACATGTAGGTAGATGAAAAACTTTCAATATAAACTAGAATGCAGCTCTGATGTGACTTGTATCAGTAATAAACAGTTGCATTTGCTAACTAACTATTGGAATTTATGACATGTTAAAACATTTTGGTATACTGCAGATGAGGACAAAAACTGCTTACCACATGTTTTCATAAAAAGAGGAACGCAATATTAAGGCATCTGTTTTCTGGGTCAGACCTAAAAGACAGACGCCTGAAACACCGGTATCAAAGTATTGGTGTGAAGAGAATAAAAAATACATGAATCATCCCACCTTTCGCTTAAAATGACTTATCAACTGTAAGTCATTTACCTATGGTCTAGAGACATACACAAAATAAATGCGTATGTATGTACTGTGAAATGTGTGTCTTTAAGTGTAATAGTTAGAAAAGTCTGAAGTGTAATATTTGCATAGGCGACAGAAAAACACATCTAGGCTACTCACGTTTCATGCTTGGGTTGTCGTGTCTTGTGTTTCCGTATCGTAGACAGACCAGAAAGATGACCTAAAATAAATTTCATTTGTTTAGTCTTAAGCTGTGCCATGTAGAAGGACTGTCATTTAATCGATCAATAAAATAAAATTATTTTGATGTATTTCTTTTGAGAGTTTAGCCCTGTTAACCCTAATTACAGAATAATGCAATATCGGAAAATGATCAGACAAGTCTAAACATAAAACATCTGATTTAATTTCTTCAGTTAGAGCCTTTAAAATGTTATCAGTTAAAGTTGTTGAATTTTCCTTAACTATTGTAGGTTTATGAATAAGAGCAAATAAGAATAAAGAATATTAAGAAAATCTACAGTAAGGATATCAAATTTCTCGGACCCAGTATGTTACCGTGGCAAAGATTTATTATTTTGTCCTTCCTCACGAACCATGTCAACTATCATTGAGCTTTTGTCTGTCTGGTTTTGGTCAGGTTCTTGATTGAA